>WBMW01004192.1:0-133638 GCA_013396635.1 Penelope pileata
AGTGTTTCTATGATTCTATGGGAGGAGACGGCTAGGGCAGGGAAGTAAAGGATGCTGGGGAGGATGTCTAGGCAAGGAGAAGACCCTGACAAGGGTCTCCAAATGATCCTGGAGAAGATTGGGAGCAAGGGCAAACAAGGCAGAGTGAGACACAGGACAGACTGCAGAGACTGCCTGTTGATGTGAGACAAAAACTTCCTCAGTGTCTGGAGCAGAACACTTAACTTCAGATGCACTCTATGTCTTGGCTTTCTGCAGAGCATCCAATGCACCGTGCATGTACTTTATGTCTTGGTTCATGCCAAGGATGGAGGTCAGAGGTTCTCACTAGTCACTCTGTTAGCTAAAGTGGCAGAGAAATGTGGGGCTGAGCAAGGGGTTCCAGCTCTTTGGTGACCTCCGAGAATGGCAACATACATTTCAGTTTCCGATTTTTGTTAATTATAATTACTTGAACTTATTATACTTGCCTTTTAACTATTTTTTTTAAATCTTCTGTTATTTCATTTTGTTTTAACAAAAAAAACTGGGAAATTAAACATCAAAATATTTTGCTTACAAAAAAAATTGCACTGGCAAGTTAAAATCTTGATATCTACAAGATACAAAGCTAAGTGCACCTGTGCAAGTAGACATAAGACCTATGGACATCTGTATGGTAGTCTTTAGTTACAGTAATTCATACTCTTTTTTTAGTGGGACGTCTATCTTAGCTCTCCAAATCACACATTCACACTGTCATGCTGGAGGACAGTGTGAGCTATAAGGTATTTGCCTGTTCTGGAACAAACAGTGCAGAATATGTACTGGCCCAGAGATGAGGGAGAAGGAAGATAAAGGGTGGTGTCTTTTCATCAGCTAATGGCTGCACTGTAGGGCTGGATTCTGCTCCTACCTGCTCACAAAGTGATTTTTCAGAGGTGCATATCAAATATGGGCCATGTTTTCTTTCGACCACTGTGACACGTACAGTCCTATCTGTTTGTAAAGTGCTGCAAAAAACAGTGCTGTTGCCTGTGAATGATAGGCATTCTCCGAGCAACTATAAAATGCTAATTGCTCAGCCAATTCAGGCTGCAGATGTCTCAAACAAGGCGTACCAAATTGCTAAGTACTTCTAACACTGATGAATGACCATGTTTCATTACCTGAACCAGGACCTAGCACTGTTACTGATACATAGACACCCTCATGTTATGTCAGCATCTGTAAATTAAGCATATGTGAGCGAGCTTCAGCTGATGCTGATCACTGAAGCTGCAACTCTGAGTTAGCAACTGCTGTGCTAAGCTCCTCTCTTGCTACTTGAAAATTTGCCTTTACATGCACAATATTTTTCTTTTTTTTCCCTTACAGGTATCTTACAGAGCCCAGCAGGGAATAACGTCCAACCCTGTTGTCAAGATGGCGGCCATCTGGGTCTTTGCCTTTCTCCTCTACTGTCCAGCAATTCTCTTTTGGGAGCTTGTGGCTGGCTGCACCATGGTAAAGGAGGGGCAGTGCCATGCTGAGTTCTTCAACAACTGGTACTTCCTGCTGTGTGCATCCACGCTGGAGTTCTTTGTGCCGCTGCTCTCAGTCACCTACTTCAACGTGCGCATCTTCCACAACATCCAGAGGCGCCAGCGGCGTGGCAGCATTCAGGACTGTGAGTCTCCACAAAGCAGCAATGTGTCCTGGAGGTCTTGTTTTTCACTGAGGCAAGGACCATCTTCTTCGTCAGAAGCAGAGGACAGTGTCTCTTCCTCCATGAGGACAAAGAAAGAGTCTTTGGCAACTGAAAGCTTATCTCCATCCAGAGCCAATTCTGTAACCCCAGAAAATGACCTCTCTGTTTCTTTTTGTGTAAGGACCAAGTCAAAGCTGCATCAGGACAAGAAAGTTGCGAAGTCACTTGCCATAATTGTGTGTGTCTTTGCCATTTGCTGGGCCCCATATACTTTACTAATGATTATTCGTGGCGCCTGCCAAGGAGACTGTGTCCATCCATCCCTGTATGAAATTACCTTTTGGCTTTTGTGGCTCAATTCCTCTGTGAACCCATTTCTCTACCCTCTCTGCCATGATAAATTTCGAATGGCTTTTGTGAAGATATTATGTCATAAAAAATTTGCAACATTGAGATCAGGCTCTTTTTAGAAGCTGTATGCGCAGAGGATGATGGATGTAAGTAGCCAATATTTGTAATTAATCTCTTCCAGAAAAGCAATCTACTCACAAAGACTAGATAAGCCTTTGGTGAAATAAGTTCTCCATCAGAGAACTATGCGTGACCAAAGTTTGTGTACATTTTCCAGCAATTCCAATTGGCCAGGAAAAGGATATTACCTCTGCCTGTCTTTTCTCAGTAGACTATTGACATTACCTTCATTCTGACTGTGCAAGATACTATCTCTGGTTTCAATACCACTAATATTTGTGTTCACATGTGGTATTATAAATGAAAAAAAATATATGTAATTATATGATAAAGGTTGGTTATTTGCCATAGGGTCAGTAGAGTTTGAAAGTTAGTATATTCTCTATTTCATTTCTTTTGAACATTTTGTACTGCATTCATAAGCATTTTATCAATATATCATAAAATATTCAGTTACTTTATGACTTTCTTGTCAGGCGTAAAGCAGTATTACTTTCTTCTCACTAATGATGTTCAGACATCAGGGGAATATAGGGACTACTTTTAGAAACCGGAACGGATGTGTTTTCTGGAGAAAGGCATTACTGCACATCTCTAGCTGTTCTTCAAGAAAGAAGACTTCTACAGCTACGGTTTTGAAAGATCATGGAAGAGTACTATTTCCAATTCAAAAGAATTATAGAATGAAGACAAGGCCTATAATGGCCTGACCATGATGGGAGAGAGGGTAAGGGGAATGCCTCTGTGACTAATCTAATTCACTCTGAATAATTCAGCAAAACACCTTTTGAGCTTCTGGAACTCCTTGGATCTCATCTGACTGTGTGTCCCCACAAGAACAGCAGCACTGCCCTGCAAGGGGAGAAGATGCACTCCAATGCAGGAAGGCATCATCTCCTCTCTCCATGAAGGCACTGAGCAGCTGATCATGGATGGAGTCATCTGCTGTTCTCTCATTTCAAGTTAGTCAGTATGGGCTGATCTTACTCCGCAAGTGAGAATTTGTGTCTGCCAGCCCAGGGGGAGGTGTGTGCAGCAGTCAGAGCAACTCTACCATTTCATAGCCTCTTCTCTACCATCTTGTGACTCCTAGTGAAACTGTGAGTTGTACTATGAAAAACGTTGGTCTTACGCCCTGCTGACTTCCAAATATGACATAATGCACAGGCACCAACTCTCCTCCACACCTGAGCAAATCCCTGCTCGGTTCAGGATGCCAGTGGGCAAGCAATTCAAATAATTGAGAAACAATTCAATTATATTTCATCCGTCCCCTTCCATACATCCTCTATTATAAAACCTTTGTCAGAGGTTATGATAAATGGATAATTTTCTTACACACTAAAGCTATGTTTGATTTGCTGCACGAGCTAGGAAAATGAGTGACAGTAATGACTACCTATAGTCTGTGTGATGATGTAGCTGACAGCATGTAGGTAATCTTCTTCCACTGTGCAGTTTCCA
The DNA here is from genome assembly GCA_013396635.1 of Penelope pileata. Taxonomy (NCBI): domain Eukaryota; kingdom Metazoa; phylum Chordata; class Aves; order Galliformes; family Cracidae; genus Penelope; species Penelope pileata. The sequence goes on from WBMW01004192.1 coordinate 3,605, forward strand.
AGTTGTCAAGGGTTATTCAGTTATAGAAGTCTGGAAATATCAGGTACTAGATTCCTTAATAAACAAACAAAGTGTAACTTTAAAAAATGCAAAAAATTTCTTTTCATCGTGCCATCAGCAGGAATAAGGCTAGCAAATAAGTGGAACAATAAATCCTGCAGTAGTGTGAGAGATAGTGAATGGTCCTTTTATCCTCTGGATTTATTTAGTGCATATTTGCATAGGATTTTAGAATATTTTACGTATCACTCTTCTGAATGTTCTCCTCCTGAGCTGAGCTACCATTTAATGTTGCCGTGCTGTACTTTATGGTATTTTATGATAATCTAAACTCAACTACTTACACAAACTGCAAATGTATTACTAATGTAGGAAGTAATGTCTCTCAGACATGAGCTGGGAACTGAAAGAGTTTTGGTAGAAACTACTTCAAAGATTGGTGTTTCTTTTTTTAAGAAACGACTTCACTGAAGGCTTTAATCATGGAATATAACATATGAACAGAAAATAATGTAACGTTAAGAATGCATGAAAGAAGTACATAGCTGCTTTTATTTAAATTAGAAGGAATATAAGAGCTTCAAATTAGGTATTTTCTAAGTTTTTACACGCTAGGAGACAGTGATGGCTAGTTAGCCTTGTGGAATAATCTTGCTGAGGACCCAGGTGAGGAGTTCTGATGAAAGAGGGTCATTCCTGCACCTGCAGGTGAAGAAAGGAATGTTCAGTGTCAGAAGAAAAATGGCCAGGGACAAAGATGCTGTTTCACTGACTAATCATTAATATAAAACTGCTTTATTACAAGTACAGCAGGAAGGTGTACTTACATTGGCACTGTCTCCAGGCAGACCAGGTGGCTACCTAGCCCACCCTGTTCTTGTTCCACTGTCACACTTAGCTCGGGAGGGGAAAAGTTCTTTCCTTCTACAGTGTCTGTCCTATTACCACTTTTTCTTTCCTTTTCCTTTACTCCAGATTTCATTGCTGATTATGACACCGTATGGTACCATTGGCCAGTCTGGGTCAGCTGTCCTGGTCATGTCCCCTCCCAGCTCTCTGTGTACCCCCAGCTCCTTGGTGGCAGGGCAGTGTGAGAAGCTGAGGTTTTCTTGGCTCTGTGTAAGCACTGCTTTGCTACATTAGTGTATTGGTGTGTCATCACCACTATTTTCTTCTAAAATCCAAAACATGGCATCATATGAACCTCAGCAAAGAAAATAAACTCTATCCCTGTCAAAACCATGACACTGCTATAAATTAACAGATATATCCAAAGCAGATCGAAATACAAAACAGAAGTACCCACTACATCCATTTCCTTTAAGTGCAGAGTGTGCCAGCTTTTTATTCTGCAAAGCTTTTGTCTTTCTTTGAAAATGCAACTTGTAAATTCAGTGATGTTGAACATGTGCAAACAAATCCTTTTGTGTCAGCCTTAAGTGCAAATGGTTCCTTAAAGCTGAGTAAGACGTTTTTGACAGAGTTAGCGGTAGGGACTTATGCATCTCATTCTGGTTAGCTTATCAAAAGGGTATCTATGAAATAAAGCCACAGTTGTGTGTCTCTGCCACAGTTAGTTGGTGCAGGTTGGAAGTAGAGCTGAATTCAGCTATCAACAGGGACTTATTTTTATGCAGCCTGAGGCTTCTTGAGGGCTGCAGTGGCCTGTGCAGAGCCCGGGAAGAGCAAGGAGCTCACAAATCCTGATAAACTGAGTCATAGTTAATAGAAGATATTGAGCACAAGCGTAGCTCCTCTGAGAGACAGTGAAGCACCTAACTCTACCTCTATTTGGGCTTGCTTGGCATGTCAGAAGTTACCAATATAATTATCTGTGCAGTGCTTGTCAGGGCAAACTTTGCTTTAGGGGAAATAGTTCAATAAGGAGTCAGTGCTTCAGGTGAGGCATATGAGGTCTGCAAGTACTAGAAAGATCACATGCAAACTCCCAGCATTGCAAGAAAGCGTGTACCAAATGCTTTATCAGGGTACTGATTGCAAATTGGCCTCAAAGCCTGCTTACCTCATGCACACACATACCAGTTGTGTGACATGATCTGCTAGAGCCCAAAAACAATAATAAAGCCACTGGATGGCTATGCTTCAGCAGTTTTTGCTTCATTGGTGATATTTCTCTGGTCTGTGCAGTTTTCTTGCTTCATTGGTAGGTTAGCTGAACAAAGGGTAACACAAAGGCTTTCCTGTTCCTATATGGAGATAATGGCTGGAGATGTCAGGAGCTCCTGGGCTGTGGTGGAAGTGGACCTTGGAGGCAAAGCTGATAGCAAAGTGAGAAAGTGCTTATGTTGTTGAAAGGAAGAGCCTAAAACAGTAATGAACTTGGAAGAGGGAAATTAACTTGAAAAATTCCAAATTAAGATTTCCCCTTGGAAGAAAGTAGAGGAATGGTGGTTGAAGAAATTTTTTTTGAAGTAACAGGTGGAAAATGGACCAACAAACACAGCTGAGCTCAGGTAAAAAAGAGAGACATTTTGATATGTTGAGAAGCTCCCTTTATCACTGAAGACCATTTAGTCAGTGTGAAGTATCCTTTAACAGAAAGAACCAAGCAGTAAATTGTATGCTCTTATTTCAGAGTCCCTGTGTGGGGAAGATCTGGGGGTCTCAGTCACCTTACGCCTCCAGTTAAATGTGCTGGTGAGGGCTTAGGTCCTGCAAGCCATGAGGTCTGTGCTGACAAAAGGCATCAGCAAGTATGTTGATTAGAGGGAAAAGTGGTTACTACATTTAATGCAAATTTCTCTTCTCCCTTGGATTGACAGAACCGTATAGGACTTTTCTCATTTGTGTTTTTCAGTAAGTGAGAGTAACAAATCAACTTCCTTCTTTTCTTACACATCAAAAAAATGTTGTTTCAAAATGCCAGAGTAAAGCTTTACTTTTAATTTTATTGAAAATTGCCGTGAAAATGTATGAAGAAAAGGCTTTTGTAAACAAAATTCAAATGTTTCTCTAAGCGCAAAAGTTGCAGTTGAATAAAAGATAGTGTCAAGTTCTTTTTTATATGGAGTATCTATCTGAATTCTAGAAATACAGCTTTTTAAGTTTTATTGTTAAACGATGGTGTAGTCCTCCATAAAAATTTTCTTTGGTGTCTAGCCAAAAGAACTGATGTCAAGAGGGAGCATCTCACTAAGCAAATCTTAATGAAAAACAATTGAGTCACCGTTATTTATGTGACAGTCTCGTTGCCACTCAGCAGGCCTTAGCTGCCATGACCAAACTCTCCTGGGCTCTTTCTCCCAACATCAGCCTTTGGCCCTGGAGCACCATTAGGCTGGAAGTTGGGTCCTGATGTGAGCTACGTCAGAGTCCATAGGCTGTTCTCTGCTGTCTTTTGCACTTTTTGAGGTTTTGGGTGGGTTTCTGAGGTTGACCTTGGACCAGCTTACCTTCTTGTGTTTGTTTCATGATCTCTTCGAGCTGCACTTGGAGATCTGAAGTCTTCCATGATGGCATAATCTGTCTCAGGAAAAAATTACGCATTTGAATATCCAGCTGGATCTGGGGCTCCCAAGGAGATTTCCAGCTCTGCCCGACAAGCGTCATTTCTGTGAAGATTCAGAACCCACAATTTGTTTTTGTTTATTTTACCAGGTTGGCACAGCATGATGTGTAGCATTATCCTACTACTTTATTGTTATATTGATCTTCCCTTATCGACAGTAAGGGAAGAATGTTTCTAATAACATCCTTCAACGCTGTTTTTTTTTAATTTGCAAACAAAAACATCTAAGATCAGAAATGAAGGAATTTTAAGCAAAAACCCCACCAACAAATCTATGCAGAGTAGAAAAATCAATTCCTCTGTGTTCTGTTTTTCTGCCTGTGTTGGTTTAAATACAGTGTCTCAACAGCAGCATTAATGAAATGAGTGAGAAGAAACTTTCCTAGTGTAAATAGCCTAAAGTGTTAAGAAGTAGTGTGTCTGGATTTGTGTACGGCACAACTGAAATAGCATCACAAAATGAGAGAAGATGAAGTTCAATTTTTTACTGTGTAGAAAAGTCTGCTTTCTCAAACAGTGGGGAAATCAAAAAAGCAGACTATCTCCTTCCTTGCATTACCAAATCTAGGCATTACCCTACTAAGAATTCTCTCCCCTAGCTCTTTTTTTTTTTCAGGATCTGGCTATTATAGTTCAGGCTGGACCGAACTTTCTTGCCTATAAGTGCTTGCACAGCACTTTGATCTTCACTCAGGTGCATACTCTCTCACTCATTTGCTCTCCTTGTCAAATAACTGCACAAAGATTTTATCTATCTTGAGTATGCTTTTTTTTTTTTCTTTTCTGGTTTGAGCTCTCCCTTATCACTCTCTCTTTAAAGCGGAACATTCGTTAGACCTATCAGTTGCGACAAAACTCAGTGTAACCAAGAGTGACTTGTCACTAATACGCTCACTCTTGAGTTGTGGAAAAATTTTAAATTAGCTGCCTTCGTTCCTCTATCGTTCTGTAAGACAATACCCAACAATACTCAGTTTCCTCCTTCGTGCTGTTGTCTCTTGGCTCATCCTACCCGGGTGTGACTGAGGAAGCCACACAACCACCCCCTGAAGATCACTGCTTTACTTCTCACTCCTACTAAAAAGGGCATTCTATGTGGATGCCTTGTAAAATAGGAAGTCATCTTTCCCTAACCACTTTTATATTGCTGTTGAAATGAGAAACTCCTCCAGAGTGTAGTCTAGAGAATGACTTAGCCCCTTGGGACAGCAGTTCCTCCCCTGGTGTGCCTGTGAGGGTAGGCACTGTGAATACATCCACTGATTTTCCTGACGAGAGATTCTCACCAAAGCCTGATTTGGGCATTTTCCTCTCAGTGTTCCAACTGCTGTGTTCCTGCAGATGTCACTAGTGCTACACGGTATCGTCAAACCTTGCAATTCTACGGGTTTTTCCAAAGGTGCCATTTGTATGTACAGTACTGCATGACATGACACCAGCACCTGCCTGCTAAAAATGCCACCAGATCTGTTATATTACTTCTAATATTTACTCGGCGGCAGAAAAGATTAGTGGAAGGGCTTATTACCTTGACAAAGAAAGGAAGGGTTTAGTCATACAGATCATCGGCACTCAGTGCCGGACTTCTTCCTAAGTTGCCCTGCATAGAAACCATCCTGTGCTCTGCATTTAAACAGAGCCTTCTATTGCCCATGAAAAAGGATGTTGAGCTGAGAGCAGATCGTTGGTATCGGCTCATGGAAAAAAAAGTGTCCTCTCCTCTGATATAAAAGCTTTTGTTCTTTTGATTGCTTTAAGCTATTCTAATTGTGTGCTGCTGCTGGAATAGCCATCCAGCCCTCCTACCCTTTCTGCTGCTGCTGCTGCTCTCCTGGCCACATGGTCCTGTCCCGCTGTCATTCTGCAAGGGCTTGTGCAGCTGCAGGAGCTGAGCCCAGGGGCTGATCCGGGTAAGAAGTAGCATTTCTCTTTTGGATTAGTTACTTTAGGTCCAGTTAGGTGGAGTACCTTCTCTAGCTTACCACACAAACACGTAACTGATACCCGTTGATGTAAGAGAGGAAGAAGCAAGGCCTCAAAATTTGTCAGCAGCTTGGTTTTGGGTCAAATTAAAGAAGCTGCAACTTTGGATATGAGTAATTGGATATGTTCCTCAGTCATTTTCTACAGGGTAGATCTTAAGCTTGGCTGTTTTAGTAGATCTGCAGTGATTTTAGCAAAGTTGTGCCCAAACAGACCAGAGCAGGACCTTGCCCAGCCTGCACAGTGGACCGGGATCCGCTTAGCTGGGCTTTTGGGGATGGAGCACTTCCACAGAGGGATAGATCTCAGTTCTGCCACTTTTTCTGGCATGCTAAGGGTCTTAACATCATTAGCTCCGGCTCAAGCCCTTTGTCTGGAGGAAACTGTCGGTGTCTGTTAAAATTAGTGGTGTTCCCTGCTGAGACATTTACATTCTACAGACTCTGCTGCTTTTGACAAGTGACTGTGAGTACAGTCGATCCTCAAGTCTATACAAAGACAATATGTCCGTGCAAATGCCTGTGTTACTGTACGTGAGCCAAATTAATTTCTGGAATAATGCCATGGAGGTTAAGCAATCGGTACAGCCTCTGAAGTTTAACCATTTACATTATTTGCATTATATTTCAGTAATAGCTTCTGGTGTATACAGACCAATTGGTTTTCAGCCTGTTCTGCTACTGCTGTTCTAGGTTAACTCATTGCCTGGCTTTCTGGCGACAGGCATGGTGTTTCTGTGCTGTTCTCTAGAAATGGTTTGGTTAATCTCATATGCACTTGTTAATTTTTTCATTATTATGTCTCAGATTTTCTTTGCTGTATTCTGCCTGAGCTGTTGCCCCTTTGCTGATCTGTGCTCTAGGCCTGCAGGCTATGTGTATCCTGATACAGAGAAAAAAGCAGTGGCCTCTGACTCACCTCCTTTCACAGCCTTATACCTAGTGCTGCTATCTTCTTCTCTGCTATGTTGGAAGAACTGGAAACAGCCTGCTTTGAGAATCTGTGTGCAAATGCTTGTTGCTCTTAATGAAGTATTATCATTTTTTTTCTCCCATCCAGCATGCAGATTTATGTCTTCCTTGCTACATTAATGTGTGCATTAATGTGCTGCATTAATCTTGTATAGAGAATGAAGAAAGAAGAATTTAAAGCAAAATTGAGACAAAAATTTGCTTTAGTCTTTAATTTCCTTCTGAGTTTCTAACTATGTCCAGAGCCTTGGCCCTGCCTCTGTGCAAGTTGTGTAGCCACCAGTTTTGGTACCATGGGAGGACATACCTGTGCAGTGGGGACGAGCAGAAGGTTAAGACCAAACACTCTCAAGCTTTTAAACCTTGAAAGGGAGATCTTGACTCCATTTGGAAGCCAATGTGGAAAGCAAGTTCCCAAGATATTAAACTTGCCAAAACATGGGATGCTGAACTGAGGAGCTGCTTTTTTTTTCAAAACATAAAAACACGACCAACTTGGAAAGAGCAATGAGCTTTCAGGTGGAGCTAAGGAGATACCTTCTGGTCCCTTGCTGAGCAGGGCAGGGCTCATTAGGAAAAACTCATGTCTAATTTGGTTGCACTCACAGGCTACAGCCAGGGGTTTTACTGATGTTCCTACTGATTCCAGGCATCCTGTGCCACTGGGAGGTGGGAGGAGAATGACACTGACACTGTAGCTTCTTCTGAGGAGTGATTATGCTTTTTGTTCGTGTTGCACTTGGATGGTGGAGACAGCTCCATTGGTCATCTCTAGTGGAGTTTTGCTACTCTTAATTTGGCCAAATTATTGTTTAAGTTTTCTAAACTGCCTGACTTGAAGGGAAAAGGTGTGTGTTAATAATAACACAGCTTGATGGTCAGGTCGGGGAGTGGGGACTGCCTCACCCACAGCAGAGCAGATTAAAGTTTGCCTGTAGTGATTAGTATTCCTGGCCTAAGCCTGTTTATTTCTTGCACTCGAAGCCACGGAGTGTTCACACAAGCCATTGCCTCCCCTCCTTCTTCCCCCCTGACCCTCCCAAAGCAAAACTCACCAGTGCAAGAGCCCCTGTGGGTGCTTTTGGCTGACCTTGCTGCTGGGATCTTTTCATCCCGGATTGTCTGTCTTTCTTGCTTCAGGCCATTAGCCTTTGCCTTCTTCCCTTTGACTGCCCTGAATAATTCTTGCCTCTCCGCGGCTCTTCCTGGTTTAGATTTATTAATTGAAAGGAAAGCCACCACTGCAGCCCCGCCACCTGAAGGGCTGCTGGTGAGCCTGCGGTGGGGCAGCAGGCTGCAAAAAAGAGTGCCGCACTTCAGACTGCCCTGGTGGCTCCTGCCATCAGCTGTGCTTTGCTGACTGTCGGGGCACTTAGCATCCAATTTAGCTTTTCTAATAGGAGAAAACAGCTCCACAGCAAGGAGGTGAATTTGAAAGCTGTACCCTGCCTGAGAGAGAGGAGGGCAGAGATCTGAGGTAGCATGGTGACACTATGCCCAGGAGGTGACTTTCAAGAGCTGGGTGCCCACTGGGAACCTGGATGTCCCAGGCCTGCAAAGGCTCAAATTCTAAATTATCCTTGCCTGTAACAATGAGAACAGAGGGCAGTTTTGACTAACTTATGATTCTGCTCAGGCCTGTGAGTTCAAAGTTGGGTGATGTCCTCTGATTTTCTTGGTTTTGTGCTAAATTTGAGGCTATACAAGAATGAACTTCCTCCCTTTTTTTTTCTCCTTTTTTTTTTTTCTTTTTCTTTCTTGCCTGAAAACTTCAATTTACTTTTTGCTTGAAAGTACTATCAGAAAGTACTGACCCTTTTGGACACCTCAAATTAATGCTATGAACGTTGTGTCAGAAGGTTTCCAGCCTAAAATTCATTTACTTGCTGATGAAGAGCAAGTGGTGAGTGATTGTGGTGTTTGCTTGGCGTGGGGAGCAAAGAGATCAGTGCCACTCTGGAACACCATTTTCAGAGCAGAAGAGGTGGTCCTTAGGTTGCTCCATCACCTCTGCACTGCTGGGGTCTGAAGTGGCTCCAGTAACAGAAGCTGCTGGTCTTTCAAAACCACCTTCTTCACCTTCTCTCATTTCTCTCCATCTGTGGGGTTTTGTGAAAGGAGCAGGCAGAGGAAGCAAGCCTATCATTTTCTACAAGTAGAACACATGGTAGGAGGAAGTACAAGGGAGATATATCTGCTTAAAACTGAGTGGGGAAAGTAATGTTTACTTGGAAAGTGAGGGCAGACTTGAAAAGAGAGCAGATGACTAGCTGCCAGCTATTCCATATTTCAAAATATTGGTGAGCATCATGCAATGTGTGACTAAAACCCTGCTGAAGGACAACAAAATAACAGAGTGCAGTTATTTATGAAGGAATCTTAAAATATTGTGGGATGTGTCCATTAGTCATAAAACAATGCTGTGTTGCCATTTTATGATTCCTTTCTACAGTGGTCCACTACCTCATAAAAAACAAAGAAGGGTTCCAAAACTTAAGAGTTGTCTCCAATACGGAGGGTAAACTACTGATATTTTAACCCTCATGTGAATCTGACCGCCTGTGTGAAGTCAGCTGAAATGTCATGAAATGTTTAAAACTTCACAACTTTTTAATAACACAAAGTTTACACTTCTATCTACATACTTAAGTTCAATAAATATTGATCAGATTAATGTTTGATTACAGTGGCACTGGCATGTGGAGCTTAAGCTCTTCTATTTTAAGGTCTTATGCGAGCATAAGAATTTAAGGTGATTTAAGGATTTAGATCAGTATGAAATAATAAATTGTCTTAAAACTTTTCATACAGCTTAGCTGCAGCTTTGCAGGCCATCCTTCAGATATTTTAAAGATTTTTAAAGCTTTCTCACACAGCAGAGGTTGCTTCACATCCAGTGTGTTTCAAGGCCAGCTCAGAGTTGCATGTGTACCCCTCAAAGTGGTCTATGTTTTTGCTAGAACCATTACCTGAAGTTCATTTTTTTCCCTCCTCAAACATTCATGAGTTTAGGGATGCTGTAAGCAGCTGTCTTTCGGCTTGGTCTGACGGTGTCACCCATGTAGGCAGACGGCACCTGGCACCAAACGGAGCTGCCACTGCCAGAGTGGTCAGCTGGAAGCCATTAGTACCACTTCATATAACTGCAGAATAATTTTGGTTGGGGGGGACCTATGAAGGTCATTCAGTTCAAGAAAAGACACTTGAAACTTGTTCTAAACAAGTTTTACCTTTCTTTCTTTCTTTCTTTATTTTTTTTTTGGTAATTTCCTTCTTGGTTATGGTTTGGTTTCTCTGAGGCAGTGAACAGTAGGTGAAAACACATGGAATATGATGCTACAATTACTCTCCTATCTAAAAGAATTCTAAAGAAGGACAAATACAGACAAATTTCAGATAGTGGGGAATGTTTTTGAGGTGGTGAAATGGGAACTGCTGTGCAAGGGATCCACTGCAGTGCGGTACGTGCATCTGCATAGTACCCTGCCCCGTCAGAGCAGGCAAGGGACTTCTGCAGGCTCAGGCTGTGACAAGCTAGCATACCTCCTTCCTGCCACTGCTAACAGACACAGTTTTGCCGGCTAGTTACAGGATAGCCTAGTCAGCATCTAGTGAAAGCTGGACATTAAAAGCGACAAGTATTAGAAATTGTAGCAGAGATAACACAAAATCAACTTTTTTCCCTATTTTTTTTTTTTAATTCACATGGTTTTACCTCCTTTTATTGTATCAGTGTCTTTCAGACTTTGTGGACCTGCAGATCACTGTGAGCCATTACAATTTCTTTCACAACCCGGTCAACCTTCATAAAGTTTTGACTGAAAATGCCACATCCTGTACAGGGCTACAGAAGGAGAAACTGAAGCAAAGAGTGGGAGTGCTTAGCTCTGGGCCAACGTCCTTAACTGGAACTGGAATCAGGCTCTTTGTGTCTCGATCTCCCATGTGAAGTTTGCATTAATGGTCAGTAACATCCAGTCTGCACCTACATCAATAATTGTTTTGCTGCTGGGCTTTATTTCCATTTCTAATCATTAACTTATAATAAAATAATAAATAAGTTTCAAGATAATATCCATTGACATGCAAATACAGGAATTTTTGAATATGAATTATATGAAATATTAAGATGACCCAGCTGTATTGGTTTTCAAGTAACTTTGCATTTTATTGCCATTTTGCAAACTTACAGAAATGTGAATTTTATACTGCACTTCCTAACACAATATAATTTGAATAATTTGATTTGAAAGTTAGTCTAGAGCATGCATTCTAAGTAAAAATGTAGTGATGATCCTTGAAAAACTCTGAGTGGGAGCTGAGGGAATAAAGATAGCTCCTCAGTGTCTGACAGTCCTCTGCTCTCACAGGCCACTTTGCTGAGCCACCCCTTCTCAGATATTCAAGGCTTATCCTCAAATGCAGTCATCTTTCTGTCCCACAGCTCCGTTTGGAAACCTTTGCCTGAGCTGCACTGCTCTTGCAGTCAGCTTTCCTTGCAGCCTAGATTTGCTCTGGACCACTCTGTATGCACAGGTTCTGTGCCAGCGTTGTCTTTTATTTTAGATAGGACTCTTTTCTCCAGAGTGCTTGACTCATAGCCACATCCCCAGCCAGCATCCCCCTGGCTAGGCTGAGCATCCAGGCTTCTCACATCCATTTTGCTAACCTTCCCACTGACCTCTCTGCATCTCTTCCAGCTGGAAGGTGTCTCCCTGAAATATGGCCATCCAGGATTGTATGCAATTTTCCATATAGTATCACCTGAGCCTCATAGAAAGACACAAATGCTTCCCTACTTTTCCTGGAAATACCTCCCTTGTTACAACCATAGCTACCTTTTCAAGAAAGGAAATTGAGTGAGTCTGGCAAGGTCTACCTTTAGTAAACCCATGCTGCATTTTATCCCATATTGCTTCTACCTCTGCATCATTAGTTAGACTCCCTACAGAATGCTATTTTAAAGCCTAGCGAGCTATTGAACTGGCTCTAATAGGCCTATAAATATGGGTCATTTTTTTCACCTTCTAAATTGCAGGTCATACGCTTGCTTTTCCCCAGTTCCGTGGCACTGTCCACAAGTTGGTAACTTTATCAAAGAGATTTGCTGACAGACTTCAAAGATCGCATGTCAGAGCTTCCCTAACTTAAGGCAGGGTATTCTCTCATTCTTCCTATTTCAGCATGCTGGTCACCTTATCTTAGGGAAGCTGTACTTCACCATTCTTTCAAGATTCAGTTTATCTGATTCACCTGCAGTTTTGTTCTTTGAAATCTATAATCTTAGCTGCAAAGAAATCTTGCTGTGTTTTGCATTTCATTTAAACTGAATTGGTTTGTGATAACTTCATAAAAATTGTTCTCTATGATCACCTGTCTTTCACAGCACTTCTTAGTGTGAACCAAACCAAGTCTAGACTGTGATCATCTCATTTCTGTTGAATGAAGGTTATCAAGGATGAAGACACTTGTTTGCCATCCCAGCTAATGGTATTGTCAAGCCACACTACCAAGAGAAGCATTTCTTTGCTAGCCTATATCTAGGCTGTCATAGTTTGTCATAGTACCATTTCTGGCAGCACTGTCCTCTTGAGCAACTTTGGTGAGATTGTTGGACCCAGCCAAAACTGGTGGTGGAATTTAGTGGCTGGTTAGTGGTAAATTCCCTCCAAAGTGATTATTTTTTTCCCCTCAAGCTCTTATTGAATATTGGTGCCATACTTCTTTCTCATTGTGAATTCCTTCCAACATGGCTGCCTGATAAAGTTTGGATTCTTTTTAAGTTTCATGCAGAAATTCAGTGGTCTTGGGAACAAAAATAAAAATAAAAACAACAATATTCATCTCAGGAATAATACTACATGCTTTAAAATATCCCCCTGATGTAGATTTTGGAAAGATCAGTGAGGCCAAGCATGTTGTATAAGCTATTTTAGAAGTGGTTTTAGTTGTCAAAACATGCTTCTTTTATTTATGGCTTTGATTAGCTGTTACTCAGTTGAGGGACTGAATATTTGGGAAGAATGGAAGCCCATAATGAATGGCCAGGAGAACACATTTTTCTAAAACAGAAAAAACACCAACCAGACTATTCTACAAGCAAATGTGCCCAATGGAGATAGTCCAGATGACTGCACCTGGATACCACCTGGATATAATTAAAGTCCCAGAATGGAAGATGTGTTAAAGTAGATGCCAGAAAATTTAACACTGTCTCTCCTTTATTCACCCGCAGTAAAGGGATGGCAGTTGCTCTGAGCTAGATAGCACAAAAGCATAGACCTGTAGGACTCGATACTTCAAAAAGAAATTTGTGGGGTTTTTTTTGTCTCCAGCAGTGTTGATATATGTGCATGGGATTTTCTCTGCTTCTCTACCCTGCAAGGAGCCATTTTGGTATACAGGAGTATTACTGTGGCTTACACTGGTTGTGCAAGAAGGAACTTCTTTGATTCTCTCCCTTGTTCACACCCATGGGCCAAGCACAGTCCCCACGAGTCTCCTGCTCTCCTTGAATGTGTTAATTCCTCTTAAAACAGCACTTGCCATGCTTTTTCTTTCTCTTACCCATTATTGCCTATGTTGTTTATTTCTCAATGCATCATTCAACATTACAGTTCAGATGCAATCATTTCATGTGCTGTTTTATTATCCTGAAATAGAGAAAATGTAAGGAAGTTTGCATGTAATTATATTTGGCCTATTCAGAGACTAGTTTGAAATGAAATGTAATGCTTCAGCTGAAAAAAGCAGAGGAAAAAATTCGGTTTGGGGATACAGAACATAACAATCAGTTGATTAAAAGCCAACATAGTGCCTCTGTTAAATGTTAAAAATCTCTGTTGAAACATCATTAGCACAGCACAGTCGTGAAGTGATAGAGGTAAATAATGAGTCAGAGCAAATAGCAGGATAAGTCTGTTTGACCTTATTGTGATCAGAAACAGTCTTCATATATGTTCAAAATTATGTCTAATCTCATAATCATTATCATTGTAGGTGACCTTGATAAGATTCTATGGTAAGAAAAAATGGATAAAAAGCACACTTATGTCTTTCTGTATATTATTATGTTTTATTAGTTTTGTAGAGGAGTTTGGGACAGCTGTCTGTTGCAATGGGCAATGCAAAGGTAGAACTGGTCCCTGAAGACTTTCTCAGACCTGATGCACAAAAGGAGGGATAACGGCGGAGTTATGAAGTCAGATATTAACATGACAGCTGTAACTGGAGGCTGGCTGACAAGCTGGATGAGAATTTGTCTGTGCTAGGTGCTTTGTAATCACAGAATAATCTGATCCTTGTGTGAAAAAAATTTAGATGCACAAGCGACAAACTAAAATAAAATTAGTGCATGAAGAGCATCCCAGCCACCTGAGCCTCCTCCCCAGCCTTCAGACATCCTGAAAGAGGTGAGTCTGAAGAGGAATCTAGGACAGTGGCTCAGACTTATCTTGTCTGTCTTTCTGTTGTTCGATTCAGTATTGTTTCTCATTAACAGAACACATAGTAATTTATATATAAAATGTGATGACACTTATGTCAGAGCTACAGCAACGCTAAAGCTGCTGCCAGTGCACAATCTTCTGGTACTCCTCTCTCCTTTGAGGCTTAAATCTCCCCGATGTGAGGTGTTGGTGATTCATCTCTGTTGGAAGAGCAAGGAAGAGCTCAGGGTCACAAGAGGAGGTCAATGATGCAATGGGGAGATGGTGCTCATTGAGGAGGGATCGGTGTAGAGGAAGGTGTGAAGGAGAGGGGAGGGAGCAGTAAGTTAACTTTTCTGCTTTTGGATGGAATGAGAAGGAAAGCAGGCAGAGGAGCAGGGCCCTTGGGAAGAGCAGGGTAAGTAGAGGAGATCCGTGCTTTAGAAAGACTGGAAGGCAGGAGGTGAGCTCGAAATGGGGGATTAGCATGAGGAAAAGAGCAGGGAGCTAGCTACAAAGGTGTCACGAAAACTGCTTTGGGTAGGCACAAGCAGTAAAGTCTGTCTGGGATTTTACCTCAGAGAAAAGCTGCTGTGATCAATGTAAATGGTGATGAAGAATTCAATCATATAGATGGATAGAGACGTTTGAGTTTTAAAATAAATTTGAAGTGATCGTATCTTTGGATATAGGCAACGTCCATATGGCAGGAAACAGGAGGGTGGTGTTAGGATTTTCCCCATTGTAGGGAATAAATTGCTGATCTTCCTCACACATGAGACGTCTGTGAAGAAAAGAAAAGCTTTGTATGGAAGTGTGGCTGTATTCCCAGCCAAACCTTCATGTTAGAAGCAAAGTTAGAACAAAAGAGTATCAACTCGATTAAAGAAAAAGAACTCAGACAAAAATGAGTCTTGAAATATATATATTTGGGCAGAGTATGAATGTTTAAAAGATATTAATATACCCTCTGAGAGATGAGGAAAGGTTCTGCCATCTCCTATTATCTGGCTTAGTAGACTGAATAACTGAATAATTCAGAGAGCAAAGTTTCTCCAATGAATGAGTCACCTAGACTATGAACTATTAGCATGCAGCCAAGACACACTGAAAAAGGAGAGTTCAACCATACTGGTTTTAGTAACTGCTCCACTCAGTGTGGGAATAAATCAGTTTTTCCTCAGTTAACATCAGATCTGAATAACCATCAATTCTCTCCACAGTGTCTGCAGCACAAATGGTATCACAGATGCTTGATTGTGGGTATAAATTAGCATATTATGCCCATAGGGGGAGGCTAGATGATGATGGTTTAGTAGCAGAAACCTGCTGGCCTCTGGGAAAGTGCAATTGTAATGTCAGATGACTCAGCTCACCAGTTGAGCAAGAGGGGCTGTGCCTCTGCAAAACAAAAAGGTGAAAAATGAAGACATATTGCAAAGCTGTGACTCTGTAGTTGCAGTGAGTACCTGGCAACAAGGCCTACTGACACTGAAAGGGAGGGGGGAAGCCTTCAGCACCTGGGAAACAAACTGTAGAGAGGAAAGGATGGAAAACTATCCATGTAAAATGCTGCTGCTTGCTAGGTGTTTCCTCCCACCCACTGGTCCATCCTTCTGGAGGAAGGTTTATGACAGCTACTTGGATGTTTTGCAAGTTAAACAGGCTATTTTACAAGTTAACAAGCAATCGGTGGAAATTCAGGACTCCATCTAGAAAGCAGTATCTGTGACCAAAGAGCCTGACGTGATTAAAAAGTGAAAGACAAAACAGGACAGAAGTCAGCAGATTTGCAGATTTCTGCTGCTTGCGGAGAATTAGGGAGAGGGCAGAACAGCCGCAGCTTCATCTTGTCACCAGACCAAGATGAATATGGACATACATAAAAAACGCAAGTTATTGCACCAGAAAAATTTCTCAAGTTCCCTGCTCAAACCCCAGTGGGATGTCATGAGTATGTGAAGAATTGCTGGGCTAGATACACCAGGAGTCAGTAAGATTGTTCCTGTGAAGAGCAGGAAAGAACGGACTTTGTTGGGGTTGTAGTAAAATCCCACCACGGCCCCACTTGTTGCGCCCAGAGATAATAAGCAGCGTCAGTGCAGGACCAAACCAGGGGTGGGACCAGAACCAACACGGCGCTGTGATTCACCACAGCAGCTTGGCTGGGCCACCACCTCCTTTCCTGCAGCTTTATTTCCCTTATTGTACTTCCTCACAGCAGGCTTTCCTCCCCATCTTTTTTCAGTTCCTATCCTTTTTGTTCTCACTGTCCACATTACTGTTTCCTTTTCCAAGAAGAGTTTGTTTCCTACAAATCTTCTGGCACCCTGCACCTCTCTCCTGGTGGCCTGCTGTTCGCGAGGCAGCATCTGCGCGGTGCCAGGTGGGCTCCTTTGTCAGCAGCTGACAGGAGGTGCTGCCGGCAGCTACTGCCCATGTGAACAGGGGGACACAGCCAAAGTGGGGCCATTGGAGAAGCATGCGGCACTTCCGCCATGTCGGGAGGACATGTTGGCAGGTCTCTCTCTGCCGCCATGGAGCTGCTGATTATCACCTGTGTTTCTGCAGTCCAGCCACAGCCTGGCCTCCCTCCTTGGCCGTCCCTGCATCCTCCTCCGTGCAGTGCGGCCCAGACTCATTTGGAGCCAGCCTACTGACAGCAGCAGGAGCTGATGAGCGGCCTGGGTGAGCAGGTTTCACTTACAGGCCAGGTGAGTCCATCTTAGCTGCTGCTACTGCTGAGAGAGGAGTGGAAAAACAGAGAGAGCTCACCCTCCTTCTCCTCAGCTTCCTCACACAAAGCAGCCATGGCAGTGGAAGCAGCTCCCTGGTGAGGAAAGGGAAAGCATTCCTCTTCCCACTGGCCAGAGCAGCCAGCAATAGTAATTATGAAAGCAACAGAGGCAAAAAGCCATGTTATCTTCGTGTATGCCTTGGGATGTATCCGGGGAAAGGGAAGTTTTTCACATCCTGAGTGAGCATCCACGGTTGTGCCTCCAGAAGAGACACCCTGCTGTCAATCATCTGCTGGTGCTGTCTCATCCAGGATAGCTCCAGCTCTGCTCAGATGTCCCATGGCATCCCCCAAACATTCACTGCTGCTGAGGAATCCACTGCCAGGATTGAGGAAATAAAGCAATTCTTAAGAGGCGTGAGCAGGGCTGGAGCAAGGGAAGGGCAAAGAGAAATGTCCCAGGCACTGTTGTAAGGAGTTCACGCATAGGAGAAGCAGACTCATTTGAAACAAGATTATGACCTGGTCAACAGGTGGCCCCAGAGGAGATCTGCCTTTCCCTCAGATATAATGTGTGGCAGGAGGATGTGGCCACATTAACACCCTGCCAATGTCTTCAGACAGCCCCAGAGACGGATGCCTTACAAGAGCAGAGTTTCCCTTCTGTGGCTTGAAGTTGCAGGGGATGACCTGGAACAGCAAATGTTTACTTCTCAATTAGTTATTGATTTTCTTTCAATTCACTGTCAGTCCTGGATGTCCCTGGGGATATTAGGGAATCTGGAAATAAAACTACTAGTTACCTTAATTAATTATCTGTTCTTCTTCCCTCTCAGGAACCAAAAAGCCACTTCTCAACATTCATGGGTCATGGATTCCTCCCTCAGCATTCACGTCACTTTTTTATATGTTTGAGCTATGATATCTACTGTGCAGCCAAGGATGATGACATTGAGAAGTGGCTTCTCATGTAGTTGCTGCAGTTTTTGATCTTTAATGTGCAAGCAGTTCAGGTACACAGAGCTCTTCTGCCTGCATTATAATGGCATCTTTCCACCTAACGGATATTTTCACTGTTAGAGGTCATACAAGAGGAAAATTTGGTGTAGCAGTTGCAGCAAATTGCCTTGAAACAGTTGTAATCAGTACTATTTACTGCAATTGCTTATTTCTGGTAAATTGATATGCTTGGAATACTGGGGTCTTGCTGTAAAAGGGGCTTATACAAGCCTGGGTGATGAAGGGCTGCTTTGTATCCGGAGAGCTGAGCTGTCACAGCTGCAGAGCCCTCCAGCACAGGCACTGCTTGGAGGCAGTGGGCTAGGTGCCTCCTCCTCAGCTTGGTGGGAGGAAGATGAGGAGGAGAGGACACTGAGGGTGAGCTGGGGCTGCCCCAGGCACCCCTGGTGTGTGGAGACTGCTGCCTGTTAACTTGCTTCCCATCACTCCTTCACATGAGTTTTTGCTAGTACAGCTAATCCTGCTCTGGGGATTTACCAGGAATAAAAAACAGGAATAAAAGTGTCACTGCTTAAACCAATGTGGTTCCACAGATAGAGGTTTTCAGTGCAGACTTAGCCTCAGGTCAGTTTTGTAAGGGTAGCTCTTGTCATCATTTACACTAAAGTTGGGCTGTTGGGAAAAAAAGTCAGGGAGGTTGCAGCGTCACTGACTCTTTGATTTTGCCTGTTTTCTGGTACTCGCTATTTTGGACCCAAAGCCCTAGCAATGAGCAGATAGCAGGAAAAGCACAGATTTTTTATTTTTTCCAAAGTCCCTTGACTGTGGATGGAAGGTTTACAGCTGCAGTCATAAGGTTGGAAACAAGGAGGGGAAGCAAAAATAACCCCATGCTAGTCTTTCTAACTCAGGGCTGCAGCCCATCAGATTTTTGGATTGGGGGCTTAGTGACCGGAGGCATGGAGTTGACCTTCCCCTTCCAGAAACACCCTCTCCCTGCTCCTCATCAAAATATTTTTAGTATGTGTTATTTGAGTCCTGCCTCCCCAGCTCCCTGCGCTGAGCTTCCACTGTTCAGTCACCTTGAGTAACGCTCAGTTTTGCTGCTGAAAACAGACCTGCATTTCCAGTAACGTCTCACAAGCCTTTAATATTTTGCATCTCATTTTTTGCATAACAAAGGCAGAGCAGCGGTGCACTCCTGAGCGATGCCTGCGGCGCGAATGAGGCAGCTTCGCCGGGTCCCAGTGGCCACTGGATGTCACTGTTGTTCCGCAGAAAGCGACCCGGCAAGCTAAACCCATGCAGGCAGTTCGGTGGCAGCCGTACAGATGAGCGTTATGCTTTCACGTCCTCTGCAACCTGCTGCACTAACTAGCTCTGAGCAGCCTAGCTACACGCAAAGAGTCCATGTGGATGCGATAGGTGTTGTATTTTGCAAGTGTTCCCTGCCAGCGCTGGGTGGTTGCGTTAGATTCTGTTCCTCATTGACCCTGGAAGGAAACTGATGAAATGAGCTGAGTTGCAGGACTGAAGGGAAATCAGTGCTCATTGCAGAGATAAGTTTGGGCTGAGGACCAGCTCGAAGGGCTTTCAGTTGTCTGGCGCACAGCCTGCAATGGGCATCAGCTTCTAGATCTGAGAGTCCAACACAGAGTTGTCGTGTTTCGGTGCTTTAGGGAAGGTTTTTGCTCCCAATAACCAATCTGTCTTTAGATTAACTCTGTAGAGATGTCAAGATTTGTCTTCTCATGCAAAATTTTATAGTATTCTCAATGCATAAAGGGGCATCTGTTGTTTTCCATCTAAAACCTCAACGTCCTCTTGATGCAAAAAAGTGTCTATAGCAAAACGAGATAATGAAATGGTAAGAAAATATATCCTTTCTTATGTAAGACTCCAAGAAGGTACTTTTCCAGTTCCTAAAGGAAAAACACTCTGATGAGCATGGTAAAATGTCTCAGAGTAAGTATGTCCTTAGGAGATACCTATTCTTTCTTTTAACACATTCTTTTTCCCTGGAGTCTTGATCCAATAAGATACTTAAATATGTGACTGACTTTAAGTCATTTGGATCTAATTCCCTTGGGTTTCTGTGAACAAGAGACATTCCCATGAATGACACTCAGAAGTGACCTTGATGGTACTTCAATAGTAGCACTGTTGAAAGGAGTCAGGAAGACGCCATGGAAGAGTGAAGAAACAAAACCAGGATTGAAAAAGCGAAGCTGTCTAAAAGTAAATGAGTTGCTAAAATTCCAGTGCTAGAAACAGATACTGAAGAAAACCTGGAAAGCATCCAGCACATAGGAGGTCACCTAACAAATTTGGGCAAATGATGATTTGTGCGCACGGCAGGCATCCACCAGCTAGTGTTAATGCCACGGAAAAACTCACGTGGCATAAGGGGACATCCCAGCTCAGGTCTAGAAATTACAGAGCCATTCCATGGTGTGTTTCATGTCTGGAGGAACCACATCCTTCTCAAAACCCATGTCTCTCTGCTCAGCTGAAATTGGGCCCTGGCTGTGGCAGACAGAAGAGGTAGTGAGGTGCCTGGAAGCATTTGGCTCCCCAAGACTGTGCTGTCTGCCTGGGCTGCCCACAAGCCTTGCTGTGATGCTTAGAAATAATCAGCGCTAACGCTACTACCTGGCCTCTGGATAAGGTGTGACTCTTTTCTAGCTGGCTGGGAAAAGGGAAATGTGAGTGCACAGGGTATCCTCTTGCCTATGCCCGACAGGTGCTCTGCCTCATTTGGGTACCTCTTCCCCTGAATAACTATGCTTCACTCCTAAATTTTTGTAACCCAAGAGACTGTTTGAAGCATGATGGGCCACTCTAATACAAGGAAATACCCAGACTAGTGACTTCTTAAGCTTTTTTTCTCCTTTGATCTTTTCTTCCTGGAGGCATTTATTTGATCTTGGAAAGATCTTAGGGCTACAGTCTACCCCAGCAAAGATATGACAGAGAGTGGAGGAAAGAGATTTGGAGTCTTTTCTTCCGACTATTCCCCTACATAACACAGACATAATATTGGCATGTTTCTCCCAGGAGCATATTTTCAGGACATAGCAGATCTGAAAGGAGAGAAACTAAGTGAAATTTTGAGGATAAAAGCAATAGGAGGAGATAAGGGCTATGGATAGGGCAGGATGTTTTTCTAGAAAGTACTACATGGCTCTCAGGAGACCCAGACTCTGTGTAACTAAATAAGGGCCACCTGCTTGCTTTGTTCCTCAGCTCCCCACCTGTCAAGTGCCCCCTGCCCTTTGCCTATTTAGCCCTAGAAGATCTGTGGTTTTTCCAGGGACGGATCAGAGGGGTCTCACTTTCTGCTTGAGCCACTAGATGGGACCAGAGTAAAATAATGAAAAGAATTTCACCGTTTAGGCCAATAAAGACATGCTATCTTTGTCCTTTAAATACCAGTCTTGGGATTCAAACTAAAAGTCAATTAAGCTTCCAGAGCTACCTGCCAAAAGTCATACATCTTCTTTTATTCTTCTCTTTCCTTCTTTGAAGTAAGCTTCGTCTGAATACTTAGCGTTTGCTTTGCCATGTTAGGGGAACCAAATGGTGTAGACGCAAAATCTGCGGACACAACATGGAGGCACCATTTGGGCTTCTGGAGTTCTTCCCTCCTATTGTGCTCATACCCCAAAGCACAGATAGATGTGTTAAACACCAGGGAGATCCAGTTCAGACACAAATGGAAAAAAGCTGGGCAAAGCCAAATGAAACACCATCTTTATGTTTCCATTCCCACCAGCTGCAGCTAGGAAAACAGAACAAAATCAGAAGGACCTCTGAATCAAACCACCGAAGTCAAGGCATGAGGAAGACAGCAGTTAGCGCTCACATCCCTGCTAATGTTCCCTTCCACAGTCCCTGTGGATGTGCCATGTGAGCCAGGCAGGGCAGGGAGCCTCTCCTCCGTGCTCTGTTGAGGGCAGCAGGCTGGCCGTGCTGCGGGCATAGCAGTGCTTCCTGAACCACGCTGCAGACAATCGGTTGCATGCTGAAAGAAAACAACTTATTTACATGAATTTTAAATACAGCTTAGTGCCCGGCAGCCCGGTTATTTCAGTAAGTGGGTTAGAAAGCCACTGTAAGGCGAGGACCTTACATACCAAGTTGCAGCCTTAGGTACATTAATATGGCTGAGTGGAGATGCTAACATAACCTTACCTGTAATGGCATGAACACACCACTGTAATAATTCATTTAGAATGATGACACCTGAGACCTAATTTAAAACTCCTAGATGAATACTGTTCTCACATTCAAACCCCAAGGCTGCTGCAAACATACCTAAGAAATCCTAAGAACTATAGTGAGCCTAATTGAATTGGACTTAAATGGACCATTGAGGTGGCCTCACCGAGCTCTGGGGAATTTATATTGTCTATACTGTATCAGAATCACAGCTTGAGCTGAATAACGGGTTACATTCAATCATGTTACTGTAACTCATGCTTGAGGAGAGGGGGAAACCTTTTGCTATCAGCAAGGCTGTATGGAAAACAATTTCAAATCACTTTAAACCCAGTTGGCAACTACTTTGCCAATTACTGAGTCCTTTGGGAAAGGTGTGTGCTAGGGCTCGGGACTAAATGATTTATGTCAAGCGCCCCAGTCCCCCGAGGCACATACAGGAGGCTGGAGAGGAGGTGCTTGTGGCTAATTATTTCTCCTAAGAATACTTTAGCAAGGTAATTTGCGCTTGCAGATGAGTCACACTGCACACTGAATACGACACAGGGAAAGCAGGGGCTGCAGAGGTGCAGTGTGCAGGCAGATAAAAGGGAAACAGCTCCTTAATCTCACATGCAAAGCCCTGGCCCCCCAGACCCCTGCCCCAAGGGTCCCTGTCAGAGCTGAGCTCCATGAGCCGTAGAGGAGCACAGCACATCCCCACTGCTGTGTTGGGCTAGGGAGATGAGGCCAGCGCTCGACAATGGAAGGACTCTGCCTGGCACTCAGCAATGTGTGTGAGGATCAGCTCACAGAGGGGCACATGGAAGGGAAAACCTGAGCAAAGCAGAGCAGAGAGAGGCCACATGCACCTCAAGGGCATCCCCACAGCACACCAAGGGCTTCTTTGCTCCCATTTTCTAAAGTATCTCCACAGGTGTGCTGTTGACACTGTGTTATAATTTATGAAGCCAGATATGTCTGGAACGTGTAATTCATTTTATGGATGGCAAGTGTAAATCCTGTCGTTCCTCACATGGCACAGTCCTACCTGCTAACAAAAACACCGGCCTCAGGGATCCCAGTTACTCCAGGAGGGGTGCAGCATCCTTGTGGGTACGCTGCTGCCATCCATTAGGGTGTAAATAACATTGATCTTACAAAAGATTCAAGCCTGGTTTCAGGGTCCCCTCTTCCTCAAAGCCCTGGGGCATGAGGCTGGGACTGGCTGAAAGCAGGGTGAGATGCAGCCTGAAGTCTGGGGTTGTTTTGCAGTTGAAGCCCATTACGTGGTCATGCCCTTTCTGAGTACCACCTCCCCAATTTTCAGCTGATTTTAAACCATATCATGGAATTGAACTTAATCTGGCTCTGGCTGAGGTGCTGGCTTTGGGATTTCAGAACCGGAAAGAAGACAGACTGGTGACAGACACTGCACTGCTTTTCTTGGTCAGCACTTAGCAGAGATTCTTCCATGCTCTCTTTTTTGTGGTTATCGGATGCTTTGAAGCAGCTGAGGAGACAAAAGAATACAGAGAGTCCCTGTGGAAGCACCACTCACATCTTCAGAGCCCAGATGGATGCACAGAGCAGCCCCGTGCCCCCAGCTGAGCCCAGGGCTCTGCACAGCAGATGTACTGCTCGCACCAGTGCCTCTGCCGGTGGGTGGGTAGTGAGCCCACAGGGTCCCAGTCTGCAGCTGCAGCTCTGTGGATGGATCCGTCTGCAGTAATAACCTGGGGAAGATCTAAAGCACCTTTCCTTTTTTCCTGCAGTGACATAGGCAATAACACAGATGTCATAGATGGAGAGGGGCCAGCAAACTTGTTAACCCATAGCAAACAGATGAGTTGTAAAATATCGAGCAGCTCAACTGGCTGGCTTCAAAACAGCAATCTGACCAAATGTGGCTCCTGGCTAAGGCTACTTTGTCCAAAGGACCTGGGGGCCTCCAGTCTGCTCATGCATCAGCCTGTCATTGGGAGCATGATGCAAAATCCATTCTTGTTGACCTGATTAAGGCTTGACTGCAAGGAGCAGTCCCTGCTGCAGGGACCCTCTCTCAAGGACCAGCCAGAGGGGAACATCAGGACAGCAAACAAGCAGGCTTAGCAAGTATTGTAAACCCAGGGCTGGCAAGAAAGAGTCTGGAGTATCCTGGGCTGTATGTGCTAAAGTGAACAAGCTCCAGAGCAGCCTTCAGCTGAGGCTTGTTTGCTTTTGTTTGATCATATTTAAGATCAAGCTAAAAACATTCACATGGTGCTGAAGAAGATCCTGACTCAGAGCGTCTGTTAGAGAGGGGACAAAAGGAGGCAACATACACCCCTGCTTTTCCTGCTGCTGCTCACCTTCCTCCCCTACTAGCCAGACCTTTCTTTGTGGATCCAGGCTACAGCAAGGCTTATGGTGGGAGCTGTCTGTCCCCTGGCACATTGGAATGTACTGTTCTCCACGGGAATCCTCCAGCCCCTGGCTTATTGGGCACAAACCTGCCCCAAAAGCCTGCCTGCCAGAGAGCAGCTAGAGCACATTCGGCAGGGAGCTTGTACAAAACAGGACACTGGTTCAGCAACAAGAAAGTCTTTCACTTGTTCTTTTTCTTCTTTTTGAGCCACTTCCCTAGAGTCTTTTCAGGCATGCTCACCACCAGCTGGATGAATCCCTGCTGCAACAGCTCAAGAGTTGTTCTTTCCGTCCCAGCTGATGAGAAAAATCATTATCCTGCAATATGGCCAGGATCTTCCAGGTCTTTTATTAAGCAGACAAGGATCACAGAAAAACTCCTCACAACTTTTCCTATGTCAGGACAGGGAGTTTACAGCTGTATTATGCAGATCTCTTACGCATTTCTTTTTATTTTTTATTCTTCCCAATCTCTTTTAAGCTTCTTCCCCTTTGCACATCTGAGCTTTGCTGATCACAGAGGTCAAACAGATTGAAAACATGTGTGCAAGTAAAGTGGCTTCACCTTTGACCTCAAACTATTCCTCCTTGGGAAAATTTAATTTGCTCTAACCAAATGTATTTTTATTTTAATGGAATGCTCTTTGCCTGAGGCAAACTGTGTGGAAGTCCATCAGATGTGTTTTCATTTTACCACTTTGTAGAAAAGTGTATTAATCCATTTTGCTTTACATCTGGAAATTTTTTAACATAGCCCTGGGATTTTCCCTGCTATCTGCAGCACTACTCATGGCTCCTGTGTAAAAAAAAAACCCAAAACAGAGTAATATGAAATAAAATGGGCCAAGAAGTGCGTTTGAAATCTCTTTAAGAACAAAGGTTGATCCTAATTGCAAGGGCCCATTTTTTTTTCTTTGGTGTTCTGGGGCTGCAGATTCCTTTATTTTTATGGATCATGCATTTCCCAAGGATGATGCTATGAGCAGAGGATGTGAAAATTTGGCCTATAACACTATCCTGGATCTTTCTGATGAAGTGAGGTAAACTCCAGGTTAGGCTGAAGCTGTAGCAACAGCTCCTTACTTCCAGCCTGTGCCTCGGTGATTTATTTCAAGGCTCATAGCCCTTTGTGGCAGAACACAATGCAAAGACAGAGCCATTTCAGACTCTGTTAGGGTTTTGATTACTTTGAATGTCTTACACATTAATTTCTTCCCAGCAGCTCCCCTAAGCCATTTGGAGCAGTTTTCAAGCTGCTATCCAATCCATTCATGCATAGTCCATGCCTATCTGTCCAGCCTACCTGTTATCAGTGTAATAGCCTGGAGATATGGCTAGCTTTAGGGTTTTTTTTTTTCTTTGTAAAAGATATTTTCCAGCTCATGTAATCGTACTGCTATCTGTCTCACAGTTCTGATCCTGCCACCTCTCATTTCTGGCTCAAATACTGAAATCAGCGGAACATGACAACCCGACATGAGAAAGCCAGAGTACGTGTCAGCTCATGAGAGGCCCGAATGACAGAGCAGGTCTGTGCCTGGGCATCTCCATTCATTTTGCATAGCCCCACATTCCACCTGAGCAGCTCAGTGCTCGCCCTGAAGCCCGAAAGGGTGCATGAGCCCCGGTGTGGCTGCAGCATCGCCCTACTTTCTACTGTGCCTCTGCTTAACTGTCTGCTGTCAGAGGAAATTACTTCAGTACTCCTACTGTCTAGAAAATGACAAAAAGCAGTAACAACAGCAACAACAGCGATGAAAAGGGCTGTGTGTAGACATATATAGCTGCATTTACCCCTCTTGTGGATCTGAGAGAGGATTCCTGCGGTTACGGGGACATAGAGCCATCTGAGGTTACTCACTATGAGTAAGCTCAGTAAATTGGGGGCAGGGAGAGTTTAGGGTTGTTTTCTCGTGTGCGTGCATTCCTCAACAACATCCAATTTCTGCCAATAGGAATATTATCCCTAAGTATTTGTTAAACAGCTTGGACAAAGCATTTTCAGTCCAGTGAGAGGTTCACTTCAGCTATTCACTATTCATTATTCACGGTGTGTGAGTGTTCACGCAAGTCATATGGTATTGTCTCTGCTCCTTACTTGAATAACTCTAGTTAAACAGGAGACTAATGAATGTTGGAGCACACCTGGTGAATAGCTAATAAGTTCTCTCACTTGCACCTGAATTCAGCAATATCTGGGGCTGTCTTACAGCATGAGGTGGTGGGGTCTATCATCTGGACCTCCCAGCTCCAAAGGCCTCTTCACCCCTGAGACATTGCATGATATTTGCTGTGCCTATGTCATGTGAGTTAGGTGTGCAGCATGTTGCTGCGTGTCAATGAGGCACCACTGCTTTGCTCAGATGGACTTGAGGCCTCAGGAACCCTTGTGAGAAATCAGCTGTTGGGTGCTGGTATGTAAACCAGCTGACGTCTCAATACCGGGGGAAGGAAACCTGGCTATTTAAATGCTAGGGAACAGGAAAGAAAAATAGGACAAATCCACGGTCAGTCCAGCCCCTAATACTTCAGTCAAGCAGGAAATTCAGCTCTCTCACACTGTTGGTTCTGATGGTGGAACGTGAAGGAAAACATTCTCCTTTCAAAAGCATCTATTCCTGTTTTTCCATATTGACATCCTCTGTTTATGCCCTAACATAGGCTCACTCCCTCGTTGGCTCCTCTAAGCTCTTTTCTCCAAAGGGACTGAAGGCATGTGTTGAAGCTGCAAGAGCTCATAAAGTCGATGATTTAGGTGAAAATGTGTGTGGTGGAGTCACTGTCTGCTAAGCAACTCATTTTCCATGCCCTACAGTCTGGTGCTGGTCAGAGTACTTCTGGGGAACAGATACACTTGTGAATGTAGGCCTTCGGTCCACGAAACTTTCAGAATTGAAGGAGAGTTAACTGAAGTAGCATTTGTGTCCATCCAAATACATGAGGTGACTTATTGCTCCCAAGAAATAGCAAATTGAATACATCACTATGGATGTGCTGAAAATATCTTCAAAATAGTTTGTACTCATCAGTGGGTACATCTCTGAAATCGCCAAGGAAATGATAGATTTGAGGTTAAGGCTAAGCAATTTCAGTTTAGGTTTTAAGAAGCAGAGATGGACCTGCTTTTTTGGGTATCAGTGGGGAAAAGAAGGTTTGGCTGTGGCCCCAGGGGATGGGTAGACCTTGGATTTGTTGCATCTCTTCTGGCAGTTTGTTCCATTGCCCGATGCCATCAGCGAACATAGCCAGTCTTCACATTTTTGGGGATTACATAGCCATAAATGAGGGGATTATACCTTCTTGTTTCTTAGGACGCAGGTAGGGCAGGACTGCATTGTTATTTTGCTTTTTGTGCTCTCCCATCTGCTGACTTCTTCTGCCATTTCATTTCTCATTGGGTAGACTACAAGGTCTTTTGATGCTGGGAACTTTTTTCCTCATGTGTTTGCAGTGTCTCATACAGCAGAACCCTGATCTCTGCTGGTGGTTATTAGGCATTCTAGAAATACAATCAATAAATATTACTCTTTCCTGCTGCATTGGTCTACTTGTGCTACAGATCAGATGGGAGAAGAAGGCTCTTAATCTTCCTCCTGTCAGGATTATACAGGTATATTTCAATAGAGAACTTTTAAACTACTGTACAGTGAAGAGTTGGAAGGTCTCTTATAAATCATACTACATTCATATATAAACATAGCTTAAATCAAACTGATGAGCAATACCCTCAACAGGATAAATGTCTGACGTTAGATTTATTTCAGATCTGTTTACACAAAGGATTGATGACAATCGATATCTGCCCTCAAGATGAGTGAGGAAATAATAAAGCTACCGATCAGCTAAGCTAGACCACTTGATGTCACTATTGCTTGACAATGTGCACATGCCACCGTGAAAGTATAAATGGAGTTAGTTCAAAAGAAGAGTGGGACACAAGGTTTAAAGAAGGCCTCTGGGCCATCTATTTAAAAAGAACGAGAAAGATACACTATTTAAGGCTGCACATAAATTCTGTACTGTACATTTTGCACTGCTAGTGGAGAACCTTTTCCTTGCTGTACGCAAAGCTGAAAGTCCTCTGTCTTCGGTTTTGAGCAAAAGGATTTGTAAGCTTTTCACTTGTTCATTATAAGACTGAGACACTTACTTACCCTTCTCTGGCATCTATGTGTGAAAACATTGTAGTGGACAGAGTGCCCCTCTGACCCAGTAGTCCAGCTTATATCAACATCTTAATTTACTGTAAGGCAGTTAAAACAGGCCCTGTAGACATAACTATGAAGCAAAATACTTTTGTCCCCTGCCATGAAGACTTCTGGCTATCTGGCCAATTTTTATTAAATCTAGCCCGGATTTCTTGTGATGAGTCTGGGACCTCACCTGTGCAGTCAACAGAGGAAACATTTCTATTTGCTTACTGCAGAGATTTCACTATTCAGCAATCTCGTTAGTCACACTTGAACTGGTAAATTATTTATCAAAGTCCATGGTGAATAAATATCCAATACTCCTACCCACACAACTTCATCTAAGTCCCAAGGAACCGGGCAATGAGTTTCTTCTCCTTTTGAAAGGTCTGAGGTTACTAAATAATTCAGAAGCTTCTCTACTGACTGTGATAGGATACACAGCTTTAAACTACCTCAGAGTGCTTTTTGTTGGGAATTAAGCTTCGCTGGTCACTCCTTTTTCTTTGTCTCCTGCTAATTTGAGTGCTTACTCGGACAAAAGGTGAGTGAAGGCCTTTGTAACTGAAACTGACAGCAATTAAAAATCAGGCTCTGTGAAAGGACTAAAACCACAGTCAGTTTGGG
This sequence comes from Penelope pileata, assembly GCA_013396635.1. Lineage (NCBI taxonomy): Eukaryota > Metazoa > Chordata > Aves > Galliformes > Cracidae > Penelope > Penelope pileata. The sequence goes on from WBMW01004192.1 coordinate 32,635, forward strand.
TATCTCTTTCCCAGATCATCCTCTTTCACAGAGTGTCTTCTTCAGTAGGATGTGCAAGTGTGCTGTGCTCACTTTGAATAGGTGTATTTTATCTGCTGAGGACTTCTAACTTTTTTTCTTAGAGATCAATGATCATTTCATTTTTCCCCTGCTATTGGTATTCTCAGTTGAGCAGCAGAGCAAAATCTGCTATGATTACAGAGGCTGGACAGAGCCAGGCAATGGCTACATTGTTTGTACATGCAGGATGCCCTTAGATGGGATTTCTTAAGCCCCGAGTTAAGTGCCTTTAGCATGGGACAAGCTTTCCTTACTGATAGGAATGTAAGGCTTGAATCTCACCAGATCTGCAGCAGCTTCCATTTCTTCCTAAAATAAGTTCAGCATCACAAGCAGTGTCTGTTGAAGGACCTAGTCTTGTTCCTTTACTTTCCATATAGAAATCCTCTGTGAGTTACTACAGTAACTGATGCTGTCACTCCCTCTCAGGGAAAAGGAAGATGAGTCCTGGAGAAGGGGATGATCTATCATTTCAGCAGCATGAGGACTCAAGCTCCTGAAACTTAAGGAACTGACTCAAGAGACCCTTAGCCCTTCTTAAAAAAAGACAAAGATACAACACTGAGTAAAGTTTTAAAGGTGAGTTGTAGCAGCTCCACTGACATTGCTGGATGGTTACTGAAGTTAGACAACTCAAAATAATGGCGCATTTAATTGAATCATAAGTTGGTGTTTGGTTGTTTGTTTGCAAATCTATCAGTACAGGTTTCACACTGTATGAGCTGGAGTAGCAGCAGCTACCAGAAGAGAAGAGAGATCCAGCTAGAACCTCAAACAGAAATGTTGAGGACAAGCTTCTGCTCCCTTACGATGCAGTGCACTCTTTGCTGTTAGTCTGCCTGACTCCAGTGAAACTGCTAACACTCATACAATTGCAACTTAATCCTGTTAACAGTGCTGAGCAATTGAAAGAAACTTGAAAGAGAAGACAAAAATGCGTAAGAAATAGACTTTCTTCAAAGCAGTGTAACTTTTTTGGTACAAAATATTGCAGCTTCTTGAGAATTTTTAAACACTAATGAATTTCACATTGGGGATGCCATTCTTTACCAAGTTCTATAGTTTGGTTAAAAAATATCATTGGAAAGGCTATTGTGCTCTGTTAAACAATATATATTTTAGGAGTAATTTCCATGGACACTTCATTTCTACAGCTACCTATGCCTCTCCTCTCCTCTGCTCTCCTGTCATTGCAAGTCTCCAACTAATATGATTGGTAATCAAGTTTCAGGGATGTATCATGGCATCTTTACAGGAGTCAGCCTTCACTTAATTCAGTTGATGCTCTGGCAATCTCCAACCAACTATGCAAGAACAGAAGAAATAGCTGAGCTTTAAAGCTGAATTGTGATTGCAAAGGAATTGGAAAAGGCTTTAACGAGCTGTAGCAGTTTGAGTTTGCTTCTCTGACACTCATGTATACTTTAAATATAAGACCAAACAGAACATTTTAAGATATTTCAGTCTATAATTTTATCACTACCTGGGCATTCTGATGTCCTCTCCCATCACAAGTCCATTATGAAATTGAATGGTCAGTGATGATAAACAGTGATAATAGATTACAGGGTAGGGGGAAGGTAGGAGATATTAATAAGGTAAGATTTTTAATTAATTTTTCAAGTTAATTAAAATGTCCAAAAGCACAATAAAACTGCAGAAAATCTGGCAAGGGAATGGCAGCCTGTCTGATTAATGCAAGTCAACTGTCTTCTGAGGGTAATAGTAATAATGATGAGATTATGGATATGGAAGAACCTGCTAAAGAGATATGAAATGCATGTGGAATACAAACTGTGTCCTAGTTACTATTTTATGGTGCACAATGGATCTTATTAAGGAGGAATAGCAGTAAGAATTACCACTGAATTGCTCAATAAAAGTATTGTGTAATTAAGACTGCTGCACCATCAGCTTGAGTGCTACCTCCCATTGATACTCCATATCCTCCATTTACTTTTGGTTTTTAACTAAAGCATGGCAGTTTCAACCGCAGTTGCAGGCAGCTTGGAAAACATGTTGTCTTGTTCATGATGAAGCTTGAAGGAAGGGAGATAAGTGCTGGAGTGCTGGAGTGGAATACAACATTCAGAAGAGATTCAGAAGATCTTCCAGAAGTGAGAGTTTGATAGTCAGGTCTCTTAATGGAAAAACACTGAAACAAATCCTAACAATAACTGAGATAGAGAAAATAAAAACACTTTCTTTGTGACATCCTTGGTCTAATGAAGTTCCAGTTTTATAAGTGTGTGGCCCCCATCCAGAGAAGAAACCCCAGTGAGATACATCAATGCAGAAGTGATGAGAGGGATTCAGTGACAGATATTTTTTTCTGAGAATTAAGTTTCTTATTACATCTGTGTATAACGTGCCTACTGCAGCAGTGTTCTGGCCTTGGCTGGGTGTTCTAGGCAATGTCTAACAGAAATACTGTCATGTATTAATTAGAGACATCAGCACCACAAAAGAGGGGTTACTTGTATACTTCTATCCTGATGGGAATATCATCTACCATATCAATATCATGTCAATATCATCTGATAAATTGTGGTGCTTCTAGCCCTATTTGCAGATCTAAGTGCTTGAGGTAGTTAACACTCAAAGAAGTATCCTTGCTTTTAGAGGACAGATGTAAACCAAACTTCCTACACTTTGAGCTTCACCCATCATTGCTTTTTATAGAAAAACATAAGCTGCTGGCTGCAAAGCCAAACTCTTCAAAACTGGTATCGAAACACTAGTTCAAGTACAGATTTGGCCAGAACAGAAATGAGATCTGAACTGCCCATGTGGGTCAGGACATTTGGAGCCTGGGTTGTGAGAGATCAGGTCTGTGCTCGTGGTGAATTGCTTTTTCTTTTATTTATTTATTCATTTATTTTTTTGCTAGCTAATTTTGCTGGGCTCCTGGCGAGGTTATGCTGCGTCCCAAGTCCATTTTATTCAAGCTTCTTTCTGTCAAGAGCGAAATTCTTAATTCCATCTTCAGTGTTTACCCAGGCTGCTCTTAAAAATGAAAATAGTATCTGGAGGATTTTAGCCTTGGTGAAATAGTAAAATAAAGTAAAAGCCTCCTGTCTTGAATTCTGAGAAGGCTGCATCAGCACATGCAAGAGAAATTGTTGCTATAGATTGCCTTGTTATTAAAGGGGAGGGTGGGGAATGGCAAGGAAAGTTTGAAGCCTGTTGATGTAAACCAGAACCAGTTTATAGGGAGCTGGCTGAGGACTGAAGTTTTATAAGGTGCACTTTAAACAACCATACAGTGTACTAAAAATATCATAAAAACTATAGCTTCCAGCCACAAGCTTCAGAAAATGCTTAGTGGCAAAAAGAGAAAAAGCTGCAAGATGTAGGGCATAAAGAAAATCTGATACTCAGAATGGAGGACCATTTAGGCTTTGCTTCAGGCTCTGGTTTAGTGCAAGCATGAGAAACTACTGCTGATACTGCCTTAATGTTCAGTAGGACAGTATTTGTCTCTTTAATGGCAATAGTACATAAATGCCAGAGGAGAGCAATCACAGATCAGTGCCTGAGACTGATGTAGACCTTTCTCCCCACCCTCTGCAGATCCTATTGATGTCCATAGAGGTGCTGCTACTCATTCTGCTATTTTTCTCCTGAGACTTCACTGGAGACATCAGAGCAGCCAGACTGCTTGGTGCTTATCAAAACCCACTGCTCCTTTTCATCAGAAACCATCACAAAAAAGGCAGTTTCCCCCCAAATGACCCAGCCTCTTGCCCCATCAGCTGTCACCTTCATCACTGGAGGGGAAAGCTTGCAGCTGAGCCTGCACGTCCTGGCTTAGAAATGCATCACCCCCAGCACAAGCTGCCCTGCTGCTGGGAGAACAACGGCCCTAAGAGGTGCTCTGTCATGCTGCAGGCTTGGGAGCCCATCCTGGAAAGCATCATCAGAAAGAGCAGCTGTTGGCGGTGTTTGCACAGGGTGTTCTTCAGAATGCATTTTGTGGCTCCCCAAAAGGAGAAGGAAGGGCTGGAAAGGCTTGTCTGCATCTCTTGTTTATGTGTGAGTTTATCTCTGGAATTTATTTCTCTTGGATATTAAAACAGGAAAAAAAGAGAGGAAATGGAGAGAGAGAGACTAGAAAGGGCAAGGAGGTGGAAATGGAACAGAAAAGTTGCTGTACTTACCCAGGCATTTAAATGCTTCATTAGAAGCGCCTGGCATGGCCCTGTCAATCACAGGGTTTTAAGGGGCCCATCGGAGACGCCTCTGTGAAGCGCAGCACCGCCTCGCTGCCTTCTGCTTGCACACCGTGTCAGAGAGGTATTATCTCACCACTGAGCTGTGACAGGAGCAGCCTACAACGCTCCAGTGCCAGCTCAGCTATGCTGCCCAGCACGGATGGGATCAAACGATGCTTCCTTCCCTTCAGCCCCTTCCCCAGCCAACCTCTCCCTCTGAGTTACGGACAGGGAGCGATACCGAGGTCTGCAGTTTCAGTAGCAAATCCCCTCCAGCAGCTGTGAGGCAACAGGGAGAAAACAGTCGTTCTGAAAAACATCACAAGTTTTTTCTTTTTCTTTTATGGGATGTTAAAAGTCCACTTTTAAACACTCTTCTCCCAGTCCTCATTCATGGTAATGGGAGCTGGGTCAGGAGTCCTTTCTTGCAGCCATTAGTACCCTGCTACAAGAGCTCTGCCATTAAAGGGAATAAGGCTGCCCGCCGAGCGTGGCTTTCCTCTGTGGGAGGAAGAAAGGCTGTGTCCTCACACCCTGGCAGACGCTGAAATTCCCAATTTTCTGCGCAGCTCAGGCAGCCAGACCTCTGCCTGCCATCCCTCGTGCCCTTGGTTCATGGCAAACATCAAACAAGAGGACACTCGAAGGAAATTAAAACAAATCAGGCCCTCTCTAAATTTAAGTTGTTCTGATGTAAATCATTCGTGCAACAGATTGCGTTTATTTATTGTCATTGTCTGCGGTGCAAGAAATCTATTAGATGCCCCGTGCAAAATCTATAGATTAAAAAATAAAAATCCACACAAGATACAATCTTTGTGCCCAGCATGCAGTGCTTTCCTATTAAAAATCCTCACTCATCCTCAGGAGGCACATTCTGGCACTGCTTGCCCCTGTCATTGTATTCCTCCTTTGCACCCCTGAAATCCCTTCCCAGCCCCAAGGATGAGCTCCCTGCCCCAGCTTCCACCTGCCCATCTCCTGCCTCGGGTGACCCACAGATCCCCCTGGGATGGGGGAAAGAGCAGAGCAGCAGGGAGGAGGAGGTGACCTGTGTCTACTCACGGGACCAGAAAGAGGGGATGAGAGTTCATCTCAAAAAAAGTTAAGTGGGGCAGTCCTTCAAAGACCGAGATTCACCTCTCAATAGTGGGACATCTGGTGACATTAGCCAAAGTTTCATAAAAGCTCCCTGTGGCCTTTTCAGAAATAGAACAGGTTTCAAAAAGAAAGAAAGAAAGAAAGAAAATACAGAGCCTTATCTATTGGTGTTGATTTATCTCAATTTTCTATTATAAGGTACTGCTAAATCCAGCAAAGGATCTTAACTTGATTTTCTTCTTCAAAATAGGAGAGATGGCTAGTCGTGAATGTGTGTTATTTACAGAGACGTGGTTTTGTCCTGCTTTCTTTCTTTATTTCATTATTTATTGAGTAAGATAATAGCTTATGGTACTTACACAGAGCCAGCTGTTTGCAGGATGCCAAGAGCAGGTGGTCTGGGAGGCCTCTGATGAATTGCAAAAGACACTTACCAGCTGCTATCACTGTGTGAAATGAGCAAACCTGCGAAATCTTTATTTTCAATTGGATTGTACTTTTAAGTAAGCAAGGGAGACAGCCAGTATAACTACAGACCATGACCAACAACCCACATAAAGCGTGTGCAAACACAAGTGATTAATGTACCAGGATTTCAAAACAACCAAAAGTAACGAGTTGGATTTCACAGGGTGCAGGAGAGGGAAGGAAGGGGTGGGTAGGAGCAGGGGTATGCATGGGAAGCAGCAGGGCAAGGGGCTGCTTGCAAGTAAAGAGGGATGATGAAATATTTGATGAGTTGTAATGGCCTTTCTTGGGTTCTGAACAGCTCCCATATTTTCATTCTGTCAACCAATCTTGTAAACAATGATGTCGGACTTTAAAGTTTTTATGGTCTTTTCCTCTCCTTTTTTTTTTTCCCTTTTTTTTTTTTTCAATTATGTAGGGCACTCCTGTGTGCTGCCTCACCAGGGCACAATCCTTTGGTGGTAACCACATCCTCAAATGGTCACCGAAGAGATGCAGGGATAATGGGTTACAAAGACAGACATTAATAAGGTAAGATAAGAGAGGGGAGGTTTATTAATTTTTCAAGTAAAGTTAGGATGCCCAAGGGCACAGTAAAACTGTAAAGAATCTAGTGAGGGATGAGAGGCCTAGCTGATTAATGCAAGTCAGCTGTCCTCAGAGGGTGATTGCAATAATGATGAGATTATGGAAGAACCTGCTGAAGACAAATGAGATGCATGTGGAATAAAAACTAAGTGTCCTAGTTACTCTTTTGGAGTGCACGATGGATTTTATTAAGGAGGAACAGCGGTATAAATTACTGCTGACTGAGACGCTGAAGCAAGGAGCCGGGCTTGCTTTGCTGGAGTTTTTTTTGCCTGAAACGTAGCACACAACCCAGGGTGCCTCACTTGAAAACAAGCCAAGGAAAACATGGGAAAGTTAAATTGGGGCTTCCTCCCCTACGAATAAGAATATTTCTGCTTTGTCTCTTTGATGTACCTTTCCCTCTGCCTCCCTACCCCCTCCAGCTCCATCACCTCCTAGCTCTCCTGTGTCGGGGTAGATAACTTAGGGCTTCCCAGTCTGTCCCAGGAGCCCTTACCCTGTCTGGAGGCAGCTCTTCTCCAGGCAGCCAGGCCACAGTGCATGAATAAGACAATGTTTCTAAGGACAGCAGCTTTTCCAGGCTGCTTTCCCTTCTCTTCTGACCCACCTTTCCTATCTCTTGTTTCCTGCCTTCTTCTTCCCATTCTTTTGCCACCCCCTCACCTTCTGCTTGGTGTCCCCGATTTCTTCTACCACCTTCTCTGGCCTTTTCCCCTCTCCTCTCGGTGGGGAGCCTCTGTCAGCCCCTCACGGACAGACTCTCCCTCCAGCCCTGCAAACACCACTGTGGCCTCCTGGCTCCTCATGTCCATACAGTAACACAGGGACTGGAGGCACACTGATTATTACTTTTGTGGCTATTTGGAGTTGACCAGCATGCAGATCTGGTAAGGTCGAACATCCTCTGCAGCACCTGAAAGGTGTAGGATTATCTGCCCAAAGCAGGAGGGCAGTGGATGCCTTCCAGATGCAGGGTGTTCGCCAGCCTGCACCACATCATGCAGGGGGAGCCAAAGGGTAATTAAGAGCATGAGAACAAATAGCACGATGCTGGCTCATGTATAAATTTTCCAGGTCCTCTATTTCTTTTCAGTGCTCTAACTGCCCCTGGTAACAGAGAATAAGAAATTACAGTATTGACTGCTTGTGTTACAGTGCAAAGTCAGCATTTCCATTAGAAAATCTATTTGTAATGGGTTTGAGTAATGCAATCATGAACATTCACTTCAAGATTAATCCTGGCCTTTAGAGACCCCAGCTGGACTGCATTTCTTTCCCTACAAAACTTGGTAGATCAGTTTGGGCACTGTCAAGCTTTGCTCCCTCCCTGTAGCCCAAGGATCTTGCTCCTGCACACTCTCATTTTTCCTTTGTTGCCCTTTTAAAGTTGTAGTATCATCTTCTGATCTCTTTTGCTCTGATGATTTTTTTTTAATGACTGTAAGAAACTACAGGATGTCAAAACAGCCTTTTCTCCCACAGTCTAAATATGTAATTACCTGATAGATGGGCATGTCTGTATAATTAAGATGGTCTAAATACATATTTATGCAGCAGACAGTAATGACTTCATTTTTGCAGCTCCCTACATATATATTTACATGACAGACCATACTGTTCTCCATTGTCAATGCCCATAAACCCCATGTGTGACATCAGAGCAGCATGTGTCCTGAATCTTCTGGGTTTCACGCCCTGTGATACAGATACTTAGCACAACTTTACGTGGGGATCTCCTCTTTCTGGGGGAGTGGTCAAAGCAGGACAAACTAAAAACTATATTATATAAATAAAATGTATCTTCCAAAGGAAGAAAAAATCGCAAACAAAAATAACAGCCCTAAAAGATCGTGCAAGTATCGTGCCTCTGATTCCCAGTAGCAGATGTTTCGGGTGTTGAAACTCCCACCAGAACAGCTGCAGGAATGTAGAAGCACATCTGGGCTTGTGACGGGGCTGCATCATTACCCACTGACAGCAACGCAGCCAGATGCTTCCAATTCATTTTAGGGACAGAGCTTAGAGTTTGAGCTTGTGTACATCCCTGCCTTACAGCTGCTGCTTACTGCTTGCTGCTGCTGCTCCTGGAAGGACAGCGGAGGCAGTGGTGTGAGCAGAGGTGGCAGAGCAGGGACAGGGGCTCACAGACAGCAGGGACAAGCTTTGGGAGCTGACAGTGATCTCTTCCACCCCCAGATAAGGGCAGTAGAGGAATTTGGTAGACACTGGGTGTTTTGGGATTGTTACTTGTTCTGCAGAGTACCTAAAGCACGACTGGCTTGGTTGCTCTCCAGCAGTGTTTTCTCATCTCTCTCATGGGACTTCAAATTCCATGGTGACAGCTGGGCTGTGCTTGTTCTTTGTTTTATCGAGGGCTGCTCTTCCTTACCCACTGTACCACATTTGTTGCAATGAAAGAAGCCCTGTTTCTCTCATTTCTGGATTGTCGCAGCAGGAGTTCAGGCATCAACAAAGCGAACCAATTTCTCCAGGTTGATATTCAAGAGAGAAATGGTCATTTGTACAAAACTTAGATTTTTGAAATCTCAAGTCTGAACCTGTTCAGAACTAAGTATTGGCCTCTGGGCTGTGGGACAGCTCAGGCAGACAGTGCTGACCTCACCACACCACAGCTGTTAGTAAGGTAATTTATTATTTTGCGTGTAAACACATGCAAATAACTGAAGGTAGTTAGTTACGAGATTTGCAATAAAGTGACTGATTTAATCAAAGGCTGTTACTGCTCAGGTAGAGGTTGTACTATGCCTTTAAAAAAGATCTGGTAGGAAAAAAAATGTCGTAGCAAATATTTACAACGATCCTGTCTGACACCTTTCTGTCACTTGCCCAGTAGCCACAGACTGCAGAAGCAGCAGCAGAAGGTTTTAATGTAGCTTCTGAAATGCCTTGAGGATCACACACAGACTCCAGCTGACAAAAGGGGCCAGGGATGTTTACCTAAGCTTACCAGTGTCAAATGTTTTAAAGGACAGACAAACAAACATAGATTTCTCCTTGCAGAATGGAGGATTAATTGTCAGTGAGGTGAATGGCATCTACGCTCTTGCATAAGGAGGAGACAATTCTCCACTTGAATGCTGTCAAGTAAGACCGTTTTTGGAGAAATTTATGACAAACATGGATTTTAAAAAAAATATTTATAATCCACAAATTCTCCCCATTTGGCACTGTATTGTTTTGATTGTTGTTGATAAACACGTGTTATGACAGTGGCAATGAGATTTGATAGAATTAGATAAACTCCTGGTACTGCTGATAATATGAATTGATTCCCAAACTGATCCTTTAATGAAGGTCTTCACCTGCTCTCGTGAGCATCTGGAGAAGGAGGAACAGAACAGTGCTCAAGTCAAATGGGGGGAGGACGTAGTGAGCCCGTCCCTGGAGCAGGGAGCCCTTTCCCATGGCTGTGGCCATGCTGGAAACCTTTTGGAGAAACCCCTTGGAGAAGGATCTCCAACCCAGGCCATCTGCACTCCTGCATTACCAGAGATTTCCCTGTCCCTCATTTCATCTTTGTCTTTAGGGGTTTTCATAAGCATCTGCCATCTTCGTGTTTCTGACTGGGAGGAAATGCTTGGAGGTTCCTCCTGCGAGGCCTATGGGGCAGGCGAGCACAGGGTGACCCCACCACCTGTGCCCCATGCTCTCTGTACTCACTGCCCTCACCTCCAACACTCAGGTGCTGTTCTTCTGCTACTGAAGGAAAACTGAATAAATAGTGGAGGGCACAAAAACCCCAAAGGGTTCACAAGTGCCTCTGAAATAAATTAGTGTAAACTCCCAATGGCCCGAGGCTGTTGTTGAGGTGGCAGTGACAGCCAGAGTAGACCCTGCTTAAAAATACTTGCAGGGTTTCTTATGAGCTCACCTAGGAGTGCAAATCCTTTCACTGCCTGCAAGGTTCATTAATGTCATCATCACATTGCATGGAAGCAAAATGGCAATAAAGTGCAGCTAATGAAAACAAAGGTTAAACACAATTTCTCTGCTTCCCAAGGGAACAATTTTTTCGGGAAACAAATTCTGTCTATGTGTGAGAAAATATGCAGCTCTCTCTTTTTTTTTTCCTTTCCATAAAATTTTAGTCAAAATTTCAACAGAAAGAGGAGGAATATATTAAAATAGCATCAATTTGAAACAGAACATTCTATAATAGACTGGAGTGCATGAGAAAAATCAATAGCTTTGCAGAAGTGTGAAGTCCATAATCACTCTACAGACATACCTTAGAGAATATATGCATTTTAACTGTCTTTGTATAAAACCTTCCAGGGAACTGAACATAATAATAATTAATAATGTAATTAATACTTAATTTATAAAGGGCACAGTATGCCCCACTCTCCTGCAGAGGCACTAAGGGTGATAAGCAACTGAAAAATAGGATTCAAGGAAAAATAGCTCATTAAAACGAAGCCAAAAAAAAGATAATGAATAAATAGCCTATGGAGGCAGTGCAATGGGAAGAAAGATGTGCAACTGCAAATACAATGGCAAAACAGTAAAAACTTAAAAGCTCTCTCCCTTGTCATGCTCCTATCAATGCTCCCGTTTGCTTTGGTAGAGTGGAGAGAAGAATATCGCTGAAAGACTTGGGAAATCCTCATGTGGTGCCGTTTAAAACCAGAATGGACATCCATCTCCATCAGTCAGAATCTTACTGGCTTTGTGAGCCTGAGGTTCCATCACGTTTAGTAGGCACAAATAAAGCCTACTACGTGAACTGAATGCCACTTACCTGTGCACTCATGGACTTCTAAAAAGTCAGTTCAAGAGGAACAATAAGTGCTTACACTTCCCCAAATTTATTTATTCCCGTATCTGCTAATTCCACGCTTTGTTATAGCTTTGACCACTTTCTTGGCGTGAAGCCACGTTTGCTGGTCTGTAGTTCCCACAATCACCCCTGGAAGGCCTTTCTAAGGATAAGTCTCATAGCTGTCATCTTTCAGTCCTTTGTTATGAAGCAGGACTGATGGATACACTATTGTTCAAACCAAACTTAGTTGTGATATTTCATATCAGAGTTCCTCTGGAGCTTTCAGATTAAAAAAAAATATCCTAGCTCCTGATTTATTAACATTTGATTTATTAATTTTCTCTCAAATCTCTTCATTGATGTTTCTTTTTTGTGATATATCTTTTGAGCTCATTCCCCATTTAGAATTACTTTGGTGTGAAAGTTTCCTGGATTCTGATATGAATCCTAATGTAAAAAAGTCAGTTAACTTTTTGCAATGTGCTTGTCTTTGATGATTTTTGATCCCACTAACTTTCTTGTAGGCTTTCTGCTTGCTCTAGATGTAGATATTCCTCAGTCTTCCTTGTCTTGCATTAGTATGTTTTATATTTTAGCATGTATAATTTTATATATAAATGCATATTTTAAATTTAAAATGTCATATTCTTTCCTATTTCCTCATCTGTGCATGAAATTCCCTTTTTTCAATGTCTTTTTACTCATAAATGTCTCCTTTAATCTGACATTTATTGATACTGGCAAGTTTGGATCTTTTGGATTTTTTTCTAAATCGCTAATACACCTTTCATACGAGCACCTGATGTGGAGTCTTTAAGGAGCCTCCACATCACAAGAAAGCACTTTATCTCTTTTAGTAGGTCATTTTATTTTGCTTTAAATTGTTTCCTCATCTCTATTTATCTTCACTTCTATAAATCAGATATTACATACTATGATGTTTTTGACTTTCCCTCTGAGAGGAAAAGACACACTGGATTCAAATGCATCATAGTCACTATTCTAGAGCCACTGCTGCATCTTGAACCATTTTTAAGTCCTACTTAAAACCAAGTAAAAGTACAAAAAAAAAAGTCAACAAAAAACATTCAAAACCAATACACCCCTCTTCTTGCAAATGCTTATAGATGAGTTGCTCTGAGGAGGCGTCATCTCTCATGTCTGAAGATTAGTCCTTGTGATGCAAGTGACTCAGATTTAGCATATTTGTATGGCAGCATCTGATTATTGTATACCTTCACAGAATTAATCTCCCATCCTCATTGGCTTGTGGAAGACGGTAACCCTGCACCCCTAATTGTGCATGGAATTTCAAATCATAGAAATTCCAAGCTATTTTGAAGATGATTATTTAGTCTTATATTTCCCAATGCTTTAAAAGATAACTTCAGTTGTTGACTGAGGCTCTCTTGTATCTTGGTGTTACAATGTCCTACTGATCATCTTTAAGCTTCTGAGTCACAGGTGTGAACATAAGGATGCTTTCCTTTTAAAACAGGTAGTTCAGCTCACTCATCTTAGTTATTTGAATCCTGAAATTTGTTTATAATCATTGACACATTTACAGAGATCTAGTCATCATGGTATCTGTAGTGATCTAGACAGTCTCATGTTAGCTGGTTAGACTGAGCTTCACTGTGGATTTTCATCCTATTGCTATTCTAATAAATTGAGTTCTTGTGACTTAGTCACTACATCTCTCTCCACTTTGTGTCCATCCACCTCACGCTTTTCTCCTGTATTGGCACTTTTTTGAAATCTTACTTTTGGACTCTCTCTTATACAAAGATCTGGCAGCCCTTTACAGGTCTTTTTTCTCAGTGTTTTTTTCGGCTGTGCACAACGTCCAGCACAAAATCCATGAAGTGCTAAACCATCTCCACCTCCCGTTGGAGATGACCCTGGGGACGCAGCACCAGCTCTGTCCCAGTGGCAGATCATGGTCTTGGGAAAAGTTAGCACCTACCAGACCATCTGAAATCCCAGAACTTGCAGGATATATTGGGCAACTGTGGTTTGGTGCTTTACGTCATCCTTTGGAAAGCCACAAAGTAGCGCATTCCAAGTGATGAAATCCAACAGACTTCTTTTAATGGCTTGTTTTTCTTTGTATTTCTGTACTTCCTCCATTAGCAAACAATGCCCTAGTGAGACATGAGAATGAAGTCAGTATTTGCAACGGTGGCAGAGAAACTATTAACTGTCTATAAATAAAGGTTTTTACTGCAAGTGCTGCATGAGCCAGTACTTTCTGAGAACTATATTCACATCAAGATGGGCTGGGAGACTGTGCTCAGTTATCGATGATGGAAGTGTTTGACTGGGTGATGTATGCAGCCTTCTCAATATTCTTTTTCAGTTGTATAATTCCAAACCCTACAGTGTTGTTATCCCTTAAGAAAACTGCTTTTTATTTAAAAAGCACCAACTCTGAATGTTAAATTGAAAGGACATAAAAGAATCACAGTGGTAAAAGATGCACAATTCTACCCTCTTTATTATACAATGAACTGACTCAGTATTTGCTTCTTTACTTTTTTATGCAGATGTAAAAGTTTACTTGGGAAATCTGTGACACTATTATTAAATGTCACTGAGCAGAGTCAAGTATAGTGACGACTCATCCTCAAAAGATTTGATTTAGTTTGCACAGCTTCCCAAGTGTTGAGTTCTCATTTTGGGCTATATCAACCACAGCGCCCAGATCTAATGTAAGGACCATTAACATCAGCAGGAATCCTTCCTCTAGCTTCAATGACCTTTTTTGTCAAGACCTTAGCGAGAAGGGATGCTCTAGAAATTTTAATGTTATTAATCATGAGTAATAATTATCCGTAGTTCACAAAGGACAACTGAAAAGTCAGGCCTTGTTGTGTTATACTGTGCAGCCAGTGGAGTATAATCTGTGCCATATACTTGGAACTAGATGATCTTTAAGGTCCCTTCCAACCCAAGCCATTCTATAAATCTATAAAAACAAGACAGACACGGTATTGGGAGGGGATGTGGCCCATCATGAGGATATATGTCATGGCAGTAAATGACACATTAGTTCAATTTTATTTTTAATAGGGTTAGTGAAGAAAGGCAAGAAAAAGGAAGAGACAATTTTGAGGGAAAATAGGATGAACTGGGATAACGAAGATTGATAGAAGTGAAATGAAGGTAGAGGGTAGAGAATGGGAAGGGTGTGGATGTTGAAACTATCAGTGCAGAGTCAGGACTGGTATATGTCTCACCAGAATGCTCTTACCAAAAAATAAGCTATGAGTTCCTAATTTCAACAACATTAATCCAGAATGGCTAGAAAAACAAGAAAAGCCTCAGGTATAAATGGACTTGCAGCAAGTATGATGAATAATGCTCTGCTCACCCAATATGATGGCTTCCCTGTCAGATAATCTTGAATTAAACAGCACCTAAGCAGGCACCACACTCAGAGAGTTACATGAGAAAAAGTTCACTTTTCATCAATAATTGGGCCACATTTGAGCTTCTAAGAAATTTGGGACAGTTTGGGTTTGGATCCAGAATTTTGGCATGCTGTGGTCCTGGGAAGGGAAGCTGGATTCCTCAAGGGGTCCCAGCATTGTTTAAATTATGAACTTACACAGGATAAGATTAGCTACAAAACTCCAGTACAAGGCTAGTGAAATGGGAAATGTATACAACAGTCTAATCTTCCTGTCCAGTTCAGGTAAGTGTACAAGGTCTGCACGGATAGCTGAAACATTGGTCAGAAAGGCAAGGTATTTTCCATTTAATCGTTTTAAAATTGATCACCAGCATTTGCTATCAATTTCATGAGTACTTGAACAATTATTTCAATTAATAAAATGCACTTGAATCTCTGCTACTTAAGGAAATATCAAAGTCCTTAGGTTAAGGAGCTCTGGTGGCTGTGGATCATCATAGTAGGATGTAGCTGTGGTGCTCAGGGATTTGCTTTTTGTAGATACACAGCATTAAGACTTCTGTAATGCTTGTAAAGTCCAACTGACATCAGGGAATGAAGCAGGGAGAAGAAATGGGACAATGCTGGAGAACTGCTCCCTCAGAGGCAGTGGCAAGCATAGAATAAATTAGAACAGCTCTGAGTTTCTGTAATTTTCACAGCAGGTTGGACATGCAGAGTTGCTGAGAATTAACACCTGTACTTCTGCAGAAGCAAATCCTCAGGAGAAGTGCCACAGACCTCGACAGAGATGGAAGCAGCAGGGTTCTACAGAAACCAAAAGACATCCCCTGTAAATGTGTTCAATGCCTCTAGGATTTAAGGAGAATGCTATTCTCCCTGCAACAAATACATTAATTTTAGCTATCATGGATACTTGGAGATATGGTAGCACAAGAATATAAATACAGAGGTATGTGTTTATGCTTATCAAATCCTCTAAAAATTTTTGAAATGTTAGAATGTATTTAATTTTCAAGTTATTTTCTGAGGAGGAATCTGAGTAGCACAGAATGAAATTGCAGGTGATAGATACCGTGCATTGACCAGCTCCCTACGGATCAGTGAAGGTTTAAATGTGTGAGAAAATTCCTCAAGTTCAGAGAATGTCACAGAAGAGGTTATTTCAGTATCTAACAAGAAGATGGATATAAAACACGGCCTGAAAATCCCCAGGGGCTTTGAGATGCGTGACACTATCAAGAGCAGCTTTCTGCCTTTCCCACCCCAACACGCTGCTTGACCGTCAAGGAGCCCCCTCATGCTACGCAAACCACCACTCTGGACAACACTGTACTTGAACCTCTGCTCCTTTCAACAGAGGTTTTCTGCTTGAAGTTTTTCTTCCATTTTCTCTCCTGCAGTATGGACATTTAGTGATTTTGTCCAGTACTTCACTTTTGTGATACCCAGGGCCATGCTGCTACTGTATGTGAATTTAGAAAAGTATTGGTGCTGAGGAGTCCAAGAGTCCAAGGACAACTTGCCAGATGAAATCTGCTTGAGATGAGCAAGAGGTAGAAGTTGCCGAGGAGAGTTTTCAGAGAAGTGAGAAAAAATAAGAAGGAGACTAAAAGAATTTATGAGATGTTATAAATACCAAATATGATGTTAGTAGAGGCTATAGGAATGGAGGCAGAAATTCCAAGAGAAAATGAAGGAGAAGAAACAGTGGGAAAAGACAAGAAAACAGTGAAGATGTGCTACATATTGGGCTTTAAAATATTATTTCACTCACATCTTTGAATACTTTCAGTGCACTTAATAATGCAATGGTTAAATTATAATTCATTAATTGCACTCACTGTAAGGTATTGCTGAAAAATTACTTAATTCCCCCACTTTTGAGCAATTCAGTTAGATCATACTGAATGTGGCAGAAAGGAAAAAAAGCCCACTCTTCCTGTGTACCATTGGTGATATATCAAGCAAGAGAATCAATTTAATACATCGCCACTGCAATGTGAATTTCCAGAACCATTGAGCTGAAAAGTACAATCCCACCAGTCTGGTACCAAGAAAATGAAAGTTCATGTCTGCCTGGATCAATTTTATCATGAAAATAATGGTATCACTCTGGGCACAAGATTTAAAGCCTTCAAGGCTTTGGGGAAGACACACTCAATAACCTACATACGAAAGTAGATTGATTGAGAGTGGCTGGAACACACATAAAGCTGACATTCTTACCCATCTGGGCCTTTATCAAGACTGATAGCCTGAAACATTGTCTTTCTGAACATTCCTGCTGCTTTCATATGTAAGCTCCTGGGTTTGCATTGCTCTTGAGACTTTCACAAGGTGTGTTCGCGGTATGTCTGATGTACCACTGGATATGTCTTGATGGTATGCAGAAAATGAGCTAAATTCATCCCCCATCTAGACATCTCAGAAGGGAGACATTATTTTCACTCCTTAATCTCCTTTTTATAAACAAAGTAGTTGAGACACCAGCAGGTTGAAGTCCTGAGAACAACCAACCTTTTCTGTAAATGTAATCTCTGGGCTGTCCAGCCTTGGGGAGGTAGCGCTGCCCAGCAGATATTTGCCCTAGGTTATAACAAAGCAAGCTGTTGGCAGTTGCAAGTACGAGGAAAAGTTCAAAAAATGTAGCAGTGAACTAAAATGAACATAGGTTCATTTTAGGAAGTAAACAAAGGCTAATGAAAACGCTCATAAAGAAGAAAAAACTTAATATGTTGTTATGAAAACTTATAATAATTATGGACATTAACAGCATCAGAGCCTGGTGCAAAGAGGGTTGCTTGGTATTTCCCTGAAGGTAAAAAGCCATCTGTGTGCTTCAGGAATCATCATTTTTGCTTCTCCAGGGTAGAGGATGATTTGCAATTGCTAAACCTCCATTTACTACATATGAACGTTACTCTCTGCGACAGAGGCAGACGAAAAGTGTTCTGCACCTAATGGCAAAAAGCAAATGGCCTAATAAGACAGACTTGCAAGTTACCATTTAGGTGAAAAAACCCAAGGAGAGCAAAAGATTGCAAGTAAATTAAGAGAATTCTCTGGAATAAGCTATTTCTCAGCACAACTTTCTCCCACTGCGTTCCAAAGAGTGAACAAGATACTACAGCATTTGATGAAGGAAGTAGGAGGATGCATCACTGTGAGCTTTGGCCCTCTGTGTTCAGGCCCTGCTCAGACAGTCAGGAGCAGCTGTGGTTAGATGGCTTCAGCACTGGGAAGGAAACTCCTGAATTCTTCTGAATTACTGGCTTTTTCTTGGAGTTGTAATATGCAAATGCCATTTTTTGACCAAATGTGCCCAAAATTATTTACTTGTGAAAAAAATGCAATCCAAACTAACAACATATTTGGTAGAAAACGATAAAAACATCCAGCCTGCATATTTTTAGAAAAATTGACTATATACAGCTGACTGAAACGGGCAATCTGTGGCTTATGTCAGATCCTAGTATTTTAATACTTGATTTCGTGTCCCAGTGAAGGAGAAAAAAATATTATTATGAAGTGAAGATTTCAGAAATTTCAGGATTGCCAGCATTTTCCATCAAGATTGCAAACATTCCCAAATGGACATATTTTGATTAAAAAGATTCACAGTGTGCATAGCTTTGCTTAAATGTTTTTTTATTATTTGGAACATACCTTTATTCTACCTCTATCCTGTCCACTTGCTACTTGCTCTGTTGTTCTAGATTATTTATGTTTCTTTGGCCTTTGAAAGCTCCGGTATGAGATCATTTACACTATGCAATACAATGAAAGAGTGTATGGATACACACCTGAATTTCAGCTCAGAGTAGGAGTGCAATTGCAGAGCACATCTGATCATCTCTTCTTACCACACTGGTTTGCATAGGAATGGCCTTGGAGAAGGCGAACTGGACTACTTTTGAATGGAATTGAACAAGAAACATAGGTGCTCTGATTGACAATGGGCATTTGGTGCTTTGAATCAGACGAGAAAAATGCACAGAACAGAATGTGCTATGTAAAAAAGAGATGAATAGTGTGGCTTTTGGGTCCTCAGTTCTGACAGTTTTGTTCTATGGTTACATACCTGTTGTGCCAATTTACTTACTAATGCAGTTTGCTCTGCTCCAATCACCTTTAAATTCAAGGAGACGAGGAAAGTAGAAAATATACGTACACACACAAAGAAAAACAGCAGAGGGATAAGAGAGTCATTACTCACATTGCAGACAAGCAATCAAGCTAGAAACAGTTTGTCTTCAGGTTTCCTGCCTAGAGACCACCCACTAAATGAATGGTGTTTCTTAACCAGTTGTAAGTTATTGCCACACTTGAGATGGTGCGGGTGTGAGACTGCTGAAGCAGGGGAGGTCTTAGTTTGTTGTAAGGGCTAATTAATATTTTCCTGGGAAGTATGGATGTAATAATGGCTTGCAATGTTCAGCACTCCTGTTGAACAAGTACACTGTCCAAAACGTGTATTAACAGATAGTTCAACATGATAATTTCAGAAGCATAGTATGAAGACTCATTTGTTCACATATTAAAATAGGAAGAGATCAGGGGAATGTAACCAATGTTTTAGGATAGTCTCCAGATAGATCAGTTCTCCAAAAATGGACCTACGTATCCCCTTTTCAGTGAGCAATTACCCTGACCAAAATGCAAAAGCTGAGAAGTGAGGCTGTTATAACTGAACCAATGGATGTGATCCACTCCCAGCTTTCTAAATTTGTTGTTTGTTTCCGTACAAGAGACCTGTCTAAATTGCCTTTCCTTGCAGATGATCAAGCAGACTGCGGCTTCCAGCCACCCTTCCCCTGTTCCAAGGAGGAAATGCTCTGCAAGAGACTCAACCCACTTCCTCACTGCAGTGTCATTGCCTGGAGCAGCAGTGAAGAGAGAGTTGTAGATCAAGTAATAAATCATGATGCCACTATAATAATAGTAACAGTGGAACTGTTTTATACATTTACAGACATCATTAAGCCAAACTGCAAAGAAAGATGAGTCCTCGACACAGCTTGTCAGAGTAAGCTCTTCCAGACGGTCATTGTTTCTTCTCCATTCTACCATGTCTAAAAGGGGTCTCTTCTTGGCTGGGTCTGGCACAGTGTCACACAAAACGTACAAAAGTCCACATTGTTGGAACAAGGACATATTTTCAGATTCTTCCAAATTTCTATGGACTATATTTACAGTTCCCCTTCTCCTTTTTGAACAAATAAGTAAATGTGTGTTGCTGAAACAAAATGTGCAATTCCAAAACTGGACAAATTCATTGTTTCAGCTGACTTTCATGCACAATCAAATTTAGAGGCACTTTAAAATCTACATTTGTCATTTATTTCTTACGGACTGATATTCTGATCCCCCATAAAAGCTTTTACTCTTTTATACATTCCCTCTGGATATTCAACTGTATCAGTCACTATTGATGGAGTTGTCTGAGTTCCCTTCAAACTGCAGTTTTTGTCAGGGAAATCTTGCATTCTAGATCTGTGTGTGATTTATATGAGATGCTGTCAAATCAATAAAGCTTCACCTCAACTGCCAGAAAAAATCTGTGCAGCGGTTGTTCCCAGGAGGATTTAACTAGTCACCATGTAGGTGCTGGTAAGTGAACAGAAAAGGGGGTGAAATGGATCTCATACAATCTGCCTTTTAAATTCATGCTTTCTTCCAAGCTCGTCTGGGCCCTGGACTCTGGCCTTTTCATATCAGCTTGGAACATTTAAGGTTTTTTCTTCTCTTTCATGTCCAGGGAAAAAGTCCCAGCAACATGGGACCCTGTAGCATGCTGGTCACCTTTGTAGCAGTTACAATTCAATGCCATTCTGGTTCCAAAGCCAAGCTCTGCTGGGTGCTGTCAGAGCAAACTCCAGCACCAAAAGGGGAAAGGCAGCTTTTCCAACCAATTCAGCATTTCTCTTCCACTATGTAATGTCTCACACTGTCTTACTCTTTCCTCAGGCGATGGGACTATGGACTTCAGAAATATGCAGGTATAATTCAGCTGCTAATACTGAGTTTAACTGCTTCTGAGATTATTTATTTATGTATTTGAAATGAGCATGTGTGAATAGTTCCAGGTTAAGTGCTTTGACAGTAAATCCTTCCTGCATTGTGTAATTTTTGCATGCCTGGGACGAAGCCTGCATAATCTATTACCAGATCTCATTAAAAAACAAGAAGGAAAATGTAGCAAATGAAAACAAACTCTTTTTTTTTTCCATAAGAATGGTAAAACCTTTACCAAGACAATTTTGTTGCAGTGAAATTTTGTATTTTTGTCTTGCATAAAAATGTGAAAAAATGCCAGCTACCTTTCCTTAGTAGCATTAGAAATTTAATGGGATTTAGTCTATGGACTATAGGTGTACCTGAATTAAATCAGTGAGAACTCAGGGGCTGCCTGAGCACTAAATGCCAAATCTGAAGCTCATTTTCTGATGATCCTCAGTGAGCTGTAGACGAAAGAACCATGGTTCAGTCATTCCAGCTAGAGGTTCAGGATGAATCTCATTTCCACTGCAGACTTTCAGCATGCCCAGGAACAGAGAGTTTCTCGAGACCCAGGTACATGGCTCTCAACATAGACCTAAATATGAATTTCCAGAATCTGCGATGGCAGCATTTTGTAGCATCCAAATGTCTGCCAGTAGAGGTCCAAGGCAGCCAAGATCCTGCTAGGAGAGTGCAGAAGGGCTCACACTTCATAGCTTATTTTCCCTTCTCTCTGGGACCTGTTTCATGTACAGTTATTTCTCACTAAGTGGGACTGATATCCCAGGAAGGAATGAGTGCTCCTCTTCCCCTGCCCTCAGCTACCACCTGGCTATCTCAAGGCTGCTTTCTAGTTTGCTCTGACAGAGGAAACATTACACCTTCACTTCCCTCTCACAGATACCACATTGGAAAAGAGGTAGAGGGAGTGGTGCTCTCACTGCCCTTTCAGTGGCCTTTACACAGCATCTGGCTTGCTGGCTGTCACTTGGACCACTTTGTGTGTTGAGTCATGGGACGGGAGAGGTGTGGAGAAATGTCTGTTCCACCAGCAGCAGCCGGGCTGATGCATGAGACTGGTGTCAACCTGTTCAGCTGTGTCAAGAGCAAAGTGCATGAGGGCCGCACTTCAAGGCTCTTAATGAAACTAAAACAGAAGACGTAGACAATTCTGTGCAGAAAAATCTTTACATGTTCAAGACAGGAGCTGAGGAGTGGCTGGATTATCTAAATATGGGATTTTGGAACTGATAGCTGCAGGTCTGAAATCTTGCGCAAATTGTTTTTCACTTGATGGAATCAACTGGGCAGAGGTACTTGTATGTGCTAAGAACCTTTGATTTAAGACATCACTTCTCCACTGGTAATATGGGAAAGTATATAACAAGGTGCTGCGTGGAACAGGACTTCCCTGTCCCACAGCGTGGTGGGAAAAGAAAATGAGGAAAACATATGAGATGCTCAAAACTAGGGGAGGGAAAGACAAGAAGGGAATGTGAGGGCAAAAGGAGCCATGCAGACAGAAGAAGGGATTGTTTAAACCAGAGTTACCTTAACATCTCAGCCAGCCTGCAGCAAGACATGAAATATCTCCTGTAATCCTGCAGAGATCTTGCTTTTCCTAGCTTCCTTGTGATCTCCTGGAGAAGAACTGCTTCACTATCAGCATTACTGGCCCTGAAGTCAACATATAGCAGCTGCCATGGTGCTTTCTGCAGTGCAAACTTCAGCAAGTTACCCAGTAGACCTCAACAGAAATTAATTAAATAGCTGTTTCTTAGCCTGTAATATAATCAATAATCACATCACTGTGTTATGTGGATAAACTGTCTGGCTGCAGAAAGACTACTCAACACAATGTGGTTTGGGTTTGCATGTCATTGTTTAATGATCATTAGCCCCCCAGCGCTCAAAGGCTACCTTAAAAATGCTGGCAGTGATGCTGGAATGTTTGTCATTCGTACTAATGAACAACTGGTGAAAGTTTCTACATCTAAGGACCAGCTTTGAAATCATTTACTTTCAAGTTTTCATGTTGCAGGAAAGTATTTTGTACATATTTTTTTAATGAAACTCACCTGCTGTTGGTGGAGCTAACAGCTGGCTGCATGCAAAGAGTTTAACGGAGTGCTAATTAAAATCAATTACATGTTGATTGACCTGCCTTACCAATAAAGCATCCTGGCCCACTTTAAATGCCTCATAGATCTCAGCTGGGGCTTATCTACAGTGGGGGCTTGCTTTCGCCCCACTGTAGCTATCACTAATCCAAACCATTATTGATTGCACGCCATCTCTTGCAATTTACTCTGGTAGGAGGATGTTTGTGTGTAGTCCTGCTGGCATACCAACGCTGGGGTGAAAGATCACCCAAGGAACGGGGACGGGCCTTCTGCTTTAACAAGGTGGAAGTTTTTGTTGATGTGGCTTCTCCTGGGGTTCCTACTGGGGTGATCAATGGCCTGTAATGAGCACAACGTGCAGCTGCCGACACTGTGCTGTGCTATGCTGTTTGCCACTTAGCAGGGTTTGCGTAAGCACAGGAATTTAGGCCCTGCCGACATTTCTGCAGTACTTTGGATGAAATAAGGTAGAAATTTAAAGAACAGCTTCTACTCCTGAAGACCTCCCCAGGCAAATATTCCTTAACCATTTGCAGATGCCTCTGCAGCCACTGCCACTGCCAAGGGCAAAGGTTTCCTTTGAAACAGCGTTCTTTTCAGACTTCCTTGACAAGGGATGTCGTGTTAAATGGGAGCTGTGGCCTCCATGTACAGAGCAGAGCAGCAGCTAAACATGAGGTATTGGAGTTGTTCATGTATACTTGTTTCTGCATCACGTATTTTTGCTCTGATGAGTGTTAATATTTAATAACAGGTATTTCCAAGTTCATTGTGGCTAAAAAGTTAATACCCAGTTCAGGATTTAGAGCCCCTAAAGTGTCCTATCTTGGACCAGACCTGTGATTTACATCGATATTATCATGATGCAAAAAAATTAATTTTGTTTATGTAAAAGGTATTTCCTTTCACCAGCTTTCAGGGTAATTCAGTGTACTCTGGTAACCATGAGCATCTAATTTCCCTTTTTTGTAACAGACTACTCAAGTACAGCAGTTTGTCTGTTCATATTCATCTTCTCTCCGTGCTAAACTGTCCCATTCTCCTGGGCTCCTTTCATACAGAAACCACATCAGGCTCCTATTCATCTTGTTTCCTGCCTCTGCTGTGTCCTTTCAAAAGCTGGATGTACAGAATGCTGTAGCTGCAGCATAAGCATGATTGATACTTATTGTGGGACTGTCTAATCACTACTTTCTTTTCCTCCCCTTAAAAATCAGGATAGTGTTCAACTATTTTTCTTTTAAAGGCAATTAAATTCTGAGCAGACTTTTCATTAAATGATCAACAGTGCTACTTGGGGACTTCTCCTTAAACATCAGCATAGCTGCATCCTTCATGTGCCAGTACAAAATGCCCGAGATCACATCACACAGTCCTCCATTTTCCTGTGTCAGATATTAACACTTACAATTTAACAACTGAGAGGCACGTTTTGCAATTGGCTGTGTTTCTCCATTTTATTCTCTTCTGGGATTTTGATATCCCTGATGGAGGTTGTAGGAAATGAAGGAGACAGTCCGTCAGACTGTGAATTATCCAGGAGCAGCAATAAGGCCTGTAATGTCTGTGTATCGGAGGCAGAGGTGCAGGAGGACATCTAGGCATCCTTTTTAGTCCAGCATGATGAATGACCTTATAATTATCCTAAACTTAGGAAGATGTAGAGTTTTAATTGGTGTGATGAAAAGGTAGATAATGCACAAATGTCATATTAATCTGTAATATTTAACAACAGTTTCCTTCCTGCAGATGAATATACAGAAAGATATGCCACGTGCTTTTGGCTTGCTACTTTTCCATCTGCTCTTGACTGAATGACCAAACACAAGCCAAACTCAGAGGAAACCTTCCTTATCATATTTCTTTTATTTTCATTCAGACTGCATTATATGAACTCCTGGCATGCGAACCAGGCAAGAAAAGTACAGTCGTCAGAACTCTGAAGGCTTTAGTGTTGCAATAGTGAGCTTCGCTCCCCTTGGTATAATATAAAAATGGCAAAGATGGCATGGAGTGAGCATTTTTAATAACTCTCCTAAGTGTTCTATTAACCGCCGTGTATCATGCAAATGAGATGCAGAAACTAGGGAAGCATTTTCGGTTGCTGAGTAAAAACAATTTAGGGTGTAAATGCATGTAGAAATCTTGCCGATCAGGTTTCTTCTAAATTATATTTATTTATTTTTTTAAGTTTGGGGAGAGAAATTTGTGACACAGCAGCTCTGGAAATATCCTTGTATCTACTCAAAGTGCTTCCAGGGCTAAGAATAGCCTGCAATCTGTGCCACGCTGTAGTGGTTGATGGTCACCTCCCCATGTTGGACAGAAGTCAGCGCTCACGCTGGCTCTCCGAGATGTCTTCTCTCCTGAGTTGTCATCTGAGTGCCTTCACCCTCAGGATCCGAGACCTGTCAGCTGCCTTGGAGAGCCTTCATCTGCAGACACACCTGCGGTCCCTCGCAGGGCTGGTGGAACAAGCCCAGAGTGAAGTTGGTGCGAATATATGTATCTATGTATAAATATGCGTATATAAAAACAGGAAATGCTTATGCAGCTAATTAGAGGTAGCTGTGGCATTTATGGCATGTTGATGTAACATCGTTAAAGTGAAAGGTCTGTCAAACACCTGCTGCTGCCTGCGACCTCCTACCTGGCAGCAATGCAAGGACAGAGATTAGAGGCACACATGGCAGAAAAGAAGCTGTGTGGCATGCTTTTATTTCAACCAGTGTATGCCTCACACTGCAGAAAATTGTGTAATCTTTGTCGTTTTCTATTCATCTTTAAAGTCCTCGGCAATTGTATTTCTCTCTGTTGGCACACAGATACCAAAGTAAAGAGAGGTGATACTTCTAATAATGTATTTCTCTTTCTTTCTCTCTTTTCTTGTTTGTTTTGGGGAAGGTGGATCAAAGAAGTGCATTTTGCTTAGCAGGCACAAAAATTCACAACTATTCCAATCTCTTTCAGGAAGGCTCAGAGGAAGACTTATACATTGACCCACTATTGATTATCTCTTTCAAAAAAGCTATGTAGGAAAACAACTTTGTAAAAGGCTAATCATGCTCTCACAAAGCTGTTGTAAATGAGAAGAATTTGGTATCGATATAAGCGGGGAAACCACTGTGATTACCAGCGTGAAAGACTGTTCTGAATCTGAAGTAACGACAAGAATGTCACTGCAGACGCCAGGGTAACGCAGGCTACACCACTTGGATCACTCAGACCTGCTCTGAATCTGGACTGGGACAGTGGGTGAGTGGATTTCTGACAGGGAGGAGTTCTTACAGGTTCCTGCTCACTTGCTAGGAACCACTTGGCAAGTATCTCCTTGACAAAAGAACTACACACAACGAGATTTCTTGAGATGGATCATTGATCATTGTACAAAATATCTTGATGTGATTGGTAAAATGGAAAGGATATGGATAGGCTACCATCTAGTGGATACATTGTAAAATTATTGCATTTGTATTTAACCTATTTTGTGACTTGCATAGCTAAACTGAAGAAAATCAATTCAACTCTTATGAGCTGAAATGCCACCTGAAAGCATTCTGGCCATGCATGCATTCACACTGATTTGAAAAAAATCTTGCTGTGCTTTCTTCTGACACCTCAAAGCAGCTCTGCTGGTCCCAGAGCTAAAAGAGACGCAGCAGATAATACCGTATTTGACAGGTGTCCTTCTCCCTCATTGACCTCTAGTATCAGAATACAAGCGTATGGCTGCATGTTCGTACCTGTAAGGCAATGTTAAGGTGTAAAGCACAGAGAGAGGTCTAAGACAGGCAAAATACAGGCGTAAGATGTTTAACTCAAATATCATGGCATGTGTTTAATGGCACAACCTAAAATACCCAGTGTAGTAGTTAAGACTCAGGAATTGCTAAGGAAGGAGTTCAAGTCTAATTTTGTTTATATCTCTGTTATACCCGACTGGCATCAGTGCAGTGATTTCTAACCTGAACTGCCATGCTTGCCTCGGGAGGAAAAAGGCCTCAGAAGCATCCTGATAAATTGATGTTCCTCTATGTATGATATGCACTTTATGCAATGTAAGTAGGAAGAACAAGTGTAAGGCATGCAAATTATGACTCCTGAGTCTAATCTAAATTGGTGGAATCATCTCTGCAACTGGACAGCTAGAAGGGGAAAGGAGTCGCGGAATGCATCCAGGTGTCTTTGTTGCCCTGAGGGCTGCAACTCAGCTATGAAGGACACAGTATTAAATGCAAAACTTCTGGTAAAGAGCCATGGACCAGGTTCCTCAGATGAAGATTCTTGTTGCAGAAAATGCCTGCATCTGAGAAAGAAAGACAAATACAAAAAACAGAGTGTTCAGCCAGGCTTGTGGATAACACCGATGATGCTCTGTTCTGATCAGATGTCGTAACTCATTGCCACAGCAGCTTCAGAATCTTCTGTCAATGTCTAATGACAATGAGGCATGATACAGTTCTGCCTTACAAGCTGAAATGTAGGTATGTCTAAAAATCAGCTTTAATTTCTCAAACAACAGAAATCTTGGCAGCCCTGAGCACCAAACCTCTTTGTGCTGCCTGCTGACCTTCCGCATCCTCTCAGAGAGCAAAGGGTGTGTGCCGTGGGATGTGCACATGGTATATGCCTCCCTGGAGGAATGAACCAAGCCAGCAGTAATTGCTTCAGCTCCGGGGCAGAAGTGAGCATTGGGAAGGGTGCTGCAGGGCTTGTTTCTTTTCTTCTCAGAGCCCCAGACTGGTACTGGGGTGGGTGGGACAGACAGTGCTGTTTATATAGACCTCTAGCAGATTGCTGCTGCACTGGAGCAAAGGAGATATAGGCTGAGAGCATGACAAGGTAGATCATGAGACATGTTCTATCTAGCTTTAAGTGAGCTGTCTCCAGCGGTGTTAGCAATACAGCCACAGGAGCACACAGTTCAGTGTAGGTGTTTACCAGCTGTTTTTTCACCCAGATTTTTGGGCAAATTCTGCCAATTCCTCTGTTTTCAGCACAACTAAACCTAGCCCTAGCAGCCAGCTCCATGTTACAACTTTTTCCCTAGACTTATAATAACCATAATAACATCTAAAAAAAAAAAAAAAATGAAAGGTTCAGATATACTCTGTTAATTGCACCAGCATGTATTTTCCTTAACTCATGTACCTGTGTAGGTTTGGACCAGTCTGCTTCAAGGTTTCACAGCCTACTCTAACTGTAGCTGTCTGATAGCTCAATTTCTATACCTAACCAGACAGACAAAGCACTGGAAAGAGAGGGGTTTGAGAAGGAATCTTGCTGACAGTCAGTTCAGGTGGGCAGCTGTAATACACCAGGCTGGAGCTGCAGTTCCTCCCTAGATGCAGCAGCCTCTTCCCTGGCCCATTACCTTCTGGCTGAAAGCTGGAATTGGAAGGGAAGTCTTCCCATTGCATGATGTGTCACGTTTCCTGATATCTTGCCAGACCAAGAAGCATTAGGTGAAAAGCAGGAGTCCAGGAGTCCTTCAAGTTACACAGTGAGGTGTAGCAAATGCCATAAGACTTGGTGACAGGGCACTCTGACTACAGAAAAAGGCAAGCGCAAAATAAGACTTAAAACTCTCCACTTCTGATAACTTATACAGATGTAGACGTTGCTGCTCCATGGAAACCAAAAGAATACATTTCTATTTTCCAGCAGTCTTTGTCCAACCAACATGAGCCCATCAACATTATGCAAGTGAAGTTCAGGATAATGTTCCTAGCGTTCATGAAGTGCTTTTAGACAGGTCTGCCTGCATTGACCTTCTGTACAAGTGTCTCTTTTCCTTTGAGTGTCCTGCTGCATGTTACCCACTGCAGCACTGTAGAATAGGGATTCCTGAAACAATATTGAGAAAAACACTTCTGTTTTATAGAGGAACAGGGTATCGTTACCACTAGTGTATTAGATACCTTGTTATATAAAGGGAAAAACTATGTCCAGTGCTACTAGAAAGCTTCCCAAACTGTCACCCAAATTTGGCAAAATGAGGCACAAATTAACAACGTAATATTGTACATCTGTTGGCTGTTTTTTTTCTTTTTTCTTTTTCCCTGAAAAATCTCACTGTTGCCATTAATGTCTGAAGCCTTACAATAGTTTTTTAGATAAACAAGTTGGTACCAATGATCACAAGCCCCTTGAACTCAATATAGCAAGGTGTAAACATAACATAACTTCACAAAACTCAGCAAAAAGAGAATAATATATTATCTAGAGGACACATTTTAGTGAATTGGGAAGTTTTGCGAGCAAGAAGTGAGCAGTGGAATTTACTGGCATGGAAGGGAGCAGGAGATTCTGAAATAGATCAGAATGAGGGTGTATCTAAACATTTCATATATCTCAGGCAACAAGGAAGGAAGGTGGACAAGGTGCTGGAGAGGCAGGAGGAACAGGAAAACAGGAGCCCTTAAGCTGATGTTTTGGTAGTCAGCTTCCCAAGATGGGGAATCTTCGTCTCAACAGCCCGGCTTCTGTCTGCGCTCAGGAAGATTTACTTCTCCTGAACAGACATTTCTGTCTGCTGCTGGGTTTGAGTTTTCACCCCATGGCTGCACCAGCTCACAGTCATATGCTTCTCTCTTTTTTGGAGACAGGGAACATTTTTAAAAGCCTTTTCCCTCTCCAGTCTGTGTGACCTTGCATTGAACAGAGCTAGTCAAACATTCAGAACAAAGTCCAAAAATGAACCTGAAACCTGCCTTTGGGTTTTGTTGTGAACTTGAAACTGATTTTTACCCTAAGTTTTATGAGCCTAGACTGAGTTGGAGGAGACCTGGGCTGATTTAAGGTTTTACAGGGAACCATTTGATACTCAGCAGCTTAATGTGATGTTGGCTTGAAACAAAGCAATCCTTGGCTGGCTTTGGTCATCTGAATCCCATAACCAAGGTGAAATCCAAGGGCTGTGCAAACTTAGGGCAAACCAAGCATGTGCATGCACAGGCACACAGACGCACATCTGAATGCACATCAGTGAATTTTATGTGGGGCTTTGGCTCTGGTAAGGAACATCAGGACATGTCTCCTGAAGTACTACACCAGAGCGAAGTGTGCCTGCGAAATATGAGTTGTAGAGAATTAAAAGCCACGCTCTGCCCTTCTATAAACAAACACCTCACTCTCCGCATGTTTGTGGAGTAACACTGACATCCTGTGGCCAGCTCTGATCAGTCCCAAGCACGGACAGGCTGTTTATTCCTGCCAGTGCCAGACGTGAGGACCTGCTGAGAGAAAGGATGAAGGCAGAGCCTGAGAGGGAAAATTCCATCCTTCCTTAATCTAGATGTTAAATTTCAAAGGGGAGGAAAGAGTTACGACATGCTTGCTCTTTAGTCATAATCCAAACATTAGGGCCCTTAGCTAATTTAAATGTAAAGTGATTTTAAACATGCTTCCTGAAGCTGAGCACAGAAATGAATGCCCGTGGGAGCTGCTGGGCATAGCAACTGGAGGGGGAAGAGGGAACTGGAGCTTGGCATCTAGCACCGGGAGAGGCCACTGGAGAGGTGGGAGGCTGGGATGTTTGAGACCGTCCTCCAGAGCCCTGCGGGATGATCCAAGGAAGCCAAGTATGAAGGTACAAGCAGGAGGTAACACTGAAATGGAAGAGCAGTTTCATTTCCCAAGCATGCTGTATTTTGATGTTAACAGGCACGGCTGTGGCACTGTGGCAGGTTCAGTAAGGGACGACTCTTTTTTTCCTTGCGGTTGACATGTTCTTGCTCAAGTACAGGGGAAATATACTGCCAGGTGAGTTAGGTACACGGCTTGCCCAGAAAACGGAAAATTTAAGAGGGAAAAAATAGGTGTAGGGCAGCCAATAAATTGCCAATGAAGAGAGAAAACAGGCAAAGAGAGCAGCTGGCTGGAGCCCAGCAGAGGAGGCTCAGTGCCTGGGAGACCATCTTGCTGTGCTACATTATTTTGAAAGCCAAGGAACCACTGGAGTTCAAGGAGGAAAGAAGCTGGACAGTCAAGGTGACTTTTGTTACCGGTAATCTCATTTTTGTTGCCTAAATTATAGTAATCCTGTGATGTGGCAGATACTGCTTCTGCCCTGAGGTGCTGACCTTTGGTGTCTGATGCCTTGGACAGTGGGGTCCCCAGGCTTCAGAGGAAGCCAGAGAGACCTGAGGAACACTGGATGCTGTGTAATTATGGCTGAGCTGAGAAGTAGAAGGTAAATATAAACATAGAGTGTATGTAGAGAAAATAGTTTCCTTTTGTATAGAGGAAAGTAGGAGTGACCACAGCTTCCTCATGGAATATGGTTGTCCCAAGATATTTCCTACAGGTTGCTATACAGGGTGAGGCTCACGTTATATCTGATCTTTCAGAGAGGATATTTGGTCTTTCCAATATTTGATTTGCAATAGCAGCCTGGAAGGTAGTAGTGGGTACAAAGTCATTCCTTAACACTGGCTTGGGGTTTGAATACGTTTCCTACTATGGTAGGAGACCTATTTTATTAGACACAAATGATTTAGTGAACAGACAGAGTTTTAGACTACTCTGACAGGAAGGACTGAATTTCCATAGATGAGACCATTCTTCCACCTTTTCAGATAGCCATAGAAAACCACAAGTGTCCTTTTTGTGATATCAGGCATCTGATAGAAAAGGACTATTCCCCAAAATGAAAAATAAGCAAAATTTGCACAAAGCCACGTTGGCTACAAACCAAGCAATGTCCCTGGTGGCTGGCACAGCAAACCCCAGGCTGATAGAAGGGGTTGTAATTCCGTGTCTCTGAGAAACAGCAGAAAGACCAGAGTGGATAAGGGAAGAGCCAGTGAGGTAAAGCAAGACAGATGCAAAAGCACTGCTAATGTGGCCCTGAAACAAAACAGCTACCTGGAGAGAGAGTTTGGGGGCTGAACTAAAAGAAGCCAGGAGCTGTAAAAAGTGAAGCAGGCTGCTATTGTGTGGTTCTCTGCCTGCGTTCTGGGAAGCAAGACTTTGTGCATTTCTGTAAAATAAAAGGACACACTGCTTTAGGTGGCCCTGCAGGGGCTGGAGCAGAAGACCTCCAGAGGTTCTTTGTAACATTAATCACTCTGTGATTCTGCGGAAAACAGTAGATAGTCATGATTTTCTCACCCTAGTGGAAATGACCCCCAGGGCCCTGGATTTGAGCTAGCTGCTTAGACAGCAACAGCTTTTGCCTGGTACATCATCAAGGTCTCTGTGGTAAGCGTGTCATCCACTGCTGATTCAGTGCCCTCCAAACACCTACCTCTTGTCACTCTGGTGTACAATTCCTGAATCAGGTTTTGGTGCCAGGTATCATTCTTTCCCACTTGCTGTGATCTGATGCTATTAGTTTTCAAAAGCAGGATTCTTCAACCTGATCAGTAACTTTCTCCATTTCTTCCTGTCCCTTTTGTTGTAACTCTTTGCTGCTGCATCCACAAACTGTTATTTCTTCTGGAGTAAGAGCCAGGAGTCCCTTAACCACGCACTGGAGCCGTCTACGCTGTTCCAAAGCTTGGGGTTTACAGAAGCAGCTTACAGGACCTCTTGTTCTAGGAGAAAGTAGCATCTTAAGGCTTAGTCCTCTCCTTGCTAAGATTTTGCTTTTGTCTGACTGGAGATACGGTATCTCCCAGAGTTTGAATCAACATTTGCTTTCAAGGTACAAATGCCTGCTCTGGACTTTGTCTGATTATAGACCTGGATTGTGATAAAAATTATTGCTAAATAGAACATACCACAATAGAACTCCATGGATCTGCACCAAACATATAAGCACAGCTGACCACTAACGTGTCAAAGGTGTTTAACAGGGAAGAGAGTTAAGGAGAAATCCAAGAGAATTAGCTTTTCCATTCCTTGAGATCCTCAAATGTGTGAAAATAATGGAAGATCCTTGTTTGTGATTTTTTTTTCCCCTTTCTTTTCCCCTCTGTTTCCCTCAATTCCCAAAGTTCAAGATCTGTTATTCTGTTGTGAAAAAGAATTGGACAATTGTTGCCTCTTTAAGCATACAAGCAAAAGAGAAATCAGATTTCTTGAAGTCTGGTAGAATTTGAAGATTTTCCATGAAAAAAATGACATTTCTTCTGTTTGCCTTGTTCTGCAGCTCATGTTCAATATGACCTTGAGTCCCTAGCACACAACTGCCTTCACACAAATAAATTCCCCTCCTGGTGCAATACTGGGTTAGAAGTGCACGTGTGACCTATGGGTCTGTGTGTCCCACAGTCCACTCTGCACATGGTCCATGCCAGACTTGAATCAGTTGCAACCAACAGGCTACAACTCCCATGGGACACCCTTTGGAAGCCCATAACCAAGTCCTCTGCTTTGGAAGGACCTTTTTTTTCTCAAAGCTGGTGGAGCTATGCAAGAAGAAGCTTGTTCTCAGGCACAGCACTGTTCCGGACCCAGCAAAAGGCTGAGGAGGAGCTGCAAGAGCAGCACGGTGCATGTCTTTGTGCTCAGATCATTAGGGAACTTTCACAAAGCACAGTCACTGCTTTCTGCATCAGACGATTCATTGCTTCCTGTGTGATAACTGGAGCGCTGGAAAAGTACATGTTCAAGCAAGATGTGAAATCTAGCAATTCTGTTAAGGTTAGAAAAATTCTGGCTGAGCTGCAGCAAGGAAGCAGGCTGTTAAATGCCAGCTGAGGCAGAAGGTTTTGTCTCATTGGAGCTCCACTTATTCCATGCTTGAGCAGCTCTTGTAGCAGCAGGAACCTGAGTAAACCTATGTATACAAAAGGCAGGCTTAGTGGATATTAAACTGGCATTCATTTATTGGAATTCCTTTTGGCTAGTTTTCCTGCTCCTCTCCGGGAAGCCTTGTTGGTGGCATGCCACGTGGGAGTGAAGGTAGCTGTGTTTCTTATACCTGTATCCATCACCTGTGGTCTAACCCAAAAGATTAAAAGGGGCACTTACTCACTACCTTTAAAAAAGGCATTTTGAGGGGGCAGAAATTTGGGCTCCTTTCGTTATTATTTTTCAACCCTGAAATAATGCTGCATTTTGATTCCTGTTTCACAGAGGAAAATGAAACCCTGGGATGAATATATTGGTCCCTGGAAGGCAATTCCTGTAAACAAATTAATACAACTCCGGCCTGCCTCCTCAACATTTTGTTCCTTTTCTTGTGCAGCCTATTGATTGATTTACCTCAGGGAAGAGATTCCTCTGACTCAGATACTAAGCAAGTTCTTAAGGAAAATATCAGCTTTAAAAAAGGAGCAGAAGAAAGAGCAGCAGTTGCAAAAATTGCTAATCTTTCATTTGCAGGAGCCACTGAACATCTGGATAGTATGAAGCTCCTTTAACCCCCTGAGTGCAGAAAGAATTAGCACCAAAGGGCAGCCCATGCTAATTCAGTGCCATTAAACTTGTATAAGCTGGAAGAATGCGATGTTATACTTCCACAGGGCCATATGGATACCACTTTGCACTTTGTATCCATCAGCGGGACTAGCAAAACTAGTTCAGTGCAATACTGCACCGCTTTCAGAAAAACAAAATAGCCCCTGTGCAATATAACACAGTATTATACATGTCTGTCATATCACATCTTGAAACCAACCAACTCTTTTAATCACATGTAGAGAGCTTGTCTGCTGACACGTCACTTCTGGGCTGCCATGTTCAGAACAGCAGGAGAATAAATATTGGAATAAAACCAGGGGTTTGATATATATATATATTTCTGAGTGGGAACTCTTCTTTTTTAAGAACCTGGCATTTTATCCATCCTGTTGCTTTCTTTGTTGTTGTTGTTGTTTTTAAGCACAGGTCTTTATCTTGTGTCTCCAGCATTAAAATATGGCTTCCTTCCGATTTTGCTACTCCCGTCGTTCATCTTTGTCTGTAATCAAGGGGTAAGAGGAGCACTTCCCTTGGAGCCCCCTTCATAGCTTTCATGTTATCCTCAGTCAATCCCAGTTTTACTTCTCCCTCAATATAATCTTTCCGAGAGATGAAAAGTGAATACGCTTTGCTTTCAAAGTTCACTCTGCTCAATAGTAACCGTACATGCAGATGACCCTTAAAGTAATGCCTCCTATTGACTTCCATGGAAACTACAACAGATACAAAGAGCACAATAACACTATTTGATAGAGCAAATTCTCAGCTACAAAACACTATTTTTCAACATAGTCACCATGATTAGCTGTGCATTTTTGCCAGTGATGAACAAGATTTTTTCATTTTGTGGTATGACAGCTGTCCATGGCCGTCCAGAACGTGGCTTGTCTTTCACATTGCTGTTACCACTGCTGAAACACCTCACTGTGCTCACATCCACTGTTTGGTCTCCATCAATGTTCAGCAAGCATCAATGAATGTCAATGGGTGCCATTGTTTCCACATGGAGGAATTCAATTCCACACCTTTGCTTCATAGGCACTTCCATGTCAGATGCCATTTGTCAGAGTGCCCCTCTGCTGCCATCTGTTGCATGACAACAACAGGGAACGGGATATTGGTGGGAAGGTTCAACCTCTACGGCCACACCACAAACATTTACCTTTGACGTTGTGGGCCAACATCACAAAACAGGAAGCATTGCTTTTGGAGCACTCCTTGTTGCTTGACATTTTATAGTGACTTTCATATGCAGGTGTGTGACTGCTTCAACAGAGACAGTAACAGGGACTGCTTTGCTACAAGACGATATCAACATCTTCCAGTGAGATTGTTTTGCCCTCACACAGGTGCAACTCAAATATGAATAATTCCCAGTATCTTACCTTTTAAATGACCTGTGAGATCAATCAATATACACTGTACTGCCTCTGATGTATGTTTTCATGCCTGGGGAATATTAAAAAAAGATTATAAACCAGAACTGTACTTCAAGAACAATAACATATAAGGGGAACACTCTGCTTACAAAGAAAACTACTTCAGACCATTCAGACTACACGTAACATAGAAAATTCAAGTAATCTTCATCTTCCCCTTTTGCTACAGGAAGCATCCTCACTGAAACTCTGATCGCATAGAAAAAAATCTCCAAATAGTTCTTCAGAGGCTCAGGGCTTGCCAGACCCCTGCTCTTGGAGATCCCTGGGGCTGGGGGTTTAGGTAAGGACTTCAGGCTTGGATCGAGCCTCAGGATGTGCTTGTTTTCTCTCCTACAGTGGTGAGTCAGATCAGATCCGATTCGCAGGCTCAGCCTCCCACTGGGCAGTAAAAACATCGCTTGCCTTTTGGGTATAGTCTCCAGCTCCAAAATAAACACTGAGAGCAGCCAAACTATGGTCAAAAAACATTGAGAATGAGCACACTGGGTTGCGAGGGGATGTCATGAGGCTGTCGCTTCAGACAGTGCACCCTGCCGAAACTTCTCACATGACCTTCAGCGTACAGACAGGTCTCTGCTCCCGTCAAACCCAGGAGAAATGTTTGTGCATTCCGGTTAATTGCGAGGCTTGGCAGTGGAACAGCAGAAAATGACTGCAAAGCACAAAAACATCACAGAGCTGCAGAGTGGCCTGCAGACTGTGTCTGAAGTCAATACAGGGTCTGAAGTCGATATATCCGGGCCCAGTTCAGAACAAAATGCCGATATTATACCAACCCAACACCCAATTCTTATAAATAAATAAACTAATTAATTAATTAAAAATTCCAAGCCTGGAGCAGGATGCTAATGCTATTCTTTTGAGGGGAGTGGGAAACAAGCCTAAAGAATACACCTTGTTTCTGCCCCTGGACTGTCTGTGTGCACTGTCAGACTCTCCATACAGCCCTGCCCTCTGAAGCAGCTTAAAATAGCACACATTATTGTTGTAGCATGAAAGTTATCTTGCAAATCTCAAGAGAGAGACATGTGGCTCCTTTGACAAAGGGGTTCTCAAAAGCCATCTATCACCTTGGAGCTTCTAGCCTAGGACTTCCATCCAGGACAGCTCCTAGGGCACACTAAGCTGTGCCAAAGACAACATTGAGGTGATTGCATTGCAGAAGCCAAATGCCTTGTTTTGAGCTGTGTTTCTCTCAGGTGAGAATCCAGCTGAAATGCCCATCGGTCCCACAGGAGATAATTCCTGGTGTAGCTGATGGGTTTTGCTCTAAGTGGATGGTCTTTGGTCCTGGTATGTAGAGTAGATGCCTTTTTCATGTCCACAGACCACACAAACTTAGTGATTTCTTTAATAGTGAAGGAGAGTTGACAAGGAAACCACAACGGGCTTCCTTTTTTCAGTGAATGCTCCATGGACTTAATCAGACTCTGGGTTTGTCCATAACAAGTTCAATAGTTGTTATTTGCTCTTAGATCCTCAGCTTCATTAAATGCAAAAGTTTCAGCTTTTGCCAGCAGTTAGTTGCATCTAGATCTATAAAGGCTGCTCTGTCTGTCTAAGACGAGACATAAAACTGAGGTCTTGACCATCTGTGGTCATTAAGGATCCCATTGGCATGCTTCTAAAGGTGGAGGTGGTAGCTTTAGTATCAGGACTAAATTCCACTATGAGTAACTAATTCTTTCCACCCTAAAATTCACCCTGAGCCTTTATACGAGATGCAGTGTTTCTCTCCAGTGTCCATAATACAGTGGTTGCCACATTCTACCCCAGAAATTACAACATTATAGCAGTGGGTTAAATGAAGTGTGCAAATACACATGTCCATCCTGTTGGTCACACCACGACACAGACCGAGCCTGTCTCAGCACAGTGATCTACACACAGACACAGGGAAGCACGTAGCCCACTCAGCATTCCAAGGCTTTCGTTTTTACATAGCTATGAAATTATAAATCTGGCATCGTGGAGGCCCCTGAGCCTTCGCTGGTCAGTAGAGAGGCAAATCCCGCTGGAAAAATGATAGCGTTGGCTGCAAAGTGAGAGCCATTCCTCCCATGTCTGGAAGCTAAAAACAGTGTGCAAAAACAGAATAAATTATCTACCATTACCTCAGTGAAGTGTTTTTAATTTACTGCCCTGCTGGATGCAGAACATATACATGACAAAAAGAAGAAGGACCGTATTTGTCTTGAATGTGCTCACGTCCCATAATGCTGTGTACTGCATGTTTAACTTCCTCTCATCATGTTTTGGTTGACATTTTTGGAATCCTGCTAAAAAGGGGAATACATTTAACCCTGAGATACCTGCTAGTGCAGATCAATGAGCCCATCTGCCTGGTTTGTGTGTCGCTGCCAAGGTCCTGTTCTGAACAGAGCTGGGAGATTGCATTGCTGGTTGGCTTCAATGTATGCACCCAGGCCCTCGCTGGCAATCCTTAACCTATAAATCTTCAGGCATTTTATCTATGTATATGTATCATTCATCTGTGCACGGGCCAAAGCCCTGAAATAGAAAGGAGGCCCATGGAAATATGTATGGTAAATAGATACTTTATATGGAAAGGCATTTTGGGAGCCCTTGTGATGAAATGTGATAAAATCATTTGCATTTGTTTTTCTTTTTGACTCTGAGAGATAGAATGGAAGATGGGTTGACAGTGGCAGAGCACGGAAGAGGTCTGGACATTGCCTCAAGCACAGACTTCTCAACAAAACCCGCTGGAGCAGGGAGGTCAGTGCCTGCTTTTCCGTCTGTTTTTGTGGAGAGTGGAACCCCAGCTACAACCATTGGAAACAATTTTTCTATAAACTTCAGTTATTTGTAATACAATAACTCTTCACATAGGCTATAAACTTTTGGTTCCCTTCTCTTCCAAATTGCGAGATTGAAGTAAAGCTTGGCAATACTCTGTTGAAGTGAAAGGCCCTAGGTCAGATCCTGATCTCCCATTGGCCTTACACCTGTGAATTGGCTTTGATGGAGTCATGTTTTACTTACTCCAGCATAAGAAATAACAGAATCAGACCCTGCATATGCTTTTTATCTAAAGCTGTGTTCCAGATGTGTTTACGTAAGCTGTGTTCAATAAAATGTGTTCATTTTAAAATGTAAATGGATTTTTCTTTAATTATAACCATATGGACTGTTATTAAATTTTCATTTTAAAAACTGCAGATATAGCTAGCACAGCCATGCCAAAGCGTCGCTGACGGTTTGTCTGACCAGTGCAGCACTCACACAGGCAAATGCAAGACTCTTCAAGCTAGGAAAGGTGGAAAAAAGGAGATATGGCATCTTCAGGCTTCACAGTGTGCGAGCCCAACCTTCAGAAAACTGCCTCCTTGGTTGTCCCCGTGGCAGAGTGCCTCAGCCTATAGAGGTTCCTGCCTCAACCCTTTTCATGAGGAGTCAAAATTTGGTGCAAAGCTGGCTCAGCAGATTCCTGCAAGCCAGGCAACCCCAGCACTGTGTCCCCTTCTTTCTGCCTTAGCTACGAGACAGCAGCACTGCTAATGCTCAGCTTCTTTGCACATTCAGCCCGTGATTTTGCACCTTGAGCTGAATAAGACCTCAAACCCAGAGAGCTGCTCAACTGGATCCCTGTACATTCGGGGTCAGTCCTGAACCAGCCATCCCTCCCTTTCTGCCCCTGTGCTGCAATACCCTCTGCTGCAGCAGCAGGAAGGAAAGGTCATCCTGCAGCTGCCCCCAGCCTGCCGGCAGCACCACATGGATCTGCAGCAGAGGTGCCAGAGGGGATGAGACCTCCCTGGCTCCCCTGCTCAGTGGGGCTGGTCCTGGAGGGCTCTGCCCCACGCACACACAGCTCCGTGCCTAGGGGCTGGTTCCCAGCCAGGGCAGGCGGTACAGCTACCCGGCGGCGGCAAAGTAGGGGCGATCGAAAAGGTTTTGATGGATGGATTTGACATTGAAAAAAAGATTTGTTAATGAATAAATGTTTAAAAGAGAGATGTCAGTTTTGATGGAGTTTTTCATGCGATCTTCTTGAAATGTAGCATTTCAGAAAGGTAAAAGAAAATTCATTTGAATAAGTTATTTTAATTTCACATCCGCAGCTCCATGACAGATACACCTAGTGTAATCAGCATTTATATTTTTCCTTAGCACATTTTGATGTTACAAAATGGAAGGTTTTACACTTCCATTCCATGAGAATTTTTTTATTTCTTGATTTTAGGTGTGTTTGTCTGTCAGTTTGGAAAAGCTCTTTTGAGGTGCAGAGATATCGTCTGAAAGTGAATGTATTCAGCCAAACCTGCTAACGACTAGGAGTGTGGTCACGCCTCTGTGCTGCAAGGAAACTTTCTTCCTGGAATGACTGGGGAACACAGAATGTGCTTCTCTCCTACTACCACTATTATTTCTTCACATCTTTATTTCCTTGTTCTGGGCACATTGGATGTTTGTGTTTGATAGATGTCTTCTTTGGAATACAGCTGCCAAATAGTGGGGAGGTTCATGCATCCCAGTCTTGGGCAAGTTAAGAACCCTTTCACTCCAGCATTCAGCTACTGATAGCTCCTTGGTCATGTTCAGCTATATTCCAGTAACGTTTCAAAGGGAAGATGCCCACATAAGACTGCAGTGCTGACCAGAGCTCTGCTATGCTCCCTTGAGAAGGGAAGGGTTTGATACAGGGAGAGAACGTGTTATCCTGGGAGTGGAGCACAGCCTCCTTCACCACTGGGCTCAGGCTTTCCCAGAGCTTCCCAGGGCTGCGTCCACGAAGGCTTGGTTTGGCAGCACGGTGATGTGTTATGAAGATGCAAACACTGAGCTAGGTGGCTGGGCTGCCCCATCTGCAATTTTTTTTCATTTAAAATTTAATAACACCCCATGTGGTTACAATTGAAAAAAAATCCATTAATGTTCCCAAAATGATTCATATCTAAAGCAAAATGAATATTAACCTCTCATCCCCCATCTCTAGTGAACAATAAGATGTATTTTTCAATTAAATCAATGAAAATCATTAAATGGATTATTACATCACCAACCCAAAGCATGCAGTTTTACCTATTTTTTTAACTACTGACAACTGAAGTTTACATGTTGATGGTTTTACATTCATCAGAGAAGAAAGGGTGAAGCATGTGAGTGAGGAATCTAAACAGATTCTTCCATATTTTTATATGTACTTTTAACAGGGGTAGGTGTTTCTGTCTGGAGACCATATGCTCAGTTATTTTTTTAACGATCTGTATGTATACATATAAAAATTATAAATGGTATGGGCTGCTAGAGCATGGGCTCCTCTGGAGTTCCGCTGAGGTGCTCTAGATATGAAGAATTGTCCAGATGAAAAATCACTTTCCTGCAGGCACAGGCTCCACTATTTTGATCCTGTCTGAACATCATCAATCCCACCAAGTCTTGGCATCCTGCAAAAGCCTGAGCAACAGGATGTGCTTTAGGGGAGCAGCCGCAGAGTGGAGTCGTCACCAAAGGGTTCAGCAATCAGTCTGGGTGGTGGCGTGGGGCATCCCAATGAATTCTGTGAATGCTGGTATGAATGGCACAAGAGCCCGGCACGTGGATGCACCAAAGCTTCTTAGGAGCAGACAGAATCAATCCCTCAGATCAGAAACCTGATGGCCGGGTGCAGGGGGTTCCCAGTGTCTGCTGCCCTAGCAGGGTGCAAGGCTCACAGCAGCACGGGTTGGATTTCATCCCGTCTAGACAGTGATTAGTTGGCTAAAGTAACAATAACCCTAGAACAAAATGGCACTCCCAGCTGCTGAAAAAAATGAAGTGGCCACCTTTAAAATCATCCCCAAGCCTGCTCGGTAAGTAGCCTGTCTGGAGACTTAGGGGCATCATCAGGTTCATCTCCCACCCCTTTGGAAACTGCGTGTCATCACCTCTGCAGTGTGCCTGAGCCCTAATGCAGGCTCCTGGGCCTGTGTGTGCCACGTTGCAATGTGCAGAGCTGCTGCCAAAACATGAGACCAGCTGGTTTATTCATTTTACACAGTGCAAAAATGTTATTAAACTGCACCATACAGATAAGTACTAGAAAAATTGCTAGGTTATTTTTTTTCACATAAAATTAGCCAATTTGCTGGTGTATGTAATTGTAAAGAATGCAAAGCATCCCATTCAAGTGATTAACCTCTTAGTTAATAAAAGCAACAATCGCATGTGTATAAATAATATAATAAAAGGAACATTCATATCAAAGTAATATTGCTCACACTATCCTGTTTCTCTCCTTAATTAGTAAATAATTCATCAAATTCTGCAATGAATTGTGCTCCCACCCACATTTCTTCATCCAATTATCATGAAATAGGAAAGCAGAAGTCTTCCTTCTTTGAAAAGAACGTGATAATGAAATTGTTCAATAGCTCTTCTCAGCCTTCTGTTAGGCTAAATCAGTGCTTCCTTGTGCTCACTGTTTCTTTTGTTCATTTCTTCCCTGATTTCTTTTTTGTTAATTGAAGATATCTCCTATGTTAAATGTGATTTTACACTGGCATGCTTTAAAAGAGTATGTTCATCACAGTTTGTTTTCAGCAGACGCAGAATGAAATTCATTCTACAGGACAGATGATTGGCAGTGCTTGCTTGCCAAAGAGAGCCTTCATGCTTTGGATTGCACACAATTAAAAGAATGTTATAAAACACAAGATACAAAAGAAAATGCAAAATCAAGCACACGTAAGATCTCACATCCAGAATTCAGACTGTCCTTTCATCGATACCATTTTTAAATAATTTTCTTCATTAGCTGATCAAATTCTATTTCTTCCACAGGATCTTTGCTGTACTCAGTGCCTGCAGTAATGAGCAGCTATCCAGTGCTGTCTTTCAGCTATTCGGTGTGTGGTCGCATGTTTCACATACCTCAGAATACTCAAGTCCTGGTCAGAAGCTGGAATTCCTCATCTCCTTGTAGACGCTTTTATGGTACTCCTCTCTACAGCACTGGATGGCCTTGATCCTTGAGGAACTTATTTTCACAGCACTGAAATAAAATAAGGAAATACTCTTCTGTGTTTTATGAGTGGTGAACAGAGGCACACAGAAATGAAGATCCAAAGCATTCAAGAATGTTGAATACTAAATTTGATGCATGAAGAGTCAGATTTTTCTGGACAATCAACATGTCTATATATACACATATGTATTCCTCTGCTTTACATAGTGTGGGCATATGTGATTACATACATATATTTTATACAGCACTGGTTATATTCAAAGCACTACTCTTGCTAGGATCATCAACAGCTCTGGGCACTGTGATATTCCTGATGAGACAGGAAAACAAGGACAACCATTGCTAAGCCATGTTGGAGTCTCCTTGCTGGCACTCCACCACGAACATGAGAGGAAAGATCTTCTGCGAGCTTGCATCATGTCTTGACCCAGCCCCAACCCATCTATTTCAGGAATCTGCAAACTTCAAGAAAATCCTTCCTGGTCTTTGGCTGGGCCTTGCCAGCGGGGACCAGATTTTGAGACATGGAGCTCCTGAAATGTTCAGAAGGTTGGAATTTCACTGTTTTGAAGGCTTGGCGTGGTAAATCACCTCTGATTGAAAAGGTTGCTCTCTGCCAAATATCAGATCTCTCTTTTGAAGCATAACGTCTTAGAAAGTAGCCTTAGAGAGTAACAAAGATAAAGCTACCAAAGTTTGAAATTTGGGAAGAACAACATCTTCACTGGTTTTCTAATGTAGTTTAGAAAATGGCTGAAAATTTTGACACTGATTTTTAAAACCAGTCAGCTTGGGTAGACACCTGGTATTGAGAAATTCAGCAAAAATGGCTGAGTATGGCAAGTTAATAGGCAGCCACATTTTTATTTTTAATAGCACTATATAACACATGCGGCCACCAGCTTTGCTTATTATAAGGTCATTATGGAAACTATATTTAGGGAGCTATATTACTATTTTCTTTATTTCTCCATGTGGGGAGGTAAATTTCACTAT
This sequence comes from Penelope pileata, assembly GCA_013396635.1. Classification (NCBI taxonomy): domain Eukaryota; kingdom Metazoa; phylum Chordata; class Aves; order Galliformes; family Cracidae; genus Penelope; species Penelope pileata. Next base: position 76,153 of record WBMW01004192.1, read on the forward strand.
GGAAATAAAACAATGAAAAAGTGTTAGCTAGTGGGTTTTGTTGTCGTTGCTTTTTTTACCTCTATGTGTAAGCACTCTAATAATACTTAATGCATTGTAAGTAATACTTAGTGCAATGTAAAACAGATTCTTTCCGAATCTATTTTAATGTACCTAGTAGTGATATACTCAATAGTGAATATTGATATGCAACCATGTTTTTGAAGATTCTGAGTCCATTCTGTTGCATGATTTGAACTCAAAAGGTCACATGAGGATTAGAAGAGACAGACTGGCCACTTCACTCTCTCTGGAGAGTCAGTTTTATTTTTCCTTGTTTTGAAAAAGAAATCTCTTAATGTTATAATAGCAAAGAAAATTTGAAAAATGTGACCCCCCAGTGTCAGTGATGTCCACCTGAAAAAATAGCTGTATACCATGAGCTTACTCATTCACTTCAGAAGTTTCTATATCAGATGCCAATGGTGTGGGTTCTTTTTTATTTTTTAAATTAAGATTTTATTGCTCCTTAAAGCATGGATCTCCTCTTACAGAGATCTATGCTATCTATTTTAATTGACTACTCTTGAATAAGCTTTTAACGTAGCAGAGGGGTGCTGAAGTAAGGAAATCAAAAGAGCCAGAAGTTCACGGCAGACCATGAGGTCCCAGAACAGACACTGTGAGGAGAGCACAAGTACACCTTGAGAAAGTCAGGGATGTGGTCAGTGTCAAGAATGCCTGGTGAGGAAAATCAAACATTGTTTTCCTCTGTAACAGTGGAACTGGAGAGCTCTATTTTGAAGACATCAGCTGTTAATGCAGCGTTTTTGTAAAGGCTGTGAGTAGCTTTTCCAGTACAGAAAACTGGCTTTCCAATTATTCTCCCACAATTTTGCTGACAAAAGCTGTGGTAGATGGTACGGAGCGTTACTGTGGCTTTTCCCTTTTTTGCCTGTAGGTTCCGTGCAAGGATTGTTTTCATCATGAAGTAGTGCTCAGGCTACTGGGACAAAGGCAACTCTGTTTTTCATGGTCCTGTATATTTCTTGTCAGCAGAATTGAACTGTTGCTGTGAAGGTGGAGTCTTCTGAGCCATCATCTCTTTGATAAAATTATTTATCCCTGTTTCCCCACATGAAGTGGCAATGGTAAAATTAAGCACAAATAAAATGGCAGCTTTTAAAATACCAAATGACTTAAGCAAAGACTTGCTGGGTAGCCTTACTATGTGAGGACAGCATATTAAAGATTATTTTTTAATGAACATATGACTCCTCCCCACAAATAGTTGGATCTAAAGCCTGATAAATCAAAATATTACTCACCAGACAAGGAAAAGCTGTAGTCAAAGGAATTTAAGGATGTGTTAATTAGTCAAAAGAGAGAGGCCATGCAGTCTTGTAAACATCATGGGAGAAACCTATTAAAACCACCGAACAGATATTAATTGAAAATGCTGTTTAAGAGCTACAGAGTTCACACAAAGTGCATCTCACTTGATATTAAAGTCTGAGTATATGTAAATTCCATATCTGGCAGATTAGCTTGCGCTCTGCTTCAATGCCTAGCTGTGAGAAACTGAAGAACTTCCCCACATGTTGGCTGAGTATCTACCAGCGAATCTGTTATGTACTTCATGGGTGTGAAGTGAAAAATAACAGGTGAAGGGCTGCCAGCACACAGAGACAGCTGACAGAGACTCCTCTAAGCACCAGGATAAACTCTTCTGACCCATATTTCCTCTATTTTGTCTCCTTCAGGAAAGTGGCTGTGCCAAGACACTGAGGTCTTATGTGCTGGAGCTTTCTTTGTGCACATCTGAATTCCTGTCCCATGGGCTCGGATGGGGCACACGCTGGAGTTGAGAGATCACATGTCCACCTGGGTGCTCCTCAGGTTAGGTGTAGGCTGTTACCGAGGAAAAGAACCTTCTAAAACACTCATTTTGCAGATAGCTTCTCTGGGGAGCTGAAGGAAACTTCTTGGGTGCCCTTTCCCCCATTCACAAAGCATCCGTCAGCCCTGCTGTCATTTTGAATGATGGGTTAAGAACGGCCTCTACCAGTTAAAGAGGAGAAATTAACATATTGCCAACTCCAATAGTTAATTCTAGATCTACCTCTGCATCACCCCATGGCCCTGTGCCATCCTCAGATCCCATTGCCTGCTTTCTTGCCTCTAGAGAGCCAGTGCTACTCCTGACTTGCCCTGAAAGTGACCCCTAGGTAGTTGTTAGATGTCAGGCAGCTCTCAACAGAGATAAGTGTTAGAAGTACGCACAGAGAAATTCGGTAATCTTTCTGAAGCATAAACTCATGAAGATTATTTCCCTACCCTTCCTCCATACATAAATAATTTGTTAGCATGTTTGAACCCAAAGGCTTGGATTCACCAAATCTGCCACTCAGCCACTGGTGTGGAGCCAGGGCAGAGAGACAGACCCCAGGGAGCAACCCGCACCTTAGTGAAGTTGAAGGGCCTCCTGGAAGAGCTGCTCTTTCCCTCTTTTCTTCTTTGCTACAGGAGGCCCAGGATGCCTGCACTCCCACATTTCTGGCCTAATATGAGCTAGGCTTAACTACAACCCATGTAGCCCAGCTCTTCAGCAGGCAGCATTCTTCTCTCAGCTCAAGAATGACCAAATGCTAGCTACCCTATCTATTTTTATAGCAATTCTAATTCGTGCATTTTTTGGAAGCCTTCTACTCTTCCTTACAAAGGCAGAGGCACTGCTCCCCAATGTGTCTACCTACATATGCCTTTGCCACACAAGGCCTGTTGGTGGCCAAAAACACCCAAACAGCCACAGGTTTGGTGAGCGTACAAGTTTCAGGATGCATTTGGGGAGTACCTTTCTTTCCAGACTGCACCAAGTGGGTGAAGAAGAAGGGGGTTATCACAGCTTCCCTCTCCAGTAATTCCAGCATTACATTGTAATTCCTCTGTTTTCCCCAGTGCTGAGATACGCACACTGGTCTCTAGGCAAATCAAATGACTGAGTGGCATTTAAAACTCAAGCTTTACTGTTAGTGCAGTGTCAAATTCCCTCGTCTTTGCTGCCTGGCCAATGAGTACGGATGTGTCTCATGAAGCAGGAGAATAATAGAGGCCACGTCTCAGATCTGCTCCTCACAGATTTTGGCCTGGACTGGAGTCAGCATAATCTCTGGTGTACATTACAACAATCCCAAACCAGCTCAGACTGCAGCTGCTCAAATGCCAGGTTCCTGTGGAGTCACGGCTAGCTGAAGTCCAGCTGGTCCACCCCTGTATGATATTTTTTCCTAAGCCTCAGGATGAATCTGCCTAGGTTATTATACAGGACTAGTTCCAGGCATGGATATACCCAGCAAGAGGGGAAGGGGCTAAGTAGGGAGGCACTCTTTTCTGATGATGCTGTAAACTCGTCCATGGCACAGGGGGAAGGCTATAGTGTTTCTAGTTCAGAACCAACCTGAGATGTGCTCTCCATCTTGTGGTGCATTTTGTACTGTTCAAGGCTTCAGTGCAAGCTCTGCGTGATTTAGAGGAAGCTCATGCCTGAGCTAGAGAGCAGGTTACAGCAGCAGTGCTCTGCAGCTCCAGATGATTGCTCCTTTTCAGCAGCTTTAAGCTGTGTCTTGCTCTTCACAGGGAGCCGATGACAGTATTTTCTAAAACAAGAAATCTTTTTGTATAACATCTCTCCTCCTCCAAAGCCACACTTTTGGGGACATATTCTTTTCAGCCTACTTCAAACACCAGCCCTTTGCTCTGCATCAGACATATTGCAGGTGCAAGCATATAGCCAAATATTTGATGCATTTTTTTCAAGTTTCCAGAGACCAGAACAGGGACTGCTCCAGCAGCTGAATCCAGGGAGTGTTGAGAGCACAACTTAGCTGTCCTGGAACAGACTCAAACCTCTGGAGATGTGCTGCCCTGGGTTAGCTCGGACCCAGAGCTGCTTTGGCGATCACCATCTTCCTTACTCCATTTATCCATCAGAAAATAGAAGGTGTTACAGTTCAGTACAGTCATAAACACGTCATTACCAATGGAAAATTGTAAAATGGCTTTTATACCCAGCCAAATTTAGACAAATGGAAAGGTCAGCAATGCAGGCTCTGATTTTACATATGTGCATTAATTACAACACAGTAGATTTTTGCTATTCATTTCATCTGTTAAATATGTATGAATTTGAAAGAGAAGAAAAGATAGAAAGACAGAAAAGGGAAGCCAGGGCAAACTATGAATGGGACTGGTCCTCCTCTTCTGGACCGCATACTGGAAATGATTCAAAACGAGCCAATTGCAGGAAATGGGAGAAGCAAAGAGACACATATCCTGTGCCAGCTACAGCTTTTGCTATAAAGCAATCAAAGGAGAGCAAGTACAGATCTAGAACTGTTCAGTGGGCTCAACTCATTGGAGATAGACTGGTATTTTTCCTAAGTAAGATTTGTGGGACTAGGCACCCTCATATATTAGCTTCTTCTTGGTCAGACAGCCATGCTCTTGAAACAAAATCAGATTTTTAAATAGTCCAATGAATTTGGACTATCTGAGCTTTTTAACATTTTTTCCCCCCACTTATTGTGGATACCTGGCTTAAATTAATGCTAGAAACTAGGAGAAAAGGAATTCTGAACAATGTCACAGGACATTCAGAGTGTGACTTTGGATTCTTATTGGATTGAATACTTTTTGATATGAAAAACATATCTGAAAAACAGAAAAAATAAGTTGTGGTTAAAAGATCTGAATATAATTTTAGTTATTAAAGCCTGCATACTGTTCTTCTCACAGCTATATTGTAACTGTGTACTTACCTGACAATGCATCTGCCCAGAAACCCTAGGCAATAGGGCTTCCATTGTAAGACATGCACCGTAAGTATCGTGAAAAACTGTCCATTCTCTTCCCAGGACAAGAAGGATGAATGATGTGAGAAAAACACAAGAGGACCTGGCTTCCCCAAGGAACACAAGGTAGTCAGCATGTGCATCATGATTAGACTCACTGACACACAATTTCTGGACGCTCCCAGCAATACCAACCTACTTCAGCTTCATGTAGTACCTCATGACCTTGGGTTTTTGAAGTCCTCTTTGCATCCATTTAATTAAGCTCCTTCTACTACAGGAACCTTGTCCAAGTAGGACAAGCTTTCTGCTACCCTATGGCTTCCCAAAACTCCTGAGCCAGGGACCTCCAGGACTCCAAGACAAACACAGCACTGCTTGAAAGAAAAAGTTTATCATTTGTAATCATAGCATAAAAACTTACATCCTCAGATGATTAAGACAAAGAAAGGTTCTCCATAGTTTACCAAATATATTTCACTGTATAATACATGAAAAATATGTTGCATAGAACAAGTCATGTGGCCAGGAGGATATCAGAAGTTTTAGTGTAATTGATTTGACTGCTCTTTCTTAACTTGTAGTCCAGTTTATGTGTGGAGACAACAATACAGATGTACTCCCCTCCTCTGCACATCCTTTTTCTGGTCTTTTAGTGTGGATTACTCAACCATATGGCATTACTAACTGCTTAGGTAATATTTTCATAGGAAGACTCAACCATTTGCTGTATATTGGGTACTGTTACCGACATCTGGGGAACGTGGATGAAAATTGGCAATGAGATAGGGGCTCTTAGGCAGGTAAATAGTTCAACTGGCCTTCTTCATCAAGCTGTTTTTACCTTTTCAAGCTACAAGAATTCCAGATAGAACATCAGATCAGCAGCGAATATAAATGTATTTGTATGGTCCAGATTAAATGAGCTTGAGTATTCTCAAATCAATATGTTGACTTTGTCATGCGTAGGAGTGGACGTTTACCCCAAGAAAGATGAAGTGTGATGTTAACAATTTCTCTGTGCTCTACTTGAGTAAAGTAGCTTTAACTCCTTGCAGAACCCAACAAGAGCTGTGCCAATAAAAGATTAACAGGAGGTGCTTAGTCAGTGAGCTAGAGCTTAGAGTTTCCTGGTGGTGTAATTCCTGCAGCCCAAGAATAACACTCGCTGAACGTATGTAAGCAATAACATGATGCCTCTGCCTTGTTCTCGGTAGGCTGCAATTACATATACATTCAGCATCTTGCTAATATTCCTTCAGCTACTGTATCTAGTGTGCCTTACAAGAGACAGGCTGAATCCTCACCAGATACCTCCTCCTTCATTATCACAAGCAGGTGTGGGGGAAATGCAGGAGAAGTAATTAAGAGTTTCTTAGAGTAGGAGTAGCTGATTACTAGTTTGATGCATAGTTATTAACTATAGAAGAACCTAGTGATGAGTTGCGAAAGTGTAGTTTAATAACAAGGAGGGGTTTGGACCTTGTATGCCTCCCTTACCTGCTGTGAACACGCTGATGTGAGTCAGAAGCAGGTAGCAGCTATTTGATGCCTGTGCATCTTTATACAATGTTCACATTCCATTGCAACTTGTCACATTTGATACAGCATAATGCAATGTGACTAATTTAATCAGATGTGAAATGCACTACAGCAACATGTCAAGTCAGAAAATTTGGGAATAAAAAAAAAGTGGGGAGGAAAAAGAAGTGCTTTTGCCAATCTGTGGTTGGATTATTTTTCTTAGCTAGAGGGCTTCATTTTCTGAGCTTGGGCTTTTCTGTTCTGACCTTCCAGCCAAGGGCATGTGTCAAGAGGCTTGTATTTCCCAAAGGCAGTGACACAGTCTATTAGGTCATATGAGCTGGATCATCAAGCATTCGCCCACCTCAACTTCTGGGCCACCATTCCTTGCCCACCCCCACCTCCCCCAGTGGTAACTCATGATACGATGCCCTTGCCTGTGACAGAATGGGGAAGGAAAGAAGCATTTTATTGCTGAACACGTACATAGAGAAAGCCAGAAACTGAGCAAGTTTACCGTGGTCTGGTGCGAGTCATTTAGTAAGTCTGCATTCAATTAGCTACTTCTGAAACAAGACAAGGATAAAACAAGATTTACCAGTGCAGTTGCATTTCTAATCCAGGGTTTAGCATTGTTTTCTTTTAATGTGATGATTGTAATCACAGATGCCAAAGTGCCCAGTATCTGGCTGGAAGAAGTTAGTCAGACTGTCAGTACTTCTGGAAAGCATACCCACACACATATTGTTTGGATGATATCTTAGTCTGCGGGTCCTCATACAGACAAGTTGCCATTCAAAAATGTTGTCAACTTTCAAACACGTCATTTGTTTAGAAAGAATCAGATGAGCCTGATTTACTCCTTTCTTTCAGACCTACCTTTTCCCTTCATACAGCACCTAGGACATTGAAGATAGTACAAAAAACCCTTTGCCTCCTCTTCACGTTAGGCCTTTTCTTTTTTTCCTCTGGTTGTGTGTCAAGGTCCTCAAAAGGTTGTAAAAGGCAGCAGAGGAATTCACAAAGTACAAGAAGACGCTTAAGAAACACTTGAAGTAGCGGGAATCTACTACCCAGTTGACTTAAGAGGGGCTGCACAAGGGTCATATAGCCCAGAAGGAAGACAAAATCTGGGAAATAGTGCTATTAGCAAGAGAGCACCTTCTCTGATATTTGTTGTAGCAGACACAGAATGATACAACTGAAAGAAAATGGTATGATAAAGCACACTTACAAATTACAAAGTAAAAATGGTTTATTGTGTCTGTCTTATCCCTGTGCTAAGCATAGCTCAACCTTGAGAAAAAAATCACCCTTCTCCTTCGCTTCTTTAAGGACCAAAAAAGCTCTTTTTCACATTATATTCCTTTAAGACCCAGTTATCATGCACAGCTTTTGCAGGTTCTCATCTTCTCATTTCATTAGGCCTGGAAAGGCTTTGCTGATTACAAATGATCAGATGCTGTGCTAGCTCCTCCTCCAGTGGTCCATTTCCTTCTTATAGCCCCAGTCCTCCTTGTCACCCTAAGCCAGGGGAGCTACTTTTGTGTTCCTCCCCAGGAATTAGAAAAGGAGGCTCTTTCACAAAGAGTTAGGGGTAGGCAGTAAGGTAAGCTGTTACCGTGCTTGGGATGAACTGTTAGCGTTGACTTACTGTTATGGATTCCTTTTTATTTATCGGATATGGAACAAACTGCTTTTGGAGCTGTTGAAGTTTGTTTTCTGTTGCCTTGTACTAGTTCCTGACTGGTTCCTTGTGCTCAATGTAGCTTTGTTGTTAGCTTTAGGTGAGACCTAACAGAATGGCTCATCAGGACAACTTAGGGTCTTCCCATGTCCCTTTGGAGGAGAATGATGCAGTAGGAAGCCAAGGTCAGCAGGGTGCTAGAGTACGGCAAACTAGACCTCGGAGAAGAAAATGCAAGCAGCTGCATTCAGCACGACCAGGAGGAGAAGAAACAAGGGTTTTGCAAGGTGATTAACAGAGAAGGGGATGATTATAGGGGGAATGATGGGTTTAATCTGACTTCAGCTGTAGATGAGTGCTGCTGACACTAAATCCCTTGTGTGTCCTGTTCGCAGGCACATCGTATGTGATCAACTGAAGTAGGGTTCCATGAGTATGAGAGCTCCAGATAGTACTTCTGTGGCTGCCCTGTTTCTGCATTTTCAGAGCTACCGTTTTCTGATGTGCATGAAATGTTGTTTCATGCACTTGCTTTACTTGGTCTGACTTTTTTTTCTTCTTGAACAACACTTCTTCATGGAGTAAACAGTCGATTAGGTTTTTAGATGACTTATTGTAGACTTTCTTCTTTCCTGTAAGACATATATGGTCTTGAAAGTTAAGGTGCTTCACACAACATCATTGCTGGCTCCCTGTGGTTTGAGTGGAGTGTTTGCCAGCCTCAGAAATGTTATCTTGTTGCTACACTGATAGTTTAGATGGAGTCAGAAAGCATGGAAATCCTAAGAGCTTAATACCCTGGTTCCCTGGATTTAGTTCCAGGCCCAGTTTTCTAGAACATAAACTTTCTCTGCCCTCCTTAGGAAAAAAGGAGTTGCATTTGTAACAGTAGGGGCTATTGAAATAGAGTACAGTGTGATTTCTAGTTCCTTAAAGATTTGACTTTTTGATCTTGGACGAATTGCATTATTATTGGGGTAGCCAATGCACTTGCCCAAAGGCTTGGGGTGGAAATAGTATGGGGGTCTTAAAGTAATTACTTACCAAGTGATGTGAGGGTCATCAAGAAAGAGCTTGCATCTGGGTTTTGGGTGTTTGGTGTGATCTATTTCTGTTGCTTTCTCCATAGTTTACAGGTTCATGAGTCGGGCCCCAGCTGTCAGCGTGCACTCCACTGGTGAAGAAGCTTTGGGGCTGTCAAGTTTTCCTGTGCAGAGAGAAGTTGGAAAGACTGTGAAAACTCTGGCTAGGTCTTCCAGCCCTTGGGTGCGGCTTGAACCAATTCCATGTTGGGTCAAAGACTGTACTGGGGTGGCCTGCTCAGCAGATCATGGCCCTATAAGACATGTGCTGAAAACCAATCTCCTAGCTGAGGAAGATAGCTTGAGAACCCTGTTACAAGAAGGATCTTTATCAAGGGATGAAAGTAATGGTGACTCCAGCACAGCCAGCTCCCAGGCAGATGTTAGCAGTGATGATGATATCAGAAGTTTTGCAGAAGAGTATTCACTAGTTCCCTTAAATACGCAAAGGAAATACTCTGCTCAGAGTTTTGATCAGCTAGTAGAAAGCTATTTTATGAGGCTCTGAGCTTCAGCACATCTGTTTAGAATTTAGGATACAAATCTGTTGGAGATGCAAATGTCAATCTTTATGTACACAGTCCATAGCAATACAGGCTGAACTCTGCATTAAAACCTTGAAAGTTCAAACAGGGTGAAGCCCGCCATATGTCTCTTAAATTGACAGACAGCAAGACAGAAAACTGGAATGAAAATAAATCCTTCATATGAGTTGCTGCCTTCTTTGGGAGCTTAGAAACCTGTAATAATCATAAGGCATTGAAAATGGAAATATGACTTTGAGTCTAAGCAAATGCAGTGACTTTCTTTTGCAATTGTAAGGGATATACCAAGAAATATTGTTATATTTTGTCTCTTTCTCAGCACTAGAGTCTCTTTTTAATAACTTCTTCAAGAATGTTTGAAATTCTAAGCCCTTGTATATGCCAGTATTTCCTTTCTCTAAGTGCTTTTATTTACTCTACAGAGGCCTAGAGGGTTTAGTGTTTGTGTTTTTCTTGTTTTTCTAAAAATTATAATTCACTGTATATATTTGGTTATTCATATAAGAAGCTGTGTAAGATAATTTGAGACAGCTACAGTACATTCTACTAAAAATGAGGGGGATGGGGAAAAATCCAATCACTCTCTAGCTGAGGTTAATTTTTCGTATGAAATAAACAATTATTTTTAAAAATATTTTGTTCCAAAGATGATATTGAATTTTTCTCTTCTGTTTGTGGGTTAGTATGTAGCAAAGAACAAGTCAAGATCTAGGTTTCTCAGTTTAGATTTTCTTATTTAGTCAATGAGTGGACTTGGAAAAATACAGCCCAGCCAAACAATAAAACTACAGTGCGTGATTACTGAAAAGGAGGAACCTCACTGTTAATCATTCATGTTAATTTGAAAATGCATCCCATCGGCAAACTTTGGTTATGTCTCAAAGACGGTGCTCTACTTTGTTAAATGGAGAACTGTTACTTTTTTCTTGGTGGGGGAGCAGGTTTTGTTATAATCATTCATTTAATAATGTTGCATACTTGCACTGTATTGCTTCTTGCATAGCTAAATTTCTGCGACTGAAGTGTTGCTCTTCTACTTTAGACAATAAGAGCAGGAATAAAGTGGTGGTGGCTGTCTATCCTGTTGGTCGCAGGACTAGGCAGCCTGCCCTACTCTTCCAGGTGCTGCACTGTTGCAGAGAAGCAGTCTGTGTCATGAAGATGTTGCGAATACTTGTCTTAATCCAATGTAACAAATAAACCAAAACGCCTAACCTCTAAGGAAGGCTAGTTGACTTTACTTAACCTGCCCATGAGCTTAAAATTAAGCATATTCTTAAACTTATTTGTATAAGTGCCATCATAGCACAACAGAGGCCTTAGTTATATGAAGAACTTTATGTACAGTGTAAAGTTTTACTGAAGTGGATCATGCAGCTTCCACTATAACTTAAGAGCCCATGTGTATGGACTGCTGCTTTAGTCAGATCTTGTGGAGTCTGTAAATTAAAACTTTATTTTCTTTAAGAGATCTGCTGAAACAAGGAAAACCCTCAACACAGAATAGTATTCCTTAAGTTTTTTCTTATGCATTTGTTTTTTTTTTTTTTTTCCACATACACCACACATCCCCAGTTAAGTCTTAATCAAGTCTTAATCTTTTGAGTGATACCTGCTCAACCTTCTGGAGCAGTCACATACATTTACACAAGCTGTGTGGTTTTCTTTATTTTTTTTCTTTTTGGCTGCTCGTTGAACAAGAGTAAGATTCTGTGTGTACCTGTTAGTAAGGCATTTGGCAAGTAAAAAACTTGGGACTACCTGACACAGCAGTGGTTGCTCATTGCTTCCTGATAGGTGTTCTTTGGGAATTAGGGATTTCCAGTACTGCTGTACTCAAATCCCTTCAGGCCCATGTGTCTAGATCAAAAAATAGCTCTTCCTCAACTGAAGTTAACACTATTTTGTTTGGTCTATATAACATCAAAACTGTATTGTAAACATCTATAGCTCAATTCACCTGACAACCTTGCCCTGTGAAAGTACTACAGGATACAGTACAGAAATAATGCTGTCATCTGATTTTTATAGCTGAAGTACTGTAAGGTATCTATGGATACATGTAAAGTGTTGCCCTTGACTATATGCATTTCAGAAAGCGGGGTGTTTGTGAAGTCAGCTGGCAACGTGTCATGTAGTCATCTTCCAAGAGCTTTTGTTTGTGAAGGGGGCTCATGAAACTTCAAAAAAAAAAAAAATGTCACCAGTGGGTAGTAAGATACCAAGCATTGTAGAGGTGTCAGCTTCCTGACAGCATGATTCAGTATTGTGCATTTTCAACTTGACAAGTGTACAGTTTTTCCTTGTGAATCTGAGATCCTGTAAGCATTTTTGTACATGCTTGCCTCTTCTCACAAATGATCCTACAACTGGGATTTCCATCACATATTGAGTTAAACACAGGCACAAAGGTCTGAAAGATCAAGACCTTTGAGGAAAAAATCCTTTCAGAGTAACTTCCTAGGAAAGAAAAGCCTGCGAGGCATTAACTTGAAACATCTTCTAAGAAAAATAGATCAAGCAAAGCTGAAGAACAATCAGGAAAAAAATCTCGTCTTGAAGAAAGAAGATAAGAATAGCTAATATTTTTGTTTGTCAATTTGCATTCTTGTGGTCCTTTCCAGTTTGGCCCTCAGTTTTAAGTCTGTTTGCACGTATAAGTGAAGCCAAGGACTCCAGGGCCAAAGTCCATTGATGGAACAGCAGATATCATGAATCCAGGGTTTCTCATGCTGTAGAGCTTTAAATCACCATTGTCTTCCAGTGTAGGTGCTGTAACACAATGCATAGAGGAGACGTGCACAACAATAAAATGGCAAGATTAATGTATGTGTTGGATGAATAATGAGAAAAGTCAAAGTAGGCTAGCACATGGTATATGAACGCTTCAGGAGTTGGATGTATATGTTTTTGCTGCCAGTCTATGCTAACTCTTACGTTACTGCATCTTCACAGCTACTGACAGCTGTCCTTGGTCCAGCCAAGATGCTTTGAGTATCTGGACACCAAAAAAGACTGCTGACCTTCTGAACTTTTTTTTTTTTTTTTTTCATTTTTCTTTGTTGGCTTACAGGACTACTTCTCTCTGGTCAGATCGAGGGTCTGCATGCACAGGTGTCCCTGTGGTGTTTTACTCCTTGCTTACAGCTGCGGAGGTATCTGTGTACTTTCTTCAACTAACGGTAGGCAGTAGTAATAAGGTGTGAGAGAGGAGAACTGGATCAATGAGCTTAGAGACCAGACAGACGTGAACATGGAAGCTATCTTTGTTCTGTCTTTTCACCATAATTAATGCAGTGGGGCCCCACTCTGCAACCAAGGCTCAAATATAATACAAATAGTCATCAATCATTTTGTTACAGTAGCCTCCTTTTCCTTCACCACATCCAACTGCCATGTAGAAAGACACTTCACAATGGTCAAAACCAGTACTGTTTTTCTGGGCCCAGCACTAAAGTCAATAGATCACTTTTGCAGCTCTGAGAAAAGATTCAAGGCAAACTTTGGTGAAGGATCAAAAGGATTTATTATTATTATTATTATTTTATTTAAACCATGTCCATGCTCACTTAAAAAGATCCAAAGAACCTGTGTCGAAGTGTTAGCTGAAGTGCTGCAAATAGCATGTTATTCCTTTCTCCTCACCTCCTCCCCTCCAAATAATTCTATTGTTCTTAGAAATCTGCAGCATTCCAGCTGTGACTTGACAAGAGCCCTGACAGTCGCAAAAGCCAATTCATAAGAGCAGTGCTCTTGTTCCCTGAATTATTTTACATGGCTAAATTTAATACTATTCCCCCCCACTTCTCCTCCTTTCATTCTGGCAGATAGTTAAGCTGCAAATTAGAGATGTACTGAATTAGGCTTCAAACCTTGCAAGTGCTGTCAAAAAGCTGACTTTGTAATGATGTGACTTTGATATCAAGCAGGTTATTGCTTATGTACAGCATCACTTACAAACATGTGCATGCTTGTAACTCTTGGCCTTGGTGCTGCTAGGCAGCCAGCAGGTCATTAATGTACAGTACAAGCGGGATGGGACCCCGCGTAAGAGCGCCTGAGAGGAAGAGTCAGAGTTTCCAGCAACCGCTTTCAGTTGGCAGAGTTGTGATTGGAACCATGTGACACTTGGAGGCAATGTACCACAGGCAGCCAATTTATTACATATGGCAATATGATTAATGGTATCAAATTTTTTTTAAAAGTCCAAGAATACTTCAGCAGCCAACAGCATGGAGTCCAAGGCAGTACAAATCCATTCCATGAAAATAAAGTCAGGCAGATGAGGTTAAATGAGAGAGCACCGGAGCCAAGATAATGATTACAAAGTAAGATGTTTCAAAAAAGCAAAGTGTTTAGAATGTGTTCATGAGCAATAGCCGCTTTTGTCTTCTGTCTTATGGCCTTAATGGATACAGTCTGGAACAGGTTTCTGAAACTAAACTGCCTGCTGCTCTTAGCTTCTCTTCCTGGAATCCAAAAGCCTGTTAATGGTATTCAACAAAACTTAAAATCCCACAGCAAACAGCAGCAGGTTAAGAGGCAGAATGGGCTATCATTTTGGTGAAGGCTGTTCTTTTGCTTATGCTAGTGATCTCTTCATAGAACATGTTACTGTTCTAACAAACAACTGTTTGTAGTGTCTGCCAAAACAAAACAAAAAAATGTACTAAAGGTACCATTATAATTTAGGAAGAAATTTCAGGAAAAGCATGTATGGAGAGGGAGATCCTTGCCAATAAACCAATTGGTGCCAGACCTCTTGTTGCTCATCCTGGTGAGTTGTTAGGAAGGCTTTGTGTGGCTTTTACCTGTGTCGGGTGCCCAAACTGTGTGTGGACACAGCATGAGATGCAGCACAGCATAGAGGCAGCCCCTCAAAATTTCTTTGAAGAAAGGCAAGAACGAATGTAGGCTGGCTTGTGATGGTGGGCCTCCGTGCTACACAGCAATCCTAATTTACTACTAGTAGCATAGCTTGAAGATCAGAACAATAACAGTCAACTAGTCTGAACATCCGTTGTTGCTGTTTTGTGGTTTTTTTTTGTGCAATGCACAAATACTAATGATGCACTTAAATGGATGGGAACAAACAAGCAGGAGTTATGCCCATCTGAAAAGGCTCGTGCATGCCCCATTACGTATGCTTTACATAGTTATATACCTGGATCTTCACATTTGCAAGACCAGGTCACCTCCCCGTCTCCTCTCTGTGCTGAATGCAGCTGGGCATCGTACCAGTGATGTGAGGTGATCCTTCCTTACCTGAGCTGTGGGACAAGTAAGATACAGAGGAGCTCAGCAGCAGCTAAAGGCGTAAGGTGGGAGCTGCTGTCCACTCAGCAAGGGTTTATGTACCCTAGAGCACTCATGGAAGTTGCCCTCCCAGCTACAGGCACTTATCTCATTAACTGAGGGTTTTGCTTGTCCCATGTTGCCTCAGCCTGCATTGCAGAGGGCTGCCTGACCATCCCTTGCTGCACTCAGCCAGTGGCTCCTTTGCTTCTACGCAATTGCACGATGACTCTGTGTGTTGAGATTTGTGTGTTGGGATGCTGGGCGGTTGATGAGATTGCTGTTAAAGATTATGCATGTGTTCAAACCCAAATCTCAATGCCCCATGGAACAGAAATCTTATGCCTCGATGGCTTTTGCCTAATAACTGCAGCAATTGCAGACTGCTGCCTTCTACAGGGTAGCATCCAGGGCACAGAGGTGCTAGTTCTGAGTGAGCACAACTGCACAACTGTACGTGGCATCCAAGTATAGTTTCTTTTGTCTGTTTTTCCCCTTTTCTCACTGCCACAGTTATTGATGGTAGCACAAAGCTTTTGTTAATACCCACAACTCCTTCACCAGAGTGCTCTAATACACTGCACGAAGAGTAAGGTATTTATACTTCTCCTGCCTCAACACAAAACATACAGTGGGAGGTCTGACATGGTCTAGTGCTCCATTTCATATGGCTTGTGGCCACAAGGCCGCTCTCTTTATGTGTGTTTATTATTGTTGGATAATGCTGAAGCGTGTGTTGATGTGACCTGCCAAGGGGGTTTTGAAAAGCTTATTTGGTCTTCAGTCAAGAGAAAAAGAGTTCTTTTACTATCTTTGTGCTGAAGGGATAGTTTTCTTGATTAACTTTACACTGAGACCTTCAGAGATGCCCACCTCTCTGCTAAGGGGAGTCCAAGAGCCTTGACAACCTACCCTAAAGTCCCACCCTTGGTCCCACCCGCCGTATACTGTGCAAGTGGGTGATGCAAATCCCCCCGTTCCCCATGCAGACTTGCCTGTGCCTTGTGGCTTGCACAGCTCCTGCTCACGGCTAGCAGCCTGGTTGTGCCCGTGCTCATGTTTTAACAAGACAGGGAAACCTTTGAACAAATTGCCAGAAAACTTTTTTCAGGGCGAGTGCGGGAGAAGGCTGCCTGCACGAGGTGACCCTCTTGCTGGCAGAGAGGGAGAGACAAAGTGTGGCACAAAGAGCGAGCAAATGAAAGAGCTGGCTCGCAACTCTGATCCTTATGGACTTTTCTTGAGCTCTTGCAACAAAAAGTGTAACTCTTGTGATGAATACAGTCCTACTGTTGTATTCCTATGTTCCAACAATAATTTCAATTGAACCCTACAGCATGTGGAGTCCCTTTGCTTTTTAGGTCATAAAAGCAATACATGGAGTAGAGACTTAAAAAATGGACTTTTAAAAGACTCCAATGCCTCACTCTCTCCAAGAACTCGACTGATAAATCTTCTGTGTAAAATGATCACATTTTATAGAGAAGAATCTTTGTTAGACATTCATTAGCAATAACATGTGAGCCAATTTAGGGAAGGAAACCTTTCTTCTGTATAAAACCCACTGTGGTCACTAAAACTAATGACTTTTTTGGCCTACCACCCTTTAATTCAGTAGCAAAGCACGTGAATTTCCTACGTTGCTTAGTTCTCCAACAATTTGTTTATCTTTGAAGAGCAGGTCCCTGACTGTGTGAACTCACGCACATCCAAAAGGTTAAGTAAGAATAAAAAAGTAGATCAGGGCCACAAATGTGGTATTTAAAATCATGACAAAGTTCTGACTGTATTGGGGAGGTCTGGAAGAAGAGCAGCTAATGGGCTTACTTCTATTTCAGGTTGTCTCCACGTGAGAAGCAGCCTAGGCAGGAGAGAATTGAAAATACAACGTGAATTTAAGTGCTCTGAGGCTGATCTGAACCCTTCAAAGTTGGTTCAAAAATCCACTGACTTCAGTAGCCTTTCAGTAGAAGTTGATGCATATTCTGCTAATTACCAAAAAAGGGTGTTAGCTGCCCAGCACTAAACGGAGATAGGAGGAAACAGCACTTCATGTTCAAAAATTTTTGGTGTTTTTCTTTAGATAGAAGATTTTTGGACAAAGACATATGCAGATAGTAAAATTATCAAAGAATAAAGCATGCTGAAATACATGTAGAGGCATTTTTCATGCTTTGAAACACAGTTGACAACAGGAAGATTTACTCCTAGGTTCAAATATAATTCTGTCCTGCATTTGCCAAGGCTGTGTCTATGCTTCTAAGTAGATGTGGGCCTTTCCTGGAGTGCTGACTGGAGGTTTTTGGGGCTTGTTTTCAGCCTGATGGCCAGCCTTTGTCTAGCATTAAAATAGAGGGAAACTGCCCTTGCATACTTTGTCCAGTTGTGGATCCAAGGCATGCTCTGGTGCCTAGCAGGTGCTCTCAGCTCCTAAAACATGGATAAAGACAATGGCTTTCTCAGGCTGAATCTAAAGACTACTTAAGGGTGCTGTGTAGGATTTATTTTTCCTAGAGGAATACAAAATTTGAAGCCTGTTTTGTTTCTCATAGTCTCCGTAAGAATGTGTGTCTCAATAAGGCACAATTCCTTAGCGCCTAATTTGCTTCTATTATATTCCAGGCAAATTAAGAACAAAACCATGGGGGAATGCATGGAAAGTGTCAAAGTGACTGAGAGTCAATTTCCTGGGACTTCAGCTGAAATTTTAGTTCCCAAGTTGCTCTTAAAACAGGAATTAGGTTCCTGAGTCACCCAGGAACTAATGAAAATGTTCCTTTGATATGTGATGAGTATCTCAGACAGAGCAGAGTGATACACAGTCCTTGGGGCAGAATTGCCCAGAGAGACTGATGGTAAGGCATATTTCATGCTAGCTGTAACATTTTTAATGCAACTTATTAAAAAATAAAATTAACAGCATTATGCAAGGAAGTGATAGATCTGGCTGAACGAAAAGGTTTTAAGGGGACTAAAGGGATGGGCATGCAGAGCATGTCATGCTTGAAAATGGGTGAGACCTTGGAAGTGCTGGAGTTCACCTTGATGCCTTAGGAAGGTGTGGTGCAGTCTCTTCAAAGGGAGTGGTGGCATGTTGTGATGGAGGCAGCGGGTGAGGGCTGCTCATAGGACGCTCTCCGAGCTGCAATGGTACGAGCAGCTTCCTTCACTGATTTCCCCAGGCTTGGGAAGACTGTGTTTAGTTTTTTGATCCCTTGATGCCAATGTACCCAGCTGTGGGCTCCCGGTAAAAGGCTCCTCCCTAGCTGCACATTCCTGTGGCATTCCTCGTGCTGACAGGGACTGGGTGAAGGAACCTACTTGGCTGCAAGCTAATCCAGGGAAATGAAGTCAGAGACGAAAACCAATTTTTAACTAGGTCAGTTTCTCGTTTTGGCTCATGCCATGGCTGTCTGGGGGCTAAGGCTCATGGGAAGGAAGGGGATTGTTTTTTAACCAGGAACCTGCACCTACACCAACTTAACTCTGTTGTAAAAGTGCAATGTAAGTAAAACCAAGCAGAAAATTTTGGGATTTTTTCCTCTGTTGCAGCAGAAAGACTTTTAATTTACTCAGATATTATGACTTCATCATTAATAAAGAGGAAAGTAAGTAATGAGACTATGTGTACAAAATGAACAATTTCATACCATAGCAAGTTGTCTGGCAAATTCTTTCATGAATGCTCTCTGTGTGATATTTCTATAGTATAATAGATTCTGGCTGTTCACTCTAATAATTCTAAGCTTCAGGGTAAGATTTTATTTCTCTTTTGAAAGTAATATAATCAGTGGTGCTAGCACAAAATTCCCTGTGTGTTTTTGTGCATCCTTAACACTTCTTGGGATGAAAGTGAAACTTATATTATTTAGAGCAGTTCAAAGAACTAAGTTCCTTCTCTAATGGCGGTTCGTGCTAGAATTCCTTATGAAAAAACATTAACCAAGCTAGCAGAACTACAAAGCATGGTAGGTATTCTATGTTTGCAGAAGGAATGGGTCCAAAAAGCTTTAGAAATGTTAGTTTCTTTGCACAAAAGGCATATTTTAAAAGTCACCTAAGGACAATGTGGATATTTGTCTATCCAGGAATTTTATTTATATGCTATCTGTGTGAACAGAGCTCCTGGAGACGAGGGTAAAGGGTTTTGGCAAAGCATGAGGTAGCTTAGGACAATAATGATGCAGGCACCAGCACGTGTTTTGATTGAATTCTGTCTTTGCTTGTTAGCTTTGATTCACAGCTCTGTCAAGAGGATCACAGAGCTTTCCTGTGCTCCCTTCACTTCCTTCTTTTGCTGGGAGAGAGGACCAATCCTGCTTCATCCATTCAGCCCCCAAGCTCCTGATCTTTTTCTTGATTTCCTGTGAAGCTCCTCAGTTTTTTCATGGGAAAGTTTGTGTCCTGTCCCTGTAGAGCTAGAGCTGTGTCTGTAGCAAGCCAGACTCTGCACTGCTGGAGAACTTGCTAAAGCAGTTCTTCCCAAGGCACTGGGAGGAACGAGTTTCTCATCTACTGGCATGAGTGTGCTGATACTAAGTGGTTCTCAATATTATAGGGTCTGAAATTTACCCTCAAACTGCACAGAGTTTCTCATGCAAGAAGAATAACTTCAAAACCAGACTCTGGTTATCTGTGCCAGATATCCTTCCTCTGTCTTCCCACAGTTGTTTAAATTTCTCTTGTGGCAAGTATCCCATTTGCTTCAAGACTGAGAAGAAGCTTTCCTGCTGCCTCCTGGCCAGCAGAGACCTTTCCTTATGCTTAAACAGTCAGATCTCCTTCCCCTCCTTTCCCTACTACTGTGCTATGCTACTCAAGCATGTATCCCCAAGGCCTTCACAGGGCTTTGTTGGACAAAACAAAGGTCAGCCTGGAATCACTGTTGTGTTGTAGCATGTGGTTGCAGTCCTATGGACTGGATTTCTTTGTAAGAATGTTCAGACTGAAGCATCATCTGTGCCTGTTTGTGTTTTCTAAACAACTTTCTCAAGTTCCTGAGGCCTTATTATCTGATTCACGGACTATGAGTTCATTAGTGTGTAGTAACTCATCACCTTATGATTTTTATCCATTAATATGAATGCGGTTTTGGCTGTTCACAGCAATTAGATCAGACCTTGATGTTTATATTTTTTTTCAGGCATATCAAGTCTTGCTGTTATGGGTACTTTTTAATAAACAAAACAGTCTTTATGATATATCATGCCAGAGGTTCTAAGGAAAAGATGATTACCTGGTCCAACAGCAATAAAACTACCAGCAGAAATTCTCTCATCACCTACACAGACACGATCCTCTATAACAAACACATGTAAGTACTTAACAGATGGACAAGTGAACCTTGGGATGAATGTATTAGAAAAACAGAGCAATCGTTGTGTTTTTCAGCAGAATTGATATTAACATCTAAGAAACAGGTTAGAAATAATTTGATTAGCTGGAAGCATAAGTCCAGCTCATAGCAAAATCAATTGAGGTCTGCATTCCTGTTACACAGATAAAATACAATTCATTTCACTTGCTGTGAGATTTTTAGGTGGCCTGAATCTGTTGCTGGATGAAATTTTTTCTTTGTCTTAAACCAGTAGTAGCCTTGCTATCATTTTTTTTTCTCCCTGTGTGCTCTCTGAGGTCCTACAGTAGTTTGAGAGCCGAGGTTGCCCTGATGCCCTTGAGGAGTACTTTTTGCTACTCAGCTGTGCAAAATGCCATGTGTTGCTTCTTGTCACTGCTCTGCAGAGATGACTGCATTGCAGTGGACTTCTATCAGTTCACTGTTGTAAGTGTCTTTTTGATGGCCTGAAAGAGCTTGTAGAACATTGTTAAAAGCTAAAGAGACCTACAATTACAGCTGAATTAATGACCGAAACAGACCTCCAATCTAACTAAGTATTTCAGACAAGGGATTTTTTTTTTTTTTTTTGGAGACTGCCTTAGCAAATTTTGTATCTTACTCTGGGATGCATTGCATTACAGAAAGCTGAGATATGACTTATAGCCAGTATTTTATCTCTCCATTTTAGTTTGTACTTAGATCTCTGCCTTTAAGTCCTCTTTTTTTGTGTGTGATGAAATGCACTGAGATCCGCTTCATCGGTGTTTGTGTGCATTTGTATGAATGTTATAAAGAAGCAGTAGTTGAGAGATGAAACCTTCACTGGAGGACAAAGCCATGAGTCAGGGTTTTTGTGCTATCCAAACTTTGCTGAATATTTATCAGGATGAAAACTGTTCTACTCATCCTGTCCCCATCCTCCCAATTGATTGCAGTAGCTTTCCTGTTTGTTTAATGGTGGTTTTACCATTGCAGTCAAGGGATAATGTCTAGCTCCATGGCTTACGAGGTGTTGCAGTGGTAGGATTTTTCCATGCCAGTGTATTTCCTCATTTAACTTGGACTAAGAAGCATCTGAAGCAGGTAACTTTTCATTCCTCCCAACAGGAGCAAAGAGATGCAGGTTCTCAAAAATCAATTTGTGTCAGTAAGGTTTCCTGACTAATTTTAGAGAACAAGATTGTCAGGCAAGGTTCATCTTCATCTCTACGGTTCAAATTCTCCCCTTCAAGCAACCAAGGCAAACAAACTTTTTGAGATTTGAAAAGTGTCTATAGAAAATCCACTCCTAGTTTAGGTGGTTACTTAGGCTTTGTTTCACGTTAGACTGCTCTCTAAGTAGCAGATAAACAACTTGAACTGGATATCAGTTACTATACAAAAATAATTTCTTTTGCTGATGGGAGCCCTATTTTTCTGTCACTTAGATTTTACCTGTGAGGTAATTTTATGGTATATACAGATCATAATTATGAATATTCTTTAGTCTAGCTTAAGATGGATGGATTTTGCGTAAGCCTACACAGTTTTACATCAAGTTTACTGTCTGTGAAAGGTAAATAATTTCCTGACATTAATAATACTCTATATATTTGGAAAAAGGGCCACTAAGTTCAAGGGTAAGACTACCTGTGCCAACTTCAGTGTCTTCTGGAAAGACTCCTGTGCCTTAAGTGATTGTAGCAATATCAAGAGTCACAAGGTGAAGCTTTGAGTGGTGCTTTACAGTGCTGGGAAGATCTTAGCTGCTTTTCCAGAAGATCAGATTTCCTCACGTTGATGCCCTGGCACAAACCATTGGAGGTCACCTTGCTTATAATATTATGATTACATTTCCAGATCATTCCTTTTCCAAAAGGCTTTTGTTCCCTGGAAGTTGCCACCTGAATAAAATAATATTAAAAGACAAGAAAAGTCATGAGCAAGGAAAATGATTCTCTGCAGAATTAGTAACTGCCACAGCATCTTCTTTCCTAGCTATTCTATTTCATTGACGGTGGCAATAAAAAATAATCACTTAGAGACCATGTCCTTGCAGGCTGGCAGTAAGTCTAAATGGCAACAGCTAAAAAGATTGAGAGAAGAACATTTAAGATACATCTATTATTGCCTTGGCTTTTCCAAAAATGTCAAAAAAGGAAGTCTCTTTTCTCAGCATTTGTGTACGCTTGATGGGGATGGGAGGAGAGGGGAGACACTGGTATTCTTTCTCCTGTTTTCAGTAGCTGTGGCAATGACTAGCCATCAGCATATAGAAGGCAGCAGACTGACTTTGTGCTTAGAACAAAGGGAAGAGCTAAAAACAGACAGAGCTTTGTTTAGGCACAATCACAACACTTCTGGTAAAGACTTTTCTGTACACTTCTCAAAGACTTCACCTGCATCCCAAAAGCTGATGAAGGCTACCAACAGGCCAAGGTATCACCTTTTGCCACATTTTCTCCCCTCTATCCCAAAAGTGATTTCATGTTTCTCTTCCTTCCTGCTTCTTAGCACTCTTCTTTATGAACAGAAACAATACACAGTAAATATTCTCTCTGTTGAGATGACATATTGCAGCAGATCCCTCAGGAACGCTGCAGCTGGGTTGACATTTTTGTCTGATCACTGCTCTGGAGAATGGTTTTGCTTGTGGATTCTGAGAATAACTCACATAATGACCAAATATAAGCACATTTCATAAACATAATAGGCTAACAGTAACTGCACGGTTGGCCAATGTTCCTCTGCCAGTCCATGTTTGTGTAGACTTGGTGATAGATATTCTTCTGTACAGAAGGACAAAAAAACTGCAGCAAAATCTAAGCATTAGGATGGCTCAGACCAATAGACTTGGCAGTCTTTTTGTTTATGGTGATTCTGAGGCGAAGCGAGACACAAACACCTGGAGGTGTTTGCATGTGAGGTCTTCAGGTTTCAAGGACAGCTGTAGCAGTAGAAAGAGTGAGATCCAAATGGGGCAGCCAGCTTCCCTCTGGACTCCTGCTCTTGTCTGTCTGACTCCGTGGGCAAAGGGTTTGTTTTCTAAGTGACTCTGGTTGCAAGATGGGAGCTGAGACAGCTGTGGAGGGGTGTCAGCTTTCTGAAAGGCAAACATATGGCTTCTCACACATACATGTGTGGGTATTTTGCATAGCTACAAACTCATTTCTGATTACCTGTCTAAATAACGAGGCACTGACTTGTCCTATGCCCTTCCTTCCCTCCATCTACAAAACTCTTCTTCCATCTTCGGTATTAGAAATATAGAATGCCAGATTCAGTGTAGCACTGTATGCATCTGATTTTCAACGCTGTTTGGAAAACCCTAAGGCCAGGACTGAAATAAGAGCTGAAATCCAAACAATGTGTGACTGAACACAAAACAAATCATGGCTTTGCAGGAATATGTTGTGACAGCTCTGCCTTCTCCCATAACTGCTAGTCGATTTCCCCTCTTACATTTAAATAGCACAGTATACATATTGAACCAATGATCGAGTCAAATGGAAAATGCATAGTGAAGCTAAAAAATGCTGAGATGTAAAGATCTTCTAAAACCTTTCCGCAGGGCCTGGGTGATATTCTCTCCCTCTCTTCCTCCCTCTACCCCACCCCTCTCTTTTTCTCTCTTTCTAATAACAAAGGTGGGGTAGGGTTTGCTTCTAAAAGGACAGCAAGCTAAATTTAAGGAATTTGACAACTAAATTTAGAAATGCCCATCATAGCTGGACATTTGAATGTATGTGAGATGAAAATCTAAACTCATCCCTCCTCACACAGTGAAAATGTCTAACAAGGCAGCAGGTTGCAGTATGTTCTGCTTTCCTCCTCTGCTGCACTCCCCTATCCCAGCTTGTGGGGACTCGGGGGTGGTGAAGACCAAAGATGAGCCAGGTTGCTTGCCTCTTCCTGCAGGTGCTCAGAGGACTCAGCTGTGCCATCTGCTCAGGCACTCACCCAAGCCTGCCTCTCTGCTAAACCCTCAGAGAGGCACCACTGGTGTTTAGGAGAGTGGGTTGAGTCCTTGCTCTCACCTTTGCATGTGCTGCATTTCTGTGCCCAGTCAGGGAATGTGAAGGCTTAGCTCAAGGGGGACCATGAGCATGTGGGTGCAGCCCTCAGCTCCTGATGAGGGCAATGTTGGTTAAGTAACTCTGATGTTCAACTGAATTTTGACCGAAAGGCTTCACTGTCTTGCACAATGGATGTGCAAATGAGGCCTTTCCCTTTTCAATCATTTCTCCTTGCTCACAGCAATGGGCTGGCAGACAGCCTTTCCTCCTGGGGGTCCCTGCGGTGCTTTTTTGGGGTCAGGTGTCAGTGGTGAGCTCCCTGAGCCAAGGGACATATTCTGCTCTACGGGAACACCAGTATTATTATGTTTCTGCATAAACAACCAAAGAGGAGGCAGATGAGGAAAGAGCAAAGGAAAGGCAATGGGCAGCTCCAAGTTGCCTCATTTTTCCCCTTTGAAAACATTCTTTCTTTTCCAATTCTGAGTGGTTTTTAGGGTACTCATTAATCTGGAAAACAAGAACAACTTCCAGACCATTAGTGCCGTGGTGAATTGAAACACTAGCCAGGCTGGGCTAATAGTGCCAGGGTCATACGAAATACCAGTCGGCTCAGGCTATTAAGTGCCAGGGTGATTTGAGAGAACAGCTTGCCCAGGATACAAATGCCAAAGTAATTGAAAATGCCTCCTCAAAAGTCAATGTATAAATCACCAAACTGTTTTAATTTAACAAAGTGTGTGTGATTATCTTTGGACAGGCGAAGGAGCAGTGCAGGCACTGAGCAGGGATCTGCTGATAGTTTTAGTGTCTCTGAGTGCTGTATTTCCTTATTCTTATGGCATTATGGGTAAATTTCATTACAAGAAAACACAAAAGCAAGGTTGCCAATCCCTGAAAGCTGCATACTGTGCACTCTGATATCCTTTGAAGACTGGGGAATTCCTGCAGATTCCAGAGACCTGTCAGTGTGGGAAGTGGAAACATAATTTAGTGCTTATGTCCTACTGGCTTGAAGAATATTATTCAGCACTCTACCCTGGAGCTCTATAAAGCCCACGCTAGCTTACCGAAGTATCCTATAGTCCAGCCACTGTTCTGGCCTGTCACCTGGCTCTGGAGTGTCACCTTGCCTGAAAAATAGATTTATGTAACTCTACACTGATGGCAGATGGGATTCAGTGCAGACTTCCAGCTCAGAAACCATGATTCCCCATCGCACATTCAGAAGGTTTCTACTTTACTACAGGAAGCTTTGTTAGACTCAACAGCTTCTGGGCTGCTCAGTCAGGACACCCCAGCTGCATTAATGATCATGACTAGTTGGAGCACTGTTCGTTCTAAAATCGTGATAGAGGTGACTGAACATTGAGGAATACAGTTACTGGTTGGGACCATGTTTGTTAGATAACATAAACATGAACTGAGCCCTTCTTCACTGTGTCAAACATACATTCCCTTTGCATGATTTGAGAATATTAGTTTAATATTTGTAATGTTTCTATAACTCCCTTGAGTTTTCTAGTTCTACAACAAGCAACTGTGAAAACTACAAAAATCAAAAACGAGATTTTATTTTACCTCTCCTTGCTTATCATCGTTGGTACGGTATTAGACAGCGTTGCTGGGCAGCTTTGGGTGATTATGGATTCATTGTTTGCAGAAGAGATCCCATAGTATTCCAAGAAGTATTGTCAAATGGGTTGTATTGAAGTACAGTGATTTCACTGAAACATTTATGCTGTATTTCACAGGACGTAAAATTGGGACAGCAGGTTTTGCTGATGACTTAGTACCCCAACTTGTGAAGGCCTATTATGCTTGATGGTCCTTCTGTTTATCAGCATGGGGCTCTGCATGCCAAAATCTTCTTCCTGCCACCTTAATACAATGAATAGAGATTCCCTAAAATGCAAAATCCCCACTGCAAATGTAACAATGCAGGACAACATCTCCAGGAGTCCCTTTCAGGTGAAGATAATCTCAGAATCCCAAGTATCTGCTCGCAAAACACAAAACATATGTCTTTTTCTCAGGAGAAAGAAATGACATTGCAGCACTTGCTCAAACATCCACATATGATGATATACAACTTGCACGTGACACATTCAGCATTTTGTGGTTCTTTCATGGTTGCAAACGTATACAACAACATCCATAAGCCAGAGAGATGAGACTTAATTTCAGATGAGGTGGAGATAAGTAGTGATACCCCAAGCCAGCGAATTACAATCAAATCAAGATTCTCTTCCAGAATCTTTAGCACAAACCAGGGTTTTTCCAGGTATTGCCTTGCATGAAGCCCTTAGAAACCACTACATAGGTTTTGTGGGAATTTTCTAGGACTATAGGGTCAGGCACTAGCAGGTGATTCAATGATGATGGAAGAATGAAATCAGTAGAAAACAAAACTGACAGCGTTTCTGTTTTCTGTTTCATGCAGCTAATTTTCCTGAGGCTTTTTTGGGAAATAAAATTAGTTGCATTTAGCATTATTATAAAGCAGGCTTATCTTGCCCAAGTTGAAGCTTTACAGAGGCTTACAATTGTTAAGAAACCTGGATTGTATTTTTCTATCTCCTGAGACACTTTTCATCCCATAGTTAGATACCTACCAATTGTTGACACAAGTGAAAACAGCACAAAGTATTCTGTCTGCTGCAAAAAATCAATAGACAGTATTTTAGTCTACAGTACTGAAAATAAAATATATATTTCAAGGAATAAATTCCACAAATATACTGAGGGGCAGAATCTGGCCCTTAGATTGAAGAGAATTTCAGACCTAACTAAGACAAATCCCTGCAGTGAAGAACAGAATAGCAAACAGGGTCTGCAGAATCAGGGTGGAGATGTTTTTCCTTAGCCTTCTATGCTTAGAGTAGGCTTCTTACAAATTCTTTGGAATTATAACTCCTATACACAAAGGACCAAATTTCTGCAGTCCTCAACTGCAGCTCAGGACTCATTACACAAGACCTACCAAAGCCTCCTGAAAATGTAGGTTAAATCATGTCTGAAGAATTTTGCTTTTTCTAAGTGATCTTGACTTGTTAATAACATAATAGAGTCGAAGAGAACATCCATTTTGGGAGAGAATGTGCCTTATTTTCTGATTTATTTTTTGAGTGAAAAAAATAGATTTCACTTTTGCAAAAACTGGTAATTTCATATGGGAAGCCACCTTTAAGACTCATCATTTGGCAACATGCTCTGCCATTCCCCTGACTCTTTTTCCACATCCATTGCTAGTGGCTTGATGTGTTCCTCATCCCTTGGGCCAGCTCATTAGCTGGATGCATGGCTGCTCACGTCGATCATCAGAGCCTGCTAACAAATCCTGCAGGACTACTCCAGGCCCAATAAGAGATGTATTTGTTTTGTGGTTTGCGTTTTGCAGAAAACACTATGTAGTTCTCAAAACCTAAAATATAGTGATCTAAAAAAAAAAAAAAAAGGGGGTAATTTTCATACAGTGCTAAATAAAATAAATTACAGGCCCCAAATGATCTAATAATTCCTAAGGCAGAGTTCAGATGCAGTAATTAATTATCCCAACATGGAATTCATAATGATCGACTATTAATATGTACATGGGGGACTGGATGTCTCAGGGTTTGGTAATGGGATAGGGAGACTTTCACCTCTAGGTTACTGATTTGAATCTGACCCAGTTCTCTAGTGACTTCTGAAAGCTGCAAGCATGTGCTGTTTGTTCTGCAGTGTATATAAAATGAAATAATATAAGCTGCTTTCTAGCAGTCCTGTGTCCATACCACTGGATCTGGAGTACAGATGGCCTTCCATTTGATCTCTTCAGTTGGTAGGACAGAGGTTTCACAGGTAACCATAGGCTGCCCTTAGGGGTGACTCCTCCACAAAATATTCCCATCGGGGCATACCTCTGTGGGAAGCATCCCTCACATACCCTGGGGAAAAGATAACGCATAGAAGCCTGTGTCGTGACCTGAAGATTCAACTGCACGTGCACTTAACTGTGGTGGGTGCTATGGAGATCACAATGAAGCCACCTGTGCTCCCCAGCTTTAAGCACCCTGAGCTTGAACCACCCTCAGGGTGCTTAAAGCTCCTATCTGTTGTCATGAAGTGCCCTCTGGGGAGGACTGTATTATCTACTCGACACTGGTCATGACACTGTGTCCTACTTGCAGGCAGTGTTTGAGATCTATTTGAGGAGTATGAAGCATATAAGACCGTTTGTCCTTGGAGGTTGAGCTGGGTTGCTCCAAACCAGTTGCCCCTGCACTGAGGTATATCAAGGGGTGGCTTCTGTCCCTGTGCACACACCTCAGACAGAAAGGGCCATCAGTCTCTGGGGCTGCCAGTCCAGGGTTTATCTTGAGTTGTAGATCCAAAGAGGTATAGAACAAGTATACCTCCCAGAAAAAGGAAATAAGTGGAAGGGCTAAAATGGGGGCTAAGACAAGGGTTTGTAGAGCTTGGTGGAAACACATCTCTTTGGTTATCCAAAATTTGGTAAAGTCTGATTGAAACAAATTTGGTGAGGTCTGAACTCATAGAGCAGTTGAAAAATCTGGAAGATGAGCAACCTGTAGCATAAGTGGCAAAACAAATCTCGTCAGGCACAGGTAAGAGCAGAGAACAGCATGGCAATGTGTATGCTTGGGAAAGTGGCCAATGCTGTCAGGACAAGGTAAGGTCTTTTCCAGCCCCACCTTATTTGATTTTATGAGTTATATTCTGTGGTACCTGTTTCTGTTTTTGGCAAGGAGTATGATACTGGTAGCTGCCAAAGACTTTGGTATTTTCTTCCATTTCCTTGCATGCTGGTAAATAGGTTGAGGTACTGAAGGATTGAAAGTAGGAGCTCTACAGGAAAACAGAGCTGCAATCTGCTGTGTAAAGATCTGTACACTCCTGAAACCAACATATTAAAGAACAACTGTCCTAAAAGCAAACAGTAGAAAAGTATTTAAAACAAATTAAACAAAGTTTAATCCAAGTTCCATGCTGGGAAGAAACCACCTAATTTCTGAGAAATAGGAACTCTGAGCCAGTTTAATAATGGATATTAGTCTTTTCCAGATTTTAGCAGTTTGTAACCACCATCTGAGCACTGTACTGTGAATTTAATTCTTCATTGTGAATCTTGTTTCTGAAACAAAACTGTACACAGTGTCTTTTTGTGCAATGAATTTAGCTATAATTTAACACTTCGTAGGTCAATGGAATATTCTTTGTAAATTTCAAAGTTTGATATGACCATTCTTAGAGAATAAAAGTAGGTAGTACTTTATAGAAAAAAATTACAATGAATAGTAAAAATGGGCAATACTGCAAATATTTCCAGTTGTTTCTCAAAACTTTTGGGACTACAAGATCCCTAAGTTAATAATTATGCAGACAAAGCTATCAAATATGTTAAGAACATAAAATAGTTTAGAGTTTATTTTCCTATAAGTTGTAAGTAAAATTAACAGGGGAGTAATTAATGCTGGTTAGGTCTCTCAGTCCAGTCATCTAATTTGGTCCTTTTGTCAAGTGATAAGAGAGAGAAAAACTTTTTTTTTTTTTTTTTAAATTCACATGCATTTCCCATTGCTAACAATATTAATGAATATAAGGGGATATGTTTCTGTGTGCACTAATACAGGTTTCTGGATTTCTGCTTGAAGGTAATTTGGATTTGTCTTCACTCTATCCAGCACACTAATATGTATCCTTTGCCTTTTTCCGGCTGTATTTTGAGCAGATGGTAGTGAAAACTATCCCTTGGACAGCTAAGAAACTCAGATGTAGAGCACTTTTGTAAATGCAGCCACATCTATGGTGGAACTGGAGAGATTTTTACCTCAATGCAGCACTGTTTGGTGGTATACCACAAAAGCAAAGGGGAGGATATGAGAGTGGAAAAGTAGTTTTGGAAAGAATTTGAGAAATCAGAATGTAATTTACTCAGTTGGAGCCAGAAGCAGGGTGATGCCTTGTCCTTCTGGAAAAGATAATGGGATCAATAACGTCTACATGGCTTCAGGAGGGTCCTGTACTCACATGGAAACCTCTTTCTTTTGAACCTTTAAAAAGCAATCATGCTGATGCAGCATGTGGCAGACATGTCTAAGGGAACACTGATAGGGGGCTAGACGAGATAATAGCATAAGTTTCACCCTCTTCTAATTTCTATGACTCAGGAATCTTGACTTTTTTTTTCCTCTCTGAAAGATATCACTCACAATAGTGTTGTACCTCTGGTGGCTTTATATTGATCATGAAGATTTCTCCTTCTGGAAGCAGTTACTTTGCTTGGCAGGCTGCAGCGTTGATCAGACAGGACTTGGCTTACTTTTTAAGCCCTAATAAGGTCATACACCTACAGACAATAAGAACTGCGTTTGGTGCCAGTATGTCAGATTACATCTCATGATTTCTCGGGCTTTGCTTGGTGATCTTGCCGTCTATTTCTTTTCCCTTTTGTGTAAAGAAAGCACATTACTTCCTCCACATCTTTCTCTTGTGTTGCTATAATGAATTCCTTGCTATTCTCTTGGGGGGCTGACTCACACTCTTGCATTTGAAGTGAAGTAAACTGGAATTTGTATCTTTGTGAAGGTCAGTTGCAGTGCATATGAACAGGAAAGAGGGGTCAGAATGGTAATGCAGATCAGAGATACGCCGGCAGTACAAATGCAAATGCTGACCAACAGGACATTTCAAGGCTGTCAGTATGCCTAGCATTTGCTTGGCGGGGCAGTGGATGCTAGCTGATGCCCATTTAAAAGGTTCCAATCAGTGAGCGGAAGCTTGCCGTGCAGCAGGAAACTCCTAACATCTGTCAGAAAAGGAAGTGGATAGCTATTAAAAAAAACTCTCCTTGTCATTTCCTAGAAAATTCCTTCTTTTCTCTCAAGATTGATACTCCCTGGGCAAAAGGATTGGTGTTCGCTGTGGCCTTAGAACTGGAGAAATGAGAGAAGATCGCAATGTTATAGTCATTTTTGTCCTGCGTATGGCCAGTTCAGCATTACCTTCTGCAAAAGCTTTCCCCAGTCTGGATTTAGTGGGTTCACATAAACAAAGTTTCTGCCCCTTCCTCCTGTTTGACTGCTCAAGGACAGAGAAATGTGGTGATCCTGGCTCTATTGCTGAGCTTCGTTCTGGATCATGAGCAAAAGGTGTGGAGAGATGAGGAACTGATGACAGATTCCAGCTTCAATAATTAATTTGCGAGCCATGGAAAATGGCTTGGTGCCTAATTGAATAATCTGGCCTTGTGTTTTGAGTAGCTGTGAAAGATCAAATCTTTAAAATAATAATCTAAATACCATCTCTTTTCTCTCTGCTTGAGTTCTCATGCTCGTTAAGCAAGGTCTTTGAAACAAGAGTTGTAGAAAACAATGCTTTTTACACTGCAAAACAATATCCTCTGTTGTGGCATTTCAGCAGCTAAAAGAAAAAAATGAAAGTGAGAGTCAGATAATGATCAAAGAGAACATGGAACAGCTTTTCAGAATGAGTTGGCCAATAGAAAGTAATTGAAGCTGAAGATAAAATAATGGAAAACAATGAAAGGAAAAACAACAAAACATAAGCAAACAAACAAGCAAAAAAGATCATCAGAAAGAGATGAGAAGGAAAAATTGCTGAGATACTCTAACTTCAGGTTGATTTTGCTTTCTTTTT
Organism: Penelope pileata; assembly: GCA_013396635.1. Taxonomy (NCBI): domain Eukaryota; kingdom Metazoa; phylum Chordata; class Aves; order Galliformes; family Cracidae; genus Penelope; species Penelope pileata. The sequence continues at coordinate 108,110 of WBMW01004192.1, forward strand.
TTTTGCCTTGCTCCAGTGTTCCAACTGGTGTACCATTGCACCTCTCTGCGTAATTCCTTCCCCATTGACATCCATTTTTGGTACATTTGGACAGGTGTCACTTACTGTGTTTACTCATGAGAAATGCTTTTATTAGTTCAATTTTAGTTGAAAAGATGTTTTAACACATAATATTCACCAAATTGGTCATTTTGCCTTAACCCATTCTTTATTAATTTAGATGAAAAAAATGTTATTCTGACACTTACATAGCAGCAAGGCCAGAGGCTAGCATATGAGAAGCCGTCTCACTTTTTCTTGTCTTGTTGATCTCGCTAGAGAAAACAGGATCTTCAAATTTTCGTGGCAAGCAGGCACAGAGTGACCCTCCAGCCCCAGCTACGCTTATGAGCATGGGACACAATGTGAGTGCCGCTGAGGAGCAGGGTGCAGCACCTGCTCTCCACCAGTGCAGACAAATTAGCTGTTACTGCAAGATTTAATGTGATTCTCACATGTTGCCCTGCACAGGGCTAATGTGACTTAGTGCAGTGAAGCCAAGAATGTTATCTTCTGGTTGTTTTTATACTGCCTGAATAATGCTTTTCCACCCTCAAAACTCTGTTTAAAAATAGAAATCCACAAGTTACAGAAGTCCTAACTTTTTTCAGACCATAAAAAATTCAGTGTTCTAAGAGGCTGCCCATCCTCTGTTGTCTTTCCTTGATTACTGTGCTTCTTTACTTGGGCAGGCATCTTCTGAAACTGAAGAATTATTCCACTCATGATGAAAGCAAGAGAAATATAAACAGACCAGTACATGTTATATAAAACTATGGGAAGAGAAGAGCATCTTAGGTAAATACCAAGCTACTTATTTTATGATTTTTAAATGTCATTCTTTTGTCCAATATTGACTTTCTTATATGGAAGTTGAATTATAGATCTTAGAGCACCTGGGAGCCTATGGCAGCCTTACTTTGACACAGCTGATCAAGTGGAGGATTGAAGTCCCAGTAATTAGTTACCAGTTTATCTGCACTGGGGAGCCAGGCCAGAATGAGAAAACTGTGTGAGGTTACTCCTCCCTCCAGGTAAAGCCAAAGCTACTGGGAAAGAGCCCAACTGTCTTCTAAAGGAGTGCGCTACGGCATCCGCATCTTGCTGCTACAAATAGATGTCTCTTCAGGCAGTGAATTTGTATGTGGAAATGCAACGTGCAGCCTTTTGCTGCTCTGGCTTTTCTGTGAAACAACTTATTTTGAAGCACCAGTATGTACAATGGAAATCACATGGTGTGGTGAGAAGCGGACTGAAAGAAGAGCCTGAATCCTTCGGATCTGTGCTGAAACTTCAGAAGTTTTTTGTTGAGTGGAGACCCTTAGGTGGCCTCTGAGGAGTAATGATGGACGACAGACAAAAAAAAAAAAAAANGGCCGACAAAAAAAAAAAAAAAAAAAAAGCAAGTGACAAAAGGGAATTGATTGATTGCAGGAGTTCGGACAAAGGAAATTAAAAGAGAATGAAAGAAGAAAGGAAGGAAAGAGGGAAAAAGAAGGAAGGTGTTTGGGAAACAAATTTCATGCTGAACATTGCAGATTCTTAACAGCAAAATGACCCAATTCCTCCCAGAACCTGGAGTTTTCCTAACTGGATTCAGGATGGCAATTCTTGTAGCACACAAGTCTCCAACCTTCTACTTTAAATTCCCTTAATTGTGGTTTTAATCCTATCTTGTAAGTGGGAGCAGGAAATAAACATTTCAAGAATAATTAACACAGACAGTGTAGTCTCTCTGAACGCTGGACAAAAACTCAGAAGATCTGGAGTCTCAGAGCTGTTGCTGTCGTAGACAAATCCTTCTCTCTTTCTGTGTCACCAGGGGGTCATTAGGAGCTCTCACAACACAAATAAATCATGGAAAAACAATACATTATGCTACCCGTGGAAGGCAAGGGGCTGAAATCCAGATCTGCTGATGCTTGGTCTGGTATTCCTAACTCAGGACTAAGGTGGCTGCATTATTTTAATTAACCTTTAACAATGAATGAAGGTTCATTTCTGACAGGTTCAAAGAGGCACCCAGACTTTAGCTTGTTTTTTCAGATATAATCTGCAATATAAATGTGTTGTGGGCATACAACACCATGTAGGAATTCTTTTGATGAATCCATTGTTTCTACTATTTTTAACCGTCATATAATGTTTGATTCACAATGAATTTTGTCAGGTTTTAAAATGACATCTTTTTAATGTGGGAAATAATTTATCCTTTTTAATTCGGAAAATCAGAAAAAGGCAAAAAGCTAATTATTTTACAACTGTTTCATATTTCCTTTTGTTTTCCCATGCAGTTAAAATATTGAATACTGTCAGTCATGGCATCCACGTAAAGGATCAGAAAGCTGATTGAAAAGAAAAAAATCAGTAGTATTTTTAAAATGTTCATATTAATGATATTTTCTATGAAAATGTAAAAAATGAAATAATTGACGTTTTCAAAAGATTCAGATCCCTGTTTATATATGGGTAATTTTTTATGAATTTGCCTTCAAAATGAAAATATTTCCATATTGGACTTTTTTAGGTTTTTTTTTTTCAATTTTCCTTATTTTAAATTTCTTGTTCTTTCCATTTGTCCTCTTCATTTTTTTGTCTTGCTATGGAAGAGAAAGGGGAGAGGAAAACAGACCAAAACAAAAGAAAGCCATAAAAACTGTTAGATGTTCATTTTCTTATTTCTGAAAAGAACAAAGATGAGTATCATGGAAAAATTCAGCAAACTAATAAAACACTTCATGGAAGCTGACAATTCGGTGAGTGGTCACTTTTCAGGACTGCTACTCTCTATTCTGAGATTTAGACATATCATGATGAATGGAAAATATTTTAAGCATGATTTTTGACTAGACTGTCCTTTTAATTAACTAGAGCTAGCAGTTTAATTGGAAGTTAAATATTCTTTGCAGATTTAAGATTTCCAAAGGCACTGACCTAATAATTCCAACTGGTGTCAATGGAAGAAGTGAACATTCTGCAAATCTGCGCTGTATGGTTTTCATAAAAAAGGAATTAGCCAAATACTGCTTATGAATTTTGAGTGTATTTTATTTTCATCTCCAAACTTCAATATGTTTTTCTTTGGTAAGAAATTAATACTTTGGGAGCAGTGTTTTTATAATTTGAGATTTGTACTTAGCCATGCGTGCTCTCATGCAGACCTTCCTGCACCTCGGGTAAGACAGCTATGGCATGCAAAGTGTTACCCTTGAAAACTGCAACTTCTCATTATGACAGAGGCCCAGCAGGTGACAGAAGGAAAAGTCAGTGGCCCATGAACTAGGAGCCCAGAGCATCATCAAGCTTTTCTACCCTGGAGGAGATAAAAACAAAAGGGCGAGGAATGAACCTACAGGACCCAGAATGGCACTTGGCTGGACGACAGATGTATTTTGTCCCTTCTCTTTGCTGCTTTGCTGGTCGCCTTTTGAAGGGCAATTGTAACAGGCTGGAAATGAATGCTTCTTAGGAACAATGGAAATATGAAAGAACTGTGTCTTTCTTTGCTATTTATTTCTATGAGTGACTTTTTTTCCCCCCTAATTTATTTATTATTATTTTCAAACCTTTGATTTTGATTAGGTTAGTTTTGGGAGAAAAACAGGACAAAACAGGACAAAGGCTGCAGTCACTCTGTTGTATGTTTTCACATGTAAACCAGACGGCCGAGGTGTGCATGCTTCGGTTGCTGTGTCAGCGTGAGAACTGTCTTCAATATCAAAATCAGAGAAGAGACATTAAACATCTCTTTGCTTGTATGGGACAGATATTGAGTGAGATGTGTACAGCTCTAGGTTTACCCGCTCAGATTGCATACTATGCTCAAATAAAGAATGTTTTTTGGAAAACTTGTAGGATTCCATGGCTGCAGGGTGTATTTGAGACTGCAACTACTTTGTGTTAGATTTGTTTCAAAGAATGTAATTGCTTGTTATGTGCTTATCCTCTTAACTGGATGACACAGAGGCGTCAGCCACATCCATAGAGGCACTTCGGCATCCTGTAGCACCCTTAAGGTTTTGTAAAAACCATGTCTTGCCTTCCAGAAAGCTTTTTCCAGACAGGACGGCATTCCCACCGTCTCACTGCCTGAAGCACTGTGGAGTTTCTCCTTTGTACGGCTATACAGCTCATTGGTCTTGTGGCAACGTGCATTGCCATGTCTACATAGACCTGACAGCAATGAACTGAACAAAAGTAGCTGATCCAGCGTAACATCTGCCAGCCATATTACACTTGTGCTCCACAGGATCTGCATATGTACCGCATGGTTGATGTGTCCCAGGTGCACCAGATTTATTCTCTATTATAAGGTCAGCTCCCAGCACACACTGTTACGTGTCACGATCAATTGTCCAGGGAATGATGAAGTCCAGCTGAATCTGGTTGTGGGTCTTGCCACAAACTATTTGGGTGATTTCACTGGAGTGAGGTCTGCCATTGGTGTCGATATAAATCCATCAAGGAAGCTATACAAGATGCATGAACCCTGAAAACAGAGCTTCTCCTCTGTATTTACTATAAGAGTGTGAATGTAAATAATATCACCGTCGTCATCCTGTGTCCATATTGTTCTCCTGCATTTTGCATTGCGTTTTGTGTTTTGTTACATGACAGGACTCATGTCCAATATTATGAGGTTCTACATGGCCAAACAGCCAATTTTTTTGTGAATGTAAAACTTTGCTTTAATCTGAAATTTTTCACTCATCCATTAATGGATTTATTCCCAGAAACTGAGGGTGTGGTGCTGCTCTGAGTTGGAGACAAGTGTTCAAATGAGCTAGGAAAAGTTTCTAATCATAACTCTGTTATTTTTTCATTTGTGGAATCAACACAGGACATGAGATTCTTTTTCCTTTCTATTATTAGACACACTTACCAAGGCTGCAAATGTAAGACCTATTCTATCCATAAATTCACAAGAACATCTGTCATTTCAGGTTTTTTGCTAACTACAGACTATGTACTAAATGTTCTGTGAAATTCCCCTTTGCTAACAATCACAATTGTTTTAATTGAATGGAATGCAGAATACATCACAGACTTAGTACAGGGTTATTTTTGATCAAAGCTTCATCCAGATAGGAGCATGTCTATGTAATAATATATGCAGGGTACCTTGAAAGTCATGAGGCACTTGGGCTGATAAAATGAGCAAATTCGGTGGTTATAATAGCTTTTCATCAGAGTTTCAGCCTGCCTATTCTTGATCTCAGCTATTAAGGTAGCATCTTAAGGCTAGGCATTGCCTGCAGTTGTCAAGAGCATAGAGACAGCGGTTCTCAGCCCACCAACCAAAGACCCCCAGGGGCCACATCTGATGGTTCTTCAAATGGAAGGGAGGAAACAAACTTTATCAGGAGTCCACACCTCTACCAGAACATCTTTAGGAGTACTATAGCCAAATGAGATGAGACATCAGTGGATGAAAATGAACTACTTGAAACAAACTTGAAAGCACGTAGTGTACCAGTTCAACATTGAGATCCAGTGTTGTGTTTTTGTCATGCCCACCTTTGCCAAACAAAAGAACAACAAGTATTATCTGCATTAGGGAGTCAATGAGAAGTTTCCAAGCACGGTGCATCAGTAAGTTACTCAGAATCAACAGGACTTAAGCATTTATCTCTACGTTTGTTTTTATAGCCAGTAGAGGCACAGTTACCTCTTGAGATATTGGTGCATGGTACATATTGCTTTATTTTTGAAAATCCATGTGTTGCCATAACTTCATTGCATGCTCCTATTTGTATGGCTGGGTTTGGCATTCGCTAAGAATCACTCAGATGCATAAGAATTTATTTTCTTTTGTGAGGTTTGACTAGGTAACGGTCTGTACCATATTTGTCCAGACTGACAGTATCTCCATAACTCACTAAATCTGGATGATAAGCTTTGCTTGTCTAAACAAAACAAGGACACAAGTTACACTGTTGTAAAAGTATAGCTCACTTTTGGCTCATGCGGCAACCCAATGATGGTCAAGTTGCTATGGTTTATCTAGCTACTTTACATGGATTGAGCCCTGCCAATCATCTGTGTTGCTACCTGCTTAAATAAAACCTGCTTAGGAATAATACTGAAAATGTGGAAAAGTCTCAGAAAAAATCTGTGGGCATGATGAAGAATGCAGAACACACTATTTATAGTGAAAGACTAAACGTGCTCAATCCTTTTAGTTTATTGAAGAATAAGCAGAAAGTTTACCACTGACTGATAATAGTTTCTCAAGGACCAGAACCACAATAAAAGATAGTCTGGCAGACAAAGAAATAAGAAAAATATAAGTCTAAAAAACAGACAAGATCAAGCTGGAGATAAGGTGGCTGCAGGACTAATTGATCATTGAAACAGTTCACTACTATTTCAATGGAATTTCCATTACTGAATGTTTTCAAATCTAGATTGAATTTTTAAGAAACCATATAATTCATGTAAAAACAGTTGTTGATCTCAATGTAGAAAAAAGCACTTCTGAGTCTTTTGGCCAAAGTAACGCAAAATGTCAGGTGATCAAAGTGATCTTTTCCCAGCCTTCAAATTTGTGCATCTAGCACAGCACAGAAAGTATTCCCATTAAGAAAAGAAACTTAAAACCCCTCAAACCCTAACACTATTGGAAAAATGAATTTGCACCCTATTTCTGAATATCTGGGTCAGCATTAACTTCTGTTGATGGAGGGGTGACAATTCCATCCATCCTCTTTTCTGTTTGTGTTTCTATTTGTACCAAACTCAATAATGTTTTCCTGCTCTTGTTATATCTCTATCTAGCGAGCTGAAAACTTATCATCAGCTCTGAGTTCCTTCATGAAATAAAAAAGTGTTTGATCAAGTTACCTTCTCTTTGATAAGTCACTGAAGCCTCCTCGGTCGTCTGACTTGAAGGCGTAAGGAAGAGTGTAGAGAGAGGTGAATTCGTTTAGGCAATGTAAACTTAAAGCTTGTTTTCTAAGGAGTGTTTTATGAAATGAACTTAACTGCTGACAATAACAATTAGAACTGGCCAAAAATGTTCTGGTGAATTTAAATCTGCCTTTCAGAACATATTTTGGTTGTTTCATCTAGCTGCTTCTTTTGACTCTTCAGCAGTGTTTAAGTAACAATGACTTTGAACAAATGTCTATGGTTTCATGAATGTAAGTCTCTTCTTTGCTCTTTTAATAATGAGGTATTTTTCCTCTTCATTTAGATGTGCAAAAAAAGATGCTCTGTGTGCAGTAAAAGCAGAACAATCAAAATCCACCAAGAGAAATCCCAAAGCAGTGATTTGGAAGGGAAAGGGAGTGCTCCTTTTCAGATTGTCCAGCTCCACCCCCTTGTCATTAGAATTAAGGCAGCAAGGGTGCGGGTTGCATATTTGCAAGCAAATCAACTACTTTCCAACAGACACTTATTTTTCAGTAAAAGCAGTAGAATATTGTTGTTAACTTACTATGTAAGGGAAAACAGTGTTTTGTGGAGGTGTCTTTCTGAGGAGAAACTGAATGGATGTGTACATTTTTTCATGTATTGAAATATGGCAGTAGTTTGGCTTGAGTTGTAAGGATTGTGCTTTAATAAATGATGATGATTGCTTATCAATATGTACAAAACATTGAGGAGTCAGCAAATTAAAGGAAAAATAATGATTCACCACTGTCTTTATAGCCTTCCTCTTCTCACACATACATGTCCTGACATATATGAGTACAAAATAAATAATTTGGGGTGCATCCATTTTTTTCTTTACAACTTCAGAAGACAAAGGTTCAGTGTTATAAAAACAACAACAACAACAAAAAAGCAGTCCCCTGCAAGGCTTGTAAAGCTACATAAATGTGCAGCAAGATCTCCCAGGTCACACTCCTCCCGTTTATATGTTTTCTGATAAGCATAATAGCCTCCGTTCCCAATGACTGTTTTTCTGCTAGGTACAAAATTATACTTTAGAACATTGGAGTATTATGTGCTGTTATTAAAAATAATAATAAAAATATACTGCCAAAATTTGAAATTCCAAATGTAGTTGCTTCCACATTTCTTCGAAAGATCTCCTGGACAGACACAAGTGGCTAAAGGCTATGTATTGACTTTGCAACATCTAGGCTCGTCTCACCTACTGTGTATGTGCTTACTCATACAGTGATTACACCGAAGTTCAATGTGGGCTGGAGTTACCAGATTTTCCGGGCACAGGGGTGCAGCACTGCAGGGTGTGGTGCCCCATGTGCGTGGGATTTGGTGTGTGAGCCATACAGAGCCAGCCTCACACACACTGGCTTTCTGTGCAGGAGCTCTGCAAGTCCAGCAGTCCACGCAGAGCTACAGTAACATGAAACATTTTGTCTGCTTCAAAACAAAGAAAAAGAAAAAAAGAAAGAAACCGTACAATGTGCAAATATAAAAACTTCTTCCCTACGAGATACTGCCCAGATGACCAGAGAGTGCAACAGGGCAGTAGGTGGTGGATAAGCGTGTGGAAGTGACAGGTAGGTTTGAAGGATTTATTGAGTTTAGCATGTCTTTTTCTTCCCATCACCGCGGCAATTTTCGGTGGCATGAACAATACCAGCGCTGATGTATGGGCCAGCAGATGTCAGTGTAGTTCTGTTCATTCATCTTTCCTTTTGATGTAATTCCAGTTATTTTCTGTGGTCCCTGCCGCTCAGCTTTCTTATTTAACCATTGTCTTTTCACAGCTTAATGCATCATAATATTTGTAATTCATGTCTTCTGTCAATGTGTTTGGAAATGGACATACATCTTAACAAACATGTCCAACCCGAGAACTGGCTCTGACTTACGGCTCTGAAATGCCAGGCAGAGCACAAGACAGCACATGAGAGGGCAGGGAGTGGGAGTGAGGACAAAGCATTGGGGTGCTGAGTGGGGCACTGCTGCTACAGATACCGGAATCCCCATGGAGGCCAAGGCTTCCCCGGAGGTCAGGCGTGTTGTAATGCAGAAACACCTCCAGTTTCTGTGTTCTGTATGCCTGTGTCTTCTGAGGAGAAGAAACTACAACACCAACAAGAGAAGAATGTGCTTCCATGTCCCAGTCTGTAAAATTGTATCTTCTTCTCTCGGTAGTGGCAGTCAGAGTGTTGTTCCCTGCCCAGCTGAGTCTCCTGTGAAAGCTCACTGAGCTACAGAGGAGTAGCAGAGCTACGTGTTTCCTAAAGCACGTAATAACTTCTGAGACCTGGGCAGAAAAAGGGAGTAGGGGCTTAAATGCACGGTTCCAAGACTTTTCTGGGGGAGCTGAAGGCATGAGATAAAGAGAAAAAATTCCTGAAGAGTTCGTTAAGAATAGTTTTCAGTTGTAGTCATAAGGATAAAGGGCAAAAACTATGTTTTAAAGCCAAAGATGATAACCACAAAAAAAAGATCTTTGTTTTCATGTGTGATGATATTATATTTGTTGGATGCTCTAACATCTTGACTCCATGAGAAGTCTGTCCTCCTTCGTCTTGGACTGACAGCTCTTGGATGCAAAAGCAGCTGCTGTCAGTAAAGCTCAATATGATCTGTTGGCAGAATGAGCAGTAGCACTTGTTGTAGTGGGGCAGCTTGTTCAAGCCTCCAACCATGAGCAGCCCAGCCACTTTCGGACTTGAAGACATAGGAGGAAAGGACTCAAACCAAGAGAGTGTAGTGCATCCGTTACCTGCAGCTGGTGGATTCCAGGTCAGTGCTAGCAGTTGCACACTGCCGAGCTGTTCAGTAAACAGAGACAAGGCCTCGTTTGGAAAAATTTTGGATCTGAATAGATGTGATCCCAAAATAGATAGGCTTCTGATCCAGGATTTTGGCACAGCCTGTTATAGAATAATTGGCTTTGCAAAGAGTTGCGCTGGGAGCCAAATCCCAGAGGCTGGGAGTGTTTTGGGGTTTGTTTTGGGTCCATTTTTTAGTATCAGAGGAATTGCATGAGATGCTATTCTAAACCTGTGACATGGCATCATTATCAAGTTATAACATGACGCTATTAATTCATTGCACTCTGCAAGTCGCTGTGACCACAACCCTAATTGTTTCTTGAAGCTCACAGTAATGTGGCCTCTGGCTCATAATAAAATTACATGCAGAATCTCGTGAGATGGAAAAGGAAGAGAAAAAGGAATGAAAATGTCTCTGTGGACCTTTCTGAGTTGTGCGAGTCATAGCTTTTGACAGGGAGAAATATTCCAATAACAGAGATTGGCAAATTTTGAAAAGTTTGGCTATAGATATTTGGAAGTTTCTCAGAAGCTTTTCCAAACCTCATGTTAATATTATCCAAGACACTATGCAGATCTGTTGGGTTACAATTTCTGGTCTTTGCTGAATCCAACAAGAACAGACTTATGTGAAAACTGAAATAAAATATAGACAACCACCTATCCCAGGAAAGTAAATCTCTCCCCTTTCTTAAATCTTGACTGCCTAAATCTTTCAGGCTTCAGAGAAGTGTACACATATGTTCACTTGGATAGAAGACCTGGGCCATATCCTAATATTTAGCTGAATCAATTTGAACAATCATTCCGATCCAGTAATTTGCTTTTAATAAATATGATGTGAAGAGACAGGCTTTTCATCACATTTAGCCTTCCCTGAGTAACCTAGCTCCTCTTTTTTTATGCCTGTATTTTCGTCCAACTGATCCCAAATCACGACGTACCACTCCAGTCAATGCCAGGTAACAATGGCTTCTTGGCTGGTAGTACGGGATGATGTTGTGCCCCAGCTAGATCCATGCCCGCAACACTTCTCTGGTAGCAGATGATTCAAGTGCAAGATGTTAGGAGACCTCTGCAAGAAGAATATCCCTGTGCTCACATGGGACCTATCAGCAGGTGTAGCTGTCTGGGGATCCTTCCAATGTGGGTATCCACGCAGTTACTGCTCCCTTCATGGTGTTTCTACTCTGCTGTTATCCAGTAAGGGCATAAGCCCCTGAAGTGCCTGCAGGATTGCCAGCACATTGAGTGTGTTTCCCACATCCAGAGCAGAAATGGCCCCACAACCTGTGCTAAACTCCAACCCCTTGCACGAAATGATGCTCATTTCTTGAGAAGGGAACATCAGAGAATTGATTCATTCAATGTACAGATCAGAGGCACTAAAAACTGGTTTGGATAGTCTCATAAGCATCTCCAGGTGTTCAATAAATTAAAATAGCTGTAAAATAAAATGGAGGGAGAGGCTGTCAGTCATCTTAACATTGTGGGCACTTCTGACAGTCAACGCAATCTCATACAGAGAGAGCTCCTTTTACTTTGTGGTCCCAAGAAACGTTTTGTTGGGTCTATTAGTCTTTGGGCAACTCAGAGAAGGGATGTGACAGGAATTTAATGCGCACCTTCTTAGATCCTCACTGTTCTGATAATCACAAAGAGTTAAAGTAAAGCAGCAGAAGGTTTCTCTGGGCCTCTAGGAGGTTCAGCAGATTACTAATACACTACAGGCAGTTTTAATGACAGAGCTTCCAGCTCAAATCTGGCCTTTTTATTATGATGAAGGGCCTGGCCCCAAGTGGTACGGAACACCTGCAGCTCTCATTGAATACAATGGGATCTGATGCTGATGAAAGGGACCATTTTCAAACTTCCTTAGAAGTAGACGCTCCCCAGATGTTATGCAAAAAGCCCTGCAGAACAGGCATCAAGTGCTGTGATACTAGGCAGGCCAGCCACTATTTTCCTCAGCAGGACAAACCCAGGAGTTAGTGCAAGTGGTTTATGTGATCAGATCTCCTACCCAGGAGCAAGCAAATTAAGGTCAGTGCTGACTGAATTAATGGAAGTATTAGCCATTCCTTGAGAGGCACCGGACATTCAGACAAAGAGGATTTTCTTTTGCTGGGAAGGTGCCTGATGACATCTGAGTTTTGTCACTGGCATTAGTCACAGCAGGATTTTAACTATAATCCAGAAGAAAACTTGCAGGAAACTGGGAAGTACGTATGTAAGGAAAGACAAAAGGAAGCACAAAACTTCTTATGCATAATTTTGAGATGTGTGTCAGAGATTCAAGAGAGACATTTAATCTGATCTAGTTCATGGTCTCTAAATCTCACTGTTTACCCACGGCCAAGAGAGGACAATGCTTTCCACTCTGTGCTTTCACGGCTCTGTGATTTCCCTTCTGCTGCTACCCCTTGGTTAATGCCGATGGGGATCTTCCACCCTGGGTGGTACTGATGCCTCTTGTGCAGATATCTGGGCCTGATCACTACTGTAGGCATGGGTGGGATTAGTGCTGGCAATTAGAGGTGAAACACTGTAAAATTTGTGGTGATCTGCAAGGCTACAAAATTTTGTTGGGTTCTTTATTTGATTTTTTTTCATTCTCTATGCCTTTTAGCTGTCGCTCTCTCCCTTCCACGTTTCCTATATCTACTTACTATATAGAGAGCTGGTTCTAATTAAAGTCAATCAAAAATAAAACAACACAAAAATCAGAATATATTGTATACTTGATTAGCCAAGGCTGGGCAATAATATACAAGGAAAAATCTGCATTCCTACCCCCCTCAGCTGGGGATATGATCCAGAATCGTATTACCAATATAAACAGCATAAAGCAGTCTGCTTTATTAATACCTAATATATCAGGTATCACACATTCATTGCAAAAGGCAGAAGAATAAAAGCATGCCTGCATTCTGACATTGACACAGATATTAAATAACACATGTCCTGTTCTGGATTTTCCTTTCTTTGTTACAGGGTGGCAGGGGAAGAAAGGAATAAATATAATAATAGTAGAAAAAAAAAAGTTCTGTGACAGTTATGTGGTGATGGCAACATTGGCCCATTGTATGCAGTGAGTCAACATAAAAATGCAACAAACCCCCCAAATAACATCCGCATACCGGGCCAAATCCCAGCCATCACCAGCTGTCCAGGCGCTGTGGATTTGCTGTGGCAGTGCTGCAGAGCTGGGAGGAGGGAGGCAATATGTGAGGACTTGGGCAAGTGATTTGTACAGCTCAGGAATGTCACAGAAGTGCTGGGTGTTGTCGGTTTATTTTTCTGCTCTCAGGTCCTCACAGGGGCTGGTTTATCCTTTTCACAGGGCTGCTGTAGCTTGCATCCCCAGTGCTGAGGGACTGCTGTCAGGCAGAGAAAAGCTGAAGACTTAGTATTCCCCGGTGATGTTTCCTTTCTGGTCTTCTCCCTCTATTCCCTAATCCCTTCCTCCACCATCTTCCTGGGGGTGGAGGAGGAGGGGAGGTCCTGAAAAGAGAATGCAGAGGCAGCGCTAGATAAATGCTGCCAGATAAACCCCTCTCTGTCAAAGTTATTTCCCTGGATGGTTTCTTTGTGTCTGTGTAGCTGGCATAAAGTGGCCAAAGCATACGACTGTCTCTCATCACAGTGATTGTGTGTACAGCGAGCACAGCGCGTACAGAAACGAATGAGGCAGGACTCTCTATCTCTTACTTCAGGATTTAGGTTTTCTCCAAATTGGAAACCCAGTAGCTGTCTTCTGCTGGATGAAAATAAAATCAGGAACTTTAAAAAGCAGTGAAGTAAAACTTCCACAACGGCTTTGATATGGCTGATTCTTTATTAAGCCACTTGGACTTGGCATTGCTTCCTGATAGCTTGCCAGCCTGGGATGCTGTTGTTTTTATCCGTGCTGGAGACACAGACAGCTTGCTGATAGCTTGCAGTGTGTGGTGCTTTTATGGGTTACCTGGCATCATCTTGAACTCAAGGAAATAGCAATTTCCATCCTTTCATGTGCGTGAGCAGCAGCGGCACAAGTCTGTGCCATGCACAGGTGTGTCAGAGCCTCTGTTCCCTTTCTGGTGAACATGAGAGTCCCTCACACTGGGGCTGCTGTGTTACCTCCTTCATCCTCTGCCCACCACCAGACCCCAAAGCCAGTGACCCAGAGCCATGCTGTACTGGCTCCTCTAACCCCACAGCCAATTCCACCTTACACCTCAACCATCTCCTTCTGCCCCTCGTGTACCCACCTTGACACTTCGCCATTCGCCCTCAACACACAGCAAGACTCCAGGAGCTGACGAAGTTACTACCAGCCAACTGATTACCTGCTAATCTGCTGCTTGGCAGCAGCTGGTTGTGGGAAAGCTCTTATCCTGCAGCTCAACTTTTTCACAGAGGGAGGTACGGCTGAACACGAACTCCTGTACAGAGGCAATTACACAAGCTACGGGGTTACTGCCTTGATATCAGCAGCTGAAGCCTGCCGCCTAGGAGTATCATTTGAAGTATTTCACACACCAGTGGTGGTGCACGTATCTCAGCCTGGTTTGGTGAACTGGGCATTTGTGAGCCTGTAAGGCTGATGGAGATCTGTTCTTCATCAATGTGGGGCAGCGGTCTATATGGTCAAACTGTTTTGCTTCCTGTTTGCAAGTTTGTTAGGGAAGAGATAGCCTCCTATGACATCTATAGGGGTCTCACGTAACGAGACACTTGTTTTGGTGGAGCTTTGAGATGTTACCAACACTGGCAGTCCATTGCGTTCATTCGAAGAAAGTCAAGACACTTCCTCAGTGGCATTAGCTTGAGTGATGCTTTGGAGTGTGGCACATGGCATTGGATTTGTTGATAAAGTATTATGGCAAGCCAGAAAGTGATTTGCTGCGACATAATAAGATGTGACAAATGTGTCCTGATGCGATACAAGCTGAAGTGTTGCAGAAAGATGCACAGTCGGACCTACATGGGGCTAAAACTTAAAGCACTTATTCTAACACCCGGTTGTCAGATATTTGACTCGGACAATTACAGATTTGCCACCAACGCTCTGCTGTCCTCAGTCACCACACTAAATCTTCCTAATTGGCAAATACATTAGTGAGAACTGACATCACCATGTTAGTCACTGCGCAAACATGGAGGTTGGCGGAGAGGTACAATCATTCAGCGCTGTCCATAATTAATCACAGACAGGTGGTTCGAAAAGGCTGTAAGAACAGTCTCCACATTCACTTACTAACACTTTATGATCCAAAACAGAATCCAGAAGTTATTCCAAGACAGACCATCATAAAATCTTGAAAACTTGGTACTCAGAGATGCTTTTGTTGCACCCTACATAAATCCGTCCAATTTGGGCTAAATTATATACCGTTTAAAGTCAGCATTTAAAGTAAAAACAACCTGTGTTTTGTTTAGAAGAACCTTTTCTGCTGAAACCTCCAAGTATTTGCAGTACACTGAGCACTACAGAAGATTATGCCTTGGAGGAGCTGAGTTTCCTGTACGAGGAAGTCCAGATGGGGCATTGCAGAAGGCTTTATGGTTAGATGAAGCCATCTGGGATCAAACAACAAAAAACCAGAAGAGCTTCAGCAGCAATGCTATGTCCACCCTGTGCCTGAGCTGAATGTAAAGCGTGAAATGGGGAATATGGAGCACAGCTGAAGAAGGCCTGAAGGGTACTTCTTTCTGCATCTGCACGTGGTGGGGGCAATCAGAAGGCAGCCTTCTTTCCAGCAGTAACTGCTGTGTCTGCCAGACTGCCATCACACTGGACAGCAAAGATTGATTGTTAGACTGTATTTTAGAAACCTGAGGAGTGCTGGTGCTTCATGTAAATATGGAACACAGGAAAGGAATGTTATTAAATAAAATGAAAAGGAAGAGAAAATCACAGGAATGTTTGTGATTGGGCTCAGGCTGAAGACTGGGACTTGTGATTCTGGAGGCTACCTGAGACCTGATAAGACTGTGACCAGAACAACCTGGAGGTGATTACTTGCAGGTTTCAAATTAATCCATTAAGAAAACATTAGGATTCATCACAGTGAAGCTTGCAGAGAATGGATTGTCCTATGGCACACTAGACAGGATACAAATACAGAATTACTATAAAAATGAAACTGAAGGTCAGAAAGAGTACCACAGTACAGTATGTTGTCCATGCTGGGCTAACAGCATATGCCCAAATAAGGGCCAGCAGGTGGGAGAAGATGCAAGAAATCCCTTGAAATTACGTGGCTTGCCAGCTTTGTAGGCATCATGAGAGTATGTACAGCACAGAGAAAGAAGCATAGTGACACAGCCAAATGAACACCTCCTGGGGGTAGTGCTGCAGAAGTTTTTCACACTGCAGGAAAAGGTAGGGCACTGGAGGCAAGACAGCTAAGACCCCAAGATCTTCACAGTGCATTTAGTCTGGCTGTTTGTGGGAAGGATGCCGCTTTCACTGCTGCCAGAGATCAGGCACTGCTGGGAGGTTGGTCTTCAGAGAACCTCTGCTTGGAGGAGAGAAACCTGACTCCTGAGCTCCTCTGGCATGAGCCTGCATGCCTGTCACAGGTACCGGACACATTTTGCTTCTACACCTTCCCTGAGTCTTCACTATTCCGAGACATTTCTTTATGTCCATTAGACTCTTTCAGTAATCTCTTCCTAATTTTCCTTTTAGAATTATCATTTAAGTGTCCAAAGCTTAATTTGAGGCAGAGCATGTAGGTGTCTGTCTCCCTTTCTTCCTCCTCTCCCACCTCATTCAGCACTGGGCCGCTTGCTCCAGCATTTTTGTTGTAATTTTCTGCAATCTCCCGTTCTCAGTGTTTTCTGACAGCAGGACAAAAAGGAAGCGTTACTTCCACATTCTCACCTTTACACCCCACAGCCATCTTTGCAAAGAGCTCCAGTTCTGGCTCTGCACATCCGATCCTGTGTGGTTTCTGTGCTGGGAAACTCAGGCCTCCTGGTGGGCTAATTCCCACTGCAAAGTGTCCTAGGTGTTTCGTGGTGCTACTCTGTGTTCATCCCTCCCCCCACCTTGCTGCAGGGCTCACCTGGCCGAGCACTGCACTGGGTCTCCAGAAATACCTCCCAAGCAATAGCTGCCACAGATCCTGTGCCTATGCACTTTCACTTCTAGTTGGGTATTTACAGAAGAAAGAAACTAACGAAGAGAGTGGTTTCGGAAGAAAGGCAGGCAGAGGGAGGAAATATGAACTGCTGGAGAAAGAGCAAATGGTTTTTATGGGCATTGTGGGTAACAAGAACCACATGTGGATGGAGCTGGATGGAAGGAATCTCGGTGCTATTTCTCAGTTTTAAAGGAGAAAGCAATCCCTGGCTGCTTAGAGGTGGGAGGCAACTGATATGGCAGGATAATTGTCTTGTGATGGTCACTGTGACAGAGGCTAGAGATGGAAAGACTACAACATTCTTGAGATAATTCAAAAACATCAAATCCAAAATAAGGCAGTTTCCTTTTTCCCTTCCCCTCAAATTCCCTGTTTTACTTCACAGTGCAAATTCTCAAGAGCACTGGATGAAGACAAACTTAATTCTTTCATTTCCTGACTTTTCAGTGCTTTCTTTTCAACCTTAATGTTCTTTTAATGGATGTTTTTGGATGCAGTATAAATATACATAACATATGCTATGGTTAGATGTCGTTCAGTGGCATTTATTATACCCCTTCACTCTTTCATCCACATGTTGTCCACTAATTTATATCACTCTGGGCAAAATGTAACAACTTCAAATAATCCTTTCAAAAAATCAAGGCAAAATTCCTATATCTTGCTGTTCTGCACATGTGTTTGTATGTATAAAACTCAGTAACAACTGCCTCTGAGAACAGAGGTAGTAAGATACTGAGTGGGGAGGGGAGGAAAAGAGTTCCCCAAAGTCAGGACATGATATTTCCTCAACTGTTATATAATATTTATATTACAGTAGTGCCAAGAGGCTTCAGTCAAGATCAGAGCTATCTGATTATATGAACTTCACAGAGACATACCAAGACACAACCCCTGCCCCAAGGAGGAGATAATCTAAAAGGGAAAAAACACAGAATACACCAATATGAGGAGGAGTTCATGTGTGAGTGGAGCTGATGAGAGGGAGGGACAGCCGTCTCAGAGTGAAGCTGCCCTTCTTTTGCAGTTACAAAGGGCCAGCTAACCATGAAGTGTCTGAGGCATGGTCCCTTTTGTAAGCAGAATGCTTAGCCCCACAGGGAATTCCCAGAGTAAGTGGTTATTCATGAAGAAAGGTGCTTGAAGAGAGGAGGTAAATGCTTGTGGTTACAAGAAAAAGGTCTTTGGGAAAAGGTTGGTAGTTTTAAAGACGGATCCTGGATTTTGACAGCAAAGGCAGGTATTTTATAAATTTATTTTCTCTTGGGTGATTTGTTTTAGATCATGGAGCTAAAATCTGGAAAGTTTTTATGGGCACTATTTGAGTGTAATCAAGGGAAATTAGTGGGTAAAATTAGTGGGAAAATAGTGGACTCTTCACTTAGTTGAGAAAATACTTTCTTGTATGCGGATGGCTGATTTCTTTGCTGCCTTAGCATGCTCACTTAGTTAAATCTTTCCACTATCTCTTAATCTCTGAATTCAATGACAGACATGGATGGTTCTGTCCTATCTGGCTAGGCTGACTGCTCAGCATCTCAGCTTCAAGGAGACCATGCAAGAAAACTGACAGGAACCACAGACAGGGCTCTCCGAGCTGCAGGTGCCAGAGCTGGCAATCCTGATTGAGGCAAAAATCTGTAAACTGGGCTATCTTCAGTGCTGTGCAAAGACAAGACAAGGGGCAAAGGGTAAAAACTACAACATAGGCAATTCCATGCAAATGTGAGGAAGAACTTTTTCACTGTAAGGATTACAGAGCACTGGCACAGACTGCCCAGAGAGGTGGTGGAAGTCCCATCCTTGGAGACATTCAGGATCAGGTTGGATGGGGCTCTGTGCAACCTGGTCCAGCTGTAGGTGTCCCTGTACATTGCAGGGGAGTTGGACCAGGTGACCTTTAATGGTCCCTTCCAACTCAAACAATTCTATAACTCTGTGATTCTAAGAAAGAACGCTAACCAACACCCCAACCCTTCTACCTCTGCTGACAGCAGCAGCAGAGAGCCTCGTTTTCCAAATGAGCTGTTCATGGAAACTAGGCAGAAGACAATGCCTATGCCCTTGCCTTCAATTTTCCCCTATCTTTCCAGAAAGTCAACTGATCTAGACAATTCTCCACTTGTCTCGTTCCTAAAATCAAGTGAGTAGTTAAACTTTTTAGTGCATTGATGTGTATTCTGATAGTCCCCAAAGGCAACGCTCATGATGCAGAGCCATACTAGCCCAGAAACTGGTTAAATCTATAACAGAAGTAAAAAAATAAATCTTATTCTGAGGAGTTACAAACAAAGCGAGTTTCAAGTCCCAGCTGACCTTCAGGGAGGGTTGCATGTAAAGCTGCAGATAGCCATGGGGCAGCAGAACTTGTTCGGTCTTACAGTGGCAAATGCAGCCACCATGCTCCCAATGAGTCCTGTGCAGTGGTGCAACATCTCCCTATCAGGGTTTGCACATGATGTGACACAACACTACACAGTGCTCATTGAAAGGCTTCAGAAAGAAACCTTTTGAACCTTATTTAGTGGCTATTAGTGACACTTAATTTGTAATTGTCTCTAATCCTGGCCACTCTCTCTGTCTGTGAAAGAAACACACTCATATTTGTCCTAAACAAGTAGAAACGTGAAAACAGATCTAGTGTTGCAAGCCTTAGATGCACAAGTGAAGAACAGAAATGATAACTGTGCCATAACAAGGCATCAGGAACTGTATGTGTCAATTACATTTGAAATAAAGAATGGCAAAATAAATTAATTCAAGGGAGAAGTCATTGCAATTAATAAGCTGTCAATTTACGTAATGAATGCAAGAGAACAAAAAGGTTATCTCTATAATCAGTGCTGTGACCCTGATGTCCTTAGGGCACAATGGATCAGAAAAATACGTTTTTTTCAAATGTTAGATACATTCAGGAATGAAGGTATGGTCAGACTGTGCAGTTTTACAGTTCTGCATAACTCTATAACTGATTATTAATACTAAGGTAGGAAAATATTTTGTTTCTAAAGCTATTGGATAGTTGTGTGGTTTCTCTTATTTTATAGTTTAACCATGGTGCAGAATAACTAGCTAATTCAGTACTTTAATCACTTGCTCATGTGAAGCACTCAATTTTGAGAAGTGAGCAAAGATGAAATTTGATTGTGCCTCTCACTTTGTTGTGTGAATAACCTAACACAATGAACAATAGGGCCAAACTTGCTCTCTACCTTCAGACAGTTTCAACTACATATGTAAAATAAGTTTGCAGCAAGGAAGTGCTGAAGGCCGAGATATAACCAAACAGTAATCTCCTTAGAAGAAGCGATAACACTTTCAGGGCAAAGGGCACGTATCCTATGAGTCTGGACTCCAGAGTGCATTTACGCTGCACGATGCGCTTGTCTGTAGATAGTGGCATGCGCTCCATTACACAACACATCAGAGGCATCAACTGGTGGCAATTTCTGTGATCTTTCCTGAAAGAGGGGGACAAGCCATCTCACTGTAATTGTGCTTCAAAGTCAGCCCAACAGTTGCTATCTTGACCCTTTATCTCCCTCCTCCTCAAACACCCAGTGTTTCTGCGTATAACGTGGTCTTAATAAAAGGAAAAGGAAAATAGAGAAAGAGATGTACTATGGCTTTTCCACCTCTATTTACAACTATGACTGAACATCGTGATTACATTAACTCTAGGAAAACCATGTCACTAAAAAATGACACATACTGCAAGTATTGCACTTACTTACTATGTCATTAAACCAGTTAGCTTTATGGAAATAACTACATGTCTAACACAGATAAATAAATAATCACAATGAGGAAATGCAGCAGAGGTGTCTGAAGCACAAGAAAAAAATACACCAGAACAAGCTAACTCCCAAGAAAACCTTAAAGACCAAGTTTTTCTTCCATTAAATAGCTCAGTAAGTGCTTCTAAAACCACAGAAGAAAATAGAGAAAACCAAAAATCTCTGTATTCTAGATCTTACAATGGCTGGCAGCTCTACACTGAGTGAACTTCTACTCTGGCTACAGATGAACTGTATATTCCTGAAGTCCCATTTTGGACATCTTTCCACAGACCTCTGGCCCTGTTCAGTACCAATATCAGTGGGAGCTGGATGTGTGCAACAACCACTGAGCCACAGTGCAAAGAATGTCTTAGTCATTCTGGGCCTATTCCCAATAAAAAAAAAAAAAAGAAAAAAGAAAAAAGCTAAATTGAATACAAAACCAAAAATGAAATTTCAGCGGAGCATGTGCCCAGCAGCTCCAAGTAGGTAGTGACTCGTTTCTCAGTCTTGGGGAACCCTTGTTGTCTTTTTGTTCTGATGACGATTCAGCTTATCTATCCATCCCCTCATACACTGGAAATAGAAAATTCAAGGGACTTGATTCAGGTCTTAGAAAAATCTTATTTTTCTCTGCTTCTTGTCCAAGACAAAACCAATGTACTGGTGGGTTCAATTTTAGATGAAAGAAACTTTGAGTTTTTTTGTTGTATTGTTTTACCTCTTTTCTCCTTTAAATAAGTGGTGTCTAACTTCTAAGGCAGAAACTTTGTGGGTAGCATTATAAATTGGTATGCCTAATAGGACCGACCAGATACTCATACTCTGTTATTAACGGAAATGGAAACTGGCACCAAGTGTCCTCCAGTACTTTCAAAGTGCACGTGGAAGAAAGCAGCAGACAAAAATATCAATTCCTGCAACCAATGGAACGTCACTGCAATCAAATACAAGCAAAAGGAAAAACTCTGCAACGGGTGCCTCTGGTGTGTCTGTGCTGCAGCCTGTGCCTGCATGTGCCTCACCTTGTGCAGCTTGCCAGGTGTGCAGGCTCCCCAGGGACAGGGGTGGGCTTCTGCTCAGCATTGTCAGTCACCTGAATTTCTCTGTTCCCAAGCGTGCCAGCTTGTGATTCCTGACATCGCTGGAAAAAACAGCACCGGAAAAAGACACAGCTGGCACTCCTCAGCTGCAGTAAGGTCCTGGATCTCTCCAGAGGTTAAATATCATTAGGAACAATGCCAATAGTGCTATATATTTGTAAACCAGGTGAGAGAAGAGAATGAAGGCCTCCAAATATAGCCCCCTGCTTTGCTCCCCGAAATGGACTTCTGTGAAAGCAAACCCGGTTTGAACAAAACGCAGAGCGCCTGCCCGGTGCAGGCAGCACAAAGCCTGCTCCTGGTGGGGGGAGCTGGTGGCCGCCAAGGGCCAGGGGGGAGGCAGGGAGGCAGACAGGCATGCGATGAAGAATGCCGTGATTCCTCTTTTTCGCGAGCCTGATTGATGGAAGTACAACAATAGAAACAAAAGATGGCTCGGATGGGCAGCGAGGTAGCAGAGACAGGCTGACACACCTTGATACCAGACTTGCACAGCTGCACATACGCTGCGGCCGATCCATCAGCCCAGCAGGCTGCTCACGACGGCTGATCAATCTGCACATGCCATTGCTTGACGTTAGCAGCAGCGGATAGGAGGGGAGAACAGTATTCGCAGCACAGTGGAGGATATGTTTTTCTTTCTCTTTTAATGCTTTTTTTTTTTCTTTCCCCCTAATGGAAGACCTCTGTGATTCATAACAGCACAAAATTACCCCACTGGCTCCAGTGGTTGTGTCCCATAGGCTGTACTTGGGTAAAATTCTCGTGGACGTTTATGTCCTCACCACTCTGCTAAATACTGTTCTCTTCAGTAAGAATTTGGAAAATGAATAAGGAAGGAAAGGCAAAATGAGAACTGGAGTAGATATTGATTGTAATGATCAGGAGTTGCTTTAAATTGAAAAAGAAAAATGGCCAAAAGTTGTTCCAGAGGAGACACTGCCGCAAAAAGTGAGGCAGCCTGACCTGCCTGCTTTCCAAGAAGAGTTTTGATTGAATAATCTGTATTGAAAAAATATTCTTCAAAATAATTTGTAGAGTCTAGACAATAACTGTCACATGAGAGACTGAAATTTTCAAATCAATAGATGAGTTTGCAGCAACTCTTCTTATTATTATTTATATTAATTACTAGTGGAATCCATGGTCTCAGCTGTCGTTCAGTAAAGATGTTCCTCAATTTTTTATTACACTCTTGGCCTGCTTCTTCTTTACACTACTTATCCTAGCACACAAAACAAATTTCTGTAAGACCAGGCAACCAAAGTGGAAAATGCTTAAAAGCTCTGCATCGAATTTAGTGCTTGCTGATTATTTGGCTGTAGCTTTGTCCTGAGAACCCAGTCGTATTTTGAATATTCAAATATCTTAGAAGAATAACCCAAAATTTGACACAAAGGAGAAATAAGAAAAAAACTGATGCTCTATAATGAACTAACTGCTCGTTCATACCAGTGGGAATTTTGTGCTAACTTCAAGGTTAGCCTATGCCCCTTACAAATCTGCAAGCTTTATTTCATTTTGCATATGCATTTAATCCATCTGTAAATTGTTCACTGGATAGCATGGGACAATATTCTTTTGGGAACTGTAAGGTATGTGTACTCAACAGTGGAGAATAAACACAAGATTTTATTACAAAATGCCACCACTGCTCCTGGCACGAGTAATTTGTGCACCTGCATTTTTAAAATGTTTCAAAGTTTTTCCCCTTTGTGAGTTCAGCAGCAACACGCATTATCTTCCAGGCTGCCACAACACAGTATTTGCAGACTGGGTCACGTCAGCCCTTGTTATCCAGAAGCCATTGTTTTCTGAGCAAATAGCAAATGAAAATGACAATGGTTTGCTCCAGACTGGGGAGAATAAGAGAGTGTTGCTGTATGGTAATGCAAGCCTTCAGGATGAGTAGGAAGCTCAAATCCAGATTCTGTTTGGGGTCCTGAGGAGGACAGAGGACCAAGGAAATGAGGAAGGGATTGAATTGAAGGATGACACTTCTTCCAGCACTCTGTCCCACATTTGAACATATCCATCCTTGCAACATGCCTGGAATCTTCAAGCTTGGGGAATGAGAAACTGGGTCTGGAGATTGAAGTACACTCTCTGGTGTAGTTCTGCACAGCCAAAGTACTGGGCCAGCCATAGATATCATTAAATGTAGAGTCCTGAATAATTACTACTGTGCTTTAAATACTCCATCACCTTCCAGAAGGCTGTGTACACATGGGACCTTGACTGGCTGATCAAGGTTTGGAGTGGGTAGGGGAATTAGGACATTTTAGTTAGTTTAGGCTTAGTAATTTAATTTTTAATAGTTATTCTGCAGGTGTCTAAAGTCAGCTCTGTATATACAATTTTTAAGTAAAAATTTCCCTTGTGTTCTCTGTAATCTTTCTGAAATGTTCCTTGATTCTCTCAGAACTCTCTCATTCAAATATGTAAAGTGTATAATTCCAGGCAATCTTACGTATTTGTACATCTTAAAGTCATATTATCATCTTAAAGTCTTGTATCACTCAATTCCCCCATTTACAATGGATCTTAGGCAAAAATGGAGAGAGATCTGATGTTGTACTGGTTTGCACAACAGAGACGATCTCCAAGGGCAGTCAAAAGCAGGTGAGTTTGCAATGTGTTTGTTTAACTGATATTGCAAATGCTGATGGAGGGATTCTGCTGATTAAATCACCTTGGATGAAGGCCTTACTTTCTTGACTTGTCAACAATTGAAAAGGCACAATCACCTTGCAGTTTCCAGTATTTCTGTGACATATACGCATTTAGAGAATGAGATTTGAATAGCTAAGTGTTAGAGCCTCCAGCTCCGTGGAGTTGTACTTGACATTTCAAATGGTGCAAATCTGTGGAATTAGGTAAGTGCAGCTCGGCCTGCAAGAGGGCAAAAAGGTCAGGAAATGACACCTCTGCCACCAGGGCTAAGTGCTCCCCTCCTGCCCCTCATCAACACCTGACCATGAGGTAGAGGAAACATGTTTGGTCTGTATTTACCTCTGGTAACCTCCTCTCCTTCAAGCCTTCCTGTATATTAGGATCATTAATCCTGAGCTACGTGAAGAGCTGGGATGAAGAGCTGGAATAAACATTGGAGGCAGGAGAATGGAGGTGAATCAGAGAAATGGAACAGAACAGAGCCTCAATATCAGGCTATTGTTTCCTTTAGACCCATTTTAAGGAGCCATTCATGTGCCAAGTCCTATTGAAAAGGTCTAGGCAGAGGATACTACTGGTACATTACCTCTATCAAGTAAATAGATGCCACTCCTTTGCTGGAAAATCCTCCTGAACCAGGACAAATGCCCAAAACTGATCAATAAGCCTACAGGAGGAACATTTCTAGAGCATTTTCATCCCCTAACAGACCCCTTCCAGATGTGTGTGTTTGTGCAGATGTGTGTGTATCACAAGGAACTGACATATTGAGCTGGTTGGACTATGAAAGATCATCCCACTGTTTGTTTCAAGCTATGTTCAGCTTCAAAAAGTAGTAGTTATACACAGAGACACCAGGTTATAAAAAGGTTTGGACATGATGGCAAGAAATGGCAAAAACAGGGAAATGATTGAGAATGGAAATATTCAGATGAATAAACCAGCTTGAGGGAGATATTTACAAATCAAGTAATGCAAATAGAGAAGATTTCCACATCCTTCCACAGCACTGACAGCTGAGAAAATCTCACTTTGGCCAGTAAGGGCAATGTGGGAGAGGAGGGGAGAGGAGGGGAGAGGAGGGGAGAGGAGGGG
>WBMW01004192.1:134308-247780 GCA_013396635.1 Penelope pileata
TCCCTCCAGACAAACTGTATCTGGGTTGTAACTGAAAGCCCAGCTCCAGTCTCTGAATGTCTGACTGGAAAGCTTGACTCATCTGCCCTTTGAAGTTCAGAAAAATAAATATAACTTAATTTTGTGAAAATTTTCTGAAAAAGCAGCCAAGTGACAAAACCAAACATGAGGTACTTTGCCTGACTGAGCTTAGTTTGCACAGGACCATATTTTGCTGTCCTGCTGAAACAGCACCTCACACCACCCGACAAACACCTCCCTCCATGGTGGGCTGTTGTCAGAGCAGCCATTAGGGGAGCAAAGAGTGCCAAGGCTGCTGCTGAGTACCGATACTCCCAGAGAATCGATCCTGATGATTTCACGGTCTAAGGAAGTGTGTTAAGTAATTTCAAATAAATATGTTTGAAGACAGTACAATCTGCCCTGAGATATTCCGCAGGCAGAAAAGTAGGCTAAATTCATCAGATTAATTATTCATCGCAAATTCTCTGAGCTCTATCATTGAGGTCAACAGCAAAAGTGCCACTGAGTACAATGGGATGAGGTCTCCAAAAGTGGATAACACTACTTTACTCTGCAAATATCAACAGCTTTTCTACTTTCCATGGGACAGACAGAAACAACCAAACAAGCAGAGGTATATGCAAATAAGCAGTTTTATTCCACAAAGATTGACTTCAGTTTCAATCCATGTGGGAATATATGTCCCATATTCTGCTCTGAGCTTTATGTTCAAATGAACCCAAATTCTCAACTCTCAGCCGAGATAAAATAGATACATATGTATGCATATATATATTTATGTATATTTACTCACATTTATTCTGTGGTTTTGCATCAGAACTCTCTAAAATCACGTTTTTGATACAAAAACATAACGTAAATGACACTCACTCAAAGACTGGTGAACTATTTGGTAAGCAAGGTGTGAACTTTTTGAATTTATAGAGAAACCCCAAAGTTAGTTTGTTAGAGAGGACTGGTTGCATCACAAACACTTTACACAGCTGTTCAAATGAAAACATTGAACACTTGAGGCCTCAATCTCAAGAATCACCACTTTCTTTGTACTCCACAGAGGTCTTTCTGTCAGCACTGTACACCTGTATTTTTCAGACCTATCCATTATGTGCCCAAGCAATGCAATTATAACTTAAGCCATATCCTCTGATTAAATACATCAACCTAAATTCTTGTTTATTTTGACTGCCTCTAGTTATCCTGCCCAAACCAGCCTCCAGGACACATGAAAAGACTTTTCTAAAGAGTTCCTTTATTTTCTACTCCCCCCATGCATAAAGTCAGAGCGAGTATTTTTACTGGGGATGGGAGGAGAAGAAAAATAAACAGGGGAAGAAATGTAATTGGCAGTGGCATGGAGAACATGGCCTCTCCACTTCTCTCTGCTACTAAAGCTCTCATGGGATTTAAAGGCCACAAATGATGTAGGTCTTCTTGAACCACTGTGAACTTTATCTGCTTGGGTTTAGTATCACTAAATGTGTATTAATGTCAAAGAGTGTTTGCGTGGATTATTTATAAGGCATTCACTTCAAATTAGTGCTGCTTAAAGTGTGTGAGTTCGTAACTTGCCAACAGCAGATGCAGTCTGCAGCAACAGAAACAGCAAGAGGCTCTGTAGATGTGTATACAGCAGCTGGACGTGAATCAATAATAGAAACATTAACCATGCTATTGTTTTAGAAGCAATTCTTTACTTTGGAGATATATTTTATTCTACATTAATGGTACCTTAAGTAAAATGATAGAAGACATGTAAGGATGCACCTCAAGTGGCTCACTGGGACTTACATGCTCTTGTTTGCCTGTTACTAACGCTGCTTCTCCTTGCAGTGTCTACAGATTTTAGAATGGGCCCCATGATGTTTTATCCTGTGTGCCAGGGAATCTGCACATCTCTGTATCAGAATAAAGAGGAGTGCACTGAACACTGTGCATGTCAGTGGGAGCAATGCTGTCTTACAACAGCAACCAAATGTATGGCATGGGTACAGATGTGACTCCCATTAATGACCTGGTAGATATCAAGTTCTTTGACTGATTGTATAAAAAAGTGAATTTTCAATCTCCTTTACCTTTCCTGACCAACCACTTTAATGTCAAGTCTGGGCCAGAAAGTTATCCCTTTGGCTACCTGTAAGTCAATCAAGTAAAAGTCAGTTCCTTGGAGAAGTGATTAGAGACACTAAAGGTCATAGTTTGGGTTTTTCAGTGGACTTTAAGTATATCTTGACACTTCTTAGGGTATGAAAATACACAGGCTGGGATTATATATAAATATATACAATTTTAAATATGTATCTAAATTCCCCAGATTCGAACTCAACCTCATTTGATCAACCCATCAACTCATGTCAATGGGAGTTTTAGACTGTGTTGTCCATGGCTTTGGGGAAGGTGCCAATACCAAGACTAGAGAACTGTGCCCTGCCCCACTATGACTCTTCTGCATAGTTGCTGTGTATGGTCTAAAGCCAGTAAATGACCAAAACTTTCTTCTCGCTCAGAAAAGATGAATAATTTGGGAGTCCATATGTAAATTTGGCTTTCTATTGAGCATGTGGGATGGGTCTTGGCAATGAGGCCCATGACACTGTCAGATCCGCATTGTCTCCAACATCTGCTTAAAGGAATATCTCTCGAGTCATCAGTAAACTAATCTAGCGGAAATAGTTATATTTAGTTATACAGCAATCATTTTTGTTACAGTCAGGCTGCTTTTGCATATCCAGACATGAGTTCAGCAGCATAATCTCCTCCAGTCTGATCCCTGACTGACAAAGCCATGAGAAAACTTCAGGGAACAGTCCCCCTTTCAGGCACTGATTCAACAGAGGTAAACAATTAAATTGTTTTTGGAAGAGCTTGTTACATCCCAGCAATGCTACTCTAGAGATGTATATTGAAAATCAGCACCGATGCCCCTTACGTTAACTTATGAAGGCATTTTAGTCATATCTTTGAATCTAGTTCTGAAGACAGAACATTTTCAACGTCTCCCATTTTCTCTCTCCCAGTTGCTCTCTGTTGCCTTCCAGTCTCATTTTCTCCTACTGTTTCTTTCTCGTTCCCTTCCTGCAATCTCTCTGTGACCATACAGAAAATTGTTTTTCTCTGACCCCTCACCATGGTATCTGGTGATTCTCTTCCTCTCCATTTGAGTTACCATTTTCCCCTGCTGCCCCGAACTTTATGCATCCTTTATTTTTCTCTGCAAATCATAATCCCTTTCATTAGCCTCCTTATTTCGTTCCTGAGAGTAACATTGGTTTTCACTGACAGTACAAACATGGCACAACCACTTTCAGAAATATTCTGAGATTCTGAGTGGGTGTTTGTTCCAGCACTCACTTTTCTTTGTTGGGGCCTTGAGGATTATCTGGCATTAGCAGATCCTCCTTTTGTTCCTTAGCCACTGACAACCATCTGCACACCTTCTTCCACAGTGCACACAACCACACTTGTTGTTAGCTGTATTTATTTAGGGCCACTGATTGTATTGACCACATAAACTGGCAAAATTTTGAGTTTTCCTCAGAGATCCTGAGTGCCCATCCCTACGTGTGTTCTCAGGGGGAGATGTGAACCTTTTGCATCTTGCAGGACCTAACAGGACTTTTCAGGATGGCACTTCCTGCAGTGGGCATTGCTACATTAATCAATTAATAAAGGCAATCATAGCTCAGAGCTAAATATGGTATATTACGGTGTTGTTCTTCACTTATATTACCCTCATGGCAAATGAGTCAAAAGTACTGCCATATATTTTTGAGGAGTGACTCTTTATGCTAATTGATGGTATCAATATGCATATGGTGATGCTGGTATAATTAGCACAGTGGATAACACCAATACAAAACAACAGAAGGAACATCTCCTAGAAAAAACAACACAGTGAATACATATTTAAAGCTATATGAAAATGTTGTAGCAAAACCCAAGGAGGTTCAGTTACAATCCCCCCCACCTGAGACAAGCTCACCCAAGTCTTACAGATATTTTGGTGAACCCAGGGTTAGTTCAGTATGATTTGGACAGATGTACAGACACTGAAAGAAACATGGGATTACAAAATGAGCTGATGCAGGGGGAACTGGGTGGGGGCTTGCATTGGTTTGAGGCCAGATCTCAGAACAGGCCTCAGAAGTCGCCAAACACAAGAGAAACAAGACTGAAGAAATAAACTGTCCGTGGAGCCCCTGCAAAGAAAGTCCAGGGTGTTTTGCACAGCTGTACTGAGTCCTGAAAGAAAAGTCAACACACAGGCTATCAGCTCTCTGTCAGTTGATATGCTCTCCAGGAAATGATATACAGGTTTTACAGGCCACATCCATAGCTGGCAAAAAATTGATGCAGCTCCGCTGAAGTCTCTGGGGATTAGCCAGCTTATGTCAGCTAAAGCTCCAGCCCAGCATCATTTACACTTTCATAGTTCCAATATCCAACAGAACCAACACTTCAGCATGTGGAAAGTCTGTGAGCTGCATGTGTCATATGGAAAATAATTGCCAACACATGACTGAAATACAGTGGTAGGGCTTTATCTTGTGCTTTCTTCAAAATTTCTGCACAGCTTTCTCCATTCAGACCACCAACTGGGTTTGGCCCTTTGGGGCCTGATCCTACTACCTTTGAATACCTGTTGTGATCCTCCCTCAAAAGATCATTCCTCTTCAACACAACAGTGCTGAGGACAAGCTCTTAATGCAGTGAGAAAGAGTTGTGGCAGTAGGGTGTTTGAGCCTGTCCACGCTGAACTGAGCAGGTGTAAGATCCCTAGCACTGCGGTGCTGAACGTTTTCCAAGTCCCCTCGAAGATCAGTCAGCCTCAGAGCAGGTGCTGACCTGTAGAAAATGCTCGGTGTCTCACTGAATCAAGACTTTAGACTTGTTTTTATTGTTTTTATTACTCCTGTGACAGGCAGTTTGCTAATTTGTGAGAGTGGTGATTTTTTTAATCTGGTTTCATTTATTTATTTATTTATTTATTATGATTTCAACCTAAAGGAGCTATCTTGTGTGGCCATTGGGTTTCTTCCTTGAGAGAATCAGTCCAGATATCTTTAAGATCTTTCATCCAACCTCGCTCTCTCCTTTTGGCTGCAAAGTTTGTTGCATCCAGGCAGGCCCTGGTATGAGACTGCATTTCACTCAGCAGGGGCCCTTCCTTACAAAACACCTGGCAAAAACCAGTTGTCTCTTATCCTGTTTGCCCCCTATATCAAGCCAGGCTGTAAGTTCTCAGGAGCAAAAATAGCATGTCCTGCTATGTTTTTATCCAGCCTGGATGCGATGGCACATAATTCCCATCAATGCTCTGGGCATTACCGTGAAAAAGACAAGGGCATCAGAAACTCCACTCCTATCTCATCTCACAGTGCCTAATTTGTTCAATTTATTTCTAGAAGGGATCAGACCCTTTACACATATAAAATCTGGCCACAATGCACCCAGTGAGAAATAAACTGTTAACCTGGAATTCTCACTCCAATCCTGAATTTTGTTGAATCTTCAGCTATAGGTTAAACACTTCAGTTTAATCACTTCAACATTTGTGCAATGAAACTACAGTGATTTTGTGCAGAGATCATCTGCTGTATGTAACAACACTCAGAGCTGTGAGATGATTTGGCAGGGGTCTCTACCTGCTTCAACACCTTAGCACAAGGGTGTGATTTAAAGGCAACGTGGCAGGTTTAATGCTGAATTTTCTCGCTTTCCTAGGCTTAAGCCTCAACCTTAATGGTATAACTTGCATTGACATTGTTTCAGTTTGTTTTGACATCATAATTGAGTCTAATCTCCATAGACTTGCACTGCAGTCTTATTTCCTACTGTAGTCTCACAGTGTAGTTTTACCATAACAGCACTGTAGTGAGGTCTTCTCCAAGTCCTGCCTTGAAACCACTTTGCATGTGTAACATAGGCTCATAATGGCTATGTAAGAGGCTCTCCAAAGATCTTCCCTGCAACAATTTGGCCATCTTAATCTCAAACTGTAATGACCTCACAATGCCATAAAGCTATTACCACTACAAATTTAAATGGTCTTATGAAGGAACCTCTGTGCTGCCTCATTAGGTGACACATTTTGCTGTGTCCAACATTTTATTTAAATATAGCACATCTACAGGATATCTGCTGCTCTCTTAAATACCAAAATTGGGCTAGGGCACGCATTTTGTTACAGTTCTTTTTTTTTTTTTTTTTCCACTGCAAATGGGCCGATGCGAATCTACTCTAGCTGCGCCTTTTTTTTAAGGATGGGCTGGGTTAGTGGCATCCAGATCTGGATGCCACAACTGCTGGAATTTTATTCATTTGCTGCCCATAAGCCAAATCACAGGTAGGAATTTGCTTTGAAACCAAAATAACAGAAAGCTGCTGTGCTCTATTGTCAACTGATATAGCTCTGCTTCCTCACTGCTTTGTCCCTGAAAAGGCTTGCTGCTGGGGCATTGATTTCCTTTTTAGCGATTCTTCTGGGAAGTGATGGCCAGCCCAATTCCTGTCCCTTTGTTAGACACCCAAGACAGTAGGAGCCGGAGATTTGTGTTGGGAGGTGAATTAGACTGCCTTGGCTTTTATAGTCAGAAACCTCTGAACACCTTGACTAATTTCCCAGGAAAAGCTTGGGCTTATCTAGGACACCTGAAAAATGGGCTATGGAGGACCTCAAGCTAGTGCTTTTCCATCCTGACTTTGAAGTTAGAGTAATTCTGATAGACCGGAGGGCTTGTTCCGGCTTTTACATGTCTCTTGGAAGCGTGAAACTGCCATTCTTACTCCTCTAACTCACTTATGTTTTGTTATTGTTGTTGCTGACCTTCTACAGGTGTATTTTTCTTGATGATTTTATGGCCCGTGGAACACCAGAATAGGCACAGTACACCATGAGGACTGAAGCCCACTGCTACCACTTACAGCCAACTTTCAAGAAGCAGCCGAGACTTATAACTTCTTCAGTTCAGAGACGTACTCCTGAGAACATGTTCATTATTTTAATTGAAGTCTTCATTGTTGGCTGACTGCCAAGTGGCCTACCAGATGTCTCTCTCTTTACTATGGTTGAAGCAGATTATGATGTTCCAGTTCATTTTTCCTTCACTGACAGCCTGGTTCCAAAAATGTGCCAGACTTTAAGGGCAATATTTTCAAAAGGCAGGTCAACTCACAACAGTACACCAATGACAGTGCATGCAGATACTACAAAACCGTATGATAGGCAATTAACTCAATGTTATTTAT
This sequence comes from Penelope pileata, assembly GCA_013396635.1. Classification (NCBI taxonomy): domain Eukaryota; kingdom Metazoa; phylum Chordata; class Aves; order Galliformes; family Cracidae; genus Penelope; species Penelope pileata. The sequence goes on from WBMW01004192.1 coordinate 141,578, forward strand.
GCTAGTCAAGTGACTTTGATTTTCTTAAGAGTCTTTATCACTGAAGAAGGAGAATTCTTAAAGTGCCAGTTTCTGGAGTCTGGCGAATATGGCAGAATTTGATATTTTGCTTGGAAAATAGGAAGTTTTGGCACGTGAGGTTAAAAGGAAAAACCTGAATCCAGAATCTTGTAAAAAGAGAGAGAGAAACCGCAACCTCGGAATGAATTGAAGTTACATTTTTTTCAAAGCCATTAATTATATCACAGGCATGGATGTACTTCCTACATTTTGTTCTTACACACAGATCCCAAAGTCCTGTTTGTGAGGGAACTTTATTGCATCTTTTGTCTCTCTCCTCCTTTTTTTTTTTCCCAAATTTTCAAAAGTAAAAACGAGTATCACATATCAAAGGCTTTTCTTTATGAGATCAAGTCTTTAAGACATTTGCAGTAACTGGTTTCAAGGGAGGTCCCAAACTCTCAAACTATAGGGACCTGCAGCCGCTTTCCAGGGGTCTTCTCTTTCCAGACTTCAAATGTTCAATACTCTCTTTGCTGCTGCCATCTTTATCACAGTCTCCTGCATGTAACTCCAAGAACGTTTTTCTGTGTGTGTGTGAGGTATCCTGCCTCTCTCCCTCTCTTCCCCCCTTCCCACTCTTTCTCTTTCAAATGGAAGGGCTTCATACAGTTTTCTTTTTATGAAATACAATTCCATAGAAATTAGAAACCAAAATTATATTGGATGGCAATTCTGACTTGAAACTTTTAATAAGCCATATGGCTTTTGAGACTGCTTCTCTGTGCATGTGTTCATGTAGATCCAGCTTTACTGTTGGAATGTATCTACTGGGGCAAAATATTATTTTGTTATCGTTATGCTAGTCTTTCATTGTTCTGTGTCAGGGCACAGATACAATCCTACTTACCAAAACTTTAAACATCCAGCACCATAATCTCCAGACAACCCCTTCATAAGAAGCAGCAAGTTTGTTGTGTTAAGCAAGGGGCTTGACGGGAAGGAGGGAGTGCTTTGGTAATAAACTGCTTTGTCTGAACTGTTTTACTAGTGTGAAGACCCTTGTACTGATGATTTATTTGGAAGTTCTGGGTATATTAACTTTTGCTAAGAGCTGAGACTAAAAACTTTATGGGGAATGCTACATACACTCCAAAGACCGACAAGAGAATTTAAGTTAGATGTGATTAGTATGAAGAAAGTTACATTTATTATACTCTTATGTATAATTGATCATATGAAAGGCCTTTTGTAACTATAAAAGAGACAGCACATTAAATTGTTTTACCCTGAGGATTATACAAATTTGTAGAAATCGGATTGGAATACCAGCCTATTGGTTTCATTGCCATGGTAAATCATTAAGATGTTCTATGTTAATCATAAATCTTTGTATCTGTTTATTATTAATCAAATAACTCCTCCCAGCTGCTGCTTTGCTTCATCCATCTGAGCCAATCAAACCAATGTCTGGTAGCATTATCTCTGCTAAAGGGTGGCCGCACCCACATGGTATGCATGGCACATAGCGTGGATTATACAGTGCTAGATATGGGGTATGAGAGCTGATGGGGCATTGGCTCTCCACAGCAAAGGGGCCTGGTTTCTGGATTTGAGAGAAGGTATGCCTCATTACTAGGATGATTCATGGTGAAAGGGAGTTTAGCTGCTGTGGTGGAGTAGAAATATAATTTAGAAAAGAGAGGTGGTTTGATAACATCTTGAATGATGACTTTGATATCAACATGTACTGCTCTTACCCATTTCGGTTTGGAAAAAAAAAGTTACAAAACCCCTTCAATTAACAAGTAGGCAAATAAAAAAGATAAAACCTAACTCATGGTCTTGTATTATTGGTGGATTACGCAAGCTTCTAAGTAAAGATAGTTGGCTTTCACAGAGCTGGTATGTCTATGTAAGCAGATGGTTCATTGCCAAGTAGAAGTCAATCTCAATTCAATGTTATAGTATATTGATTACTGCCTATTTCCTCCTACTACATCCTGTGAGTGTAATGGTATCTGACATATAATTTTCCCTAAACTGCTGAAGTTGACATACTATTTAGATTTGGCCCACATTTCTTCAATTAGCAGTGGTATTATAAATGATGTACTGCTCTGAGCCTCAGACACTTCTTGCTCATGCCATACAAAATTAAGTAAGTGTGGAAACTCATTTTAAGACGAGACAAAAATATTATCGAAAGAAATAGATATTAGCAGTAGTGCTGCAAGGAGCCGGGAAACAAGAACTGTGTCCATTCAAAACTGAGCAATGAACTCTTACTGTGACAGATTTTCCTTGGGTATCTTAATGTTTAAAAGCACACCATCCCTATTTTAGCTTAAGTGGGCCAGTCTACAAACGTAAATAGATATCTTTCAAACAATTAGAAGTTCACATAAATCTTCTTTCTACTTGCACTGTAAAAGTAACTGTATTTTAGGGAAACATGCACAGAACCTACATTGTATGCTGTGGCTTGAAGAATGAAATAGGAAAATTCTTGCAATGATTTCACTCTAGGCTGCTGAGATGAGTGCTAGGTTCCTTATAGGTAGGAAATACAGCTGCAGTAGTTAAGTGAGTTCTTTCTTGTGAGTTTGCTTCTCCTCTGATGTGTTCAGTAAGCTCCTGGGCAGCTTCAACAGCTGGTATTGGCTGACACTCTGTTAGTCTTGCACATGTCAGATCGTGGATTCATGCTTACCAGGAAAAAGGGAAAGTACCAAGTTAGCTAAAAGAGGTAGAAATTTCCTATGCCATGAAAGTCTGCTATTTTTCCATCAGCCTCTCTCCAAGTTTTCCATTTTGCTTTTATTTCCTGAGGTGAGGTTTTCCCTAACTAAAATACCATAGTAAAGCTTCTGTAAAATAATTAATTTTGAAACATATTCATTGATCTGTGCAGCTCTGTGAGGTAAAGGAGCATGGGTTTGAACTGCACTGGATATGAGATTGTGCCTGTTTTCTTTTCCTTTATCTTTTCTTCCTTTCTTTTCATTTTTCCTTCCCTTAAACACTGCATATGTTTATTGTACAATATATGAAAGGCCTCCTTTCCAAGTATCTGCCATTGTATTTTCAGATACAAAAAAAAAAAATGGAGAAAGCTCTGTATCCTACCAAACACACAGTGTTATATACAGGTCTGAAGGAAGAACGAACAGATTAATTTTCTGCTCCGTGTCCTGACCCCTTTATATTATTTATTTATTCAGAAATAGCTCACTGCATATAGCTGCATACCTACCACTTAGCTTCCGCCCGGGGTCTGAGCTTCCAGACTAGCCTTTGTGTGCCAGCTGATACTGTTGTGGCAAGCAGAAATATATGAAAGGAATACATATCCCTGGGCTGATGGACGCTGTGCTTACCAGATATATTTTGCTCTTGACTTTGCAGATGCAAAGAACAGCATCTCCCAGCAGAACGGGTGGGCTCCTGTAAGGGAAGCAGGTGTCAAATGTTGAGAAAGCTGGTCTGTGCAGTAAAAGATGTCTAAGGATACAGATGTTCTTGTTCTTCCCTCTCGGGGAACTGGTGATAAATAAGTTGCCCTCTCAGACCCCCATCTTTATCCTCCACTGAAGATTTCCAGCAATATCCAATGTTTGCATTGTTTTTCAGCTGAAGCACTAACTCAGTGTCCACATGTCCTATGTCCTAAACCTTTGCTCCAGAGCCCCTGCCTGCTCCAGTTATTAGATGGTTTGAAGTTGGCCTGAGTTTATACTCAAATAAATATCCATGTATGGATTATGATCCATGTATGATCCATGTATGATCCATGTCTTTATTTTACCTTACCTCGTACATTGGCTGCATGTAACTGTTGCTTAAGAGATAAGATGCAGGGATACTCCCAAGTCTTTGTCACGTTCTTCTTCCAAAGAATGAGCACATCTCCCCCAATGAGCACTCTCCTGTACCTTGTGTCTATGCAGTAACTTTGGTGTTGCTTTTTCTTTGTACCTGCTACAATGGTTTCAAGAGTAAAGGTGTTCTGCAATCTATTTTTAAACGTGGTGCCAGTGGAATAACTAATGAGATATAAAGAGCGATATGTCCCAAATTGCAGGCTGCCTTGGGTGTTGGTTTGGTTATCAAAATACACAATCAGTGGAGCACAGTGCTCCATAGAAGAGATCAAATCAAATCAAAACCAAATCCTGTCACAAGTATAAACTTGTAAATAATCAGTTGTGAGTAAATGGCTAAAAAAATTCCTGAAAGGTGCCAACTGCTTGTACGCCAGGTGCATCAATCTAACAGAGACATTCTCAGTAGAAAAAAATAACCAGATTCTGATCTCATTTATACCACTGTCAGCTCAGAATAATTCAAGACAACTCAAGCTTACATTCAGAGGACTTAAGATCAGAGCTGACTGCTCAGTGGCTGAACATTTAAGAACTTCTCAGGTGATAATGCAGTAATTTTGACTCCTTGAAGCCCAAAGACTGAGTTGTTCTGACCAAGCAGGAGAGGAAACAGGCCAAGAATTGCACAAGTAACATACAGTCTCTACTGGAGGTCAAAGATGCACACAGTTATCAGCAATGCTGTCAGCAGGTGTATTTGAAATCTGCCTGGCTGACAACAGCTGTGCCTGGAACTGCTTCTGGATAGAGCATTCTGCATTTTCCTTCTCAGATAGGAAGTGTTTGGATAGGCTGCAAATTAGCCAACACTGGGATTTGGGCATACTTCTGATGAATAAAGAGGATGGCATGATGCCTCCAGAGGCTTGGAATGCAGGACAACAAGTTTGCTCCAAAACAAACGTCATGTACAATATATGTATGAGGTTAGTTTCAGCTGTGCTGTCAGGGTGCTGCCTAGCAAAGATGCTGAAACATGTAGAACCCTAAAGCTCAATGATGTTGTTTGAAAGTCCCCAGGCAGCAGTGCTCCAACGTTGTGTGAAGTAGCCAGAAGTAAATCTACAATTATCAGCCAGGACCGTGCAGCCCCAACTGTGTGAACAGCAGAATGCATAAGCGTTGATTGCACTGGTGGCAGCAGTGTGCTGAGACTGAGAAATTCACCACTGGAGTCAGCCCCAGATTTCAAGAACCTAAGCGTGCTAGGGAGCTGGTGGGATTGGTTGGACCCATCATAAACAGGTTGTCTGCCCAATTCAAAGCCAGTTTGAGATCCAGATCCCAGAAAATGTTGGAGTTCTAGAACACTTGTGTTTATGAATTTTAACTCGTTTCTGGTAAAAGGCAATGGATCTTAATCCATGGCATTGATTCCAGAAAGATTTTTCCACCTTAATAATGTTTATCTCAGAGGCAGAAACACTTTACAAACCGGCATTAAAACTAGAAAACCCCAAAATGTATATATTTTTTCAGGAACACAGAAACAAGACACATACCACTGGTGAGAGTAGAAGTGCAAAAAGCATCCCAGCTTCATGAGCCCTGCAGGGAATCTGAGAACCATGGGGAAAGAGATCTTGAGCCTGCTTCTATCCTTACTTGTAGCAATGGATAAAAGCATCTACACCTGGGCAGAGAAAGAGGTACACCCAGATAAAGACAGGCAGTGTTCCACAATGCAGGCTAGAAGACCTCTTCCCCTTTCTTTTTATTGACTAGCTGCAGTGTTTACAGTCAATCGTTTTTAGATGGAAATATACTTTACAGCCATATCAGGGTAGGAAGCTGCAAAGAAGCTCAAGAGATGTGATCACTTGCCAAACTCTGAGGTATAGAACTTGTTAAATTAGGCCATGTGATGGGTCCAAAATGGCCTAATTTATGCTACTTTGAACATCATTCTAGCCCTTTTAACATGTTTCCCCCAATTAAGCTGTTCAGGCCACAGATCTAAATAGCTGTCTGCACAGGCTGCCAATTGATTAATTCCCTAATGATGGATTGAAGCTACAGCTTTTGTTTCTTAATCTCTCTTTTCTCCATTAATGGCAAATCATTCATAAAACAAATCTTATAAATATTAGTAAACACACAGGAGTGCAGGGGACAGATTGCATATAGATTTATTGCAGAATTAATTTTTGATTGCCTTTAACGACTCATTATTATTTTTGCTTTCTCTTTTCTCATAGAGCCAGGGGAGTCTGTTAGGCAATTTCCTGAACTTGAGCTTACAGTTTTCACAGTGTAGTCTACGAAGAGCTCAGATGGCTGCCCATGCAGAAGACACAACGAAGAAGCTCTTCAGGGGGCATTTTGTAGGATCTGTGGACAAATCGTACGTGGTCAGACTGTAAGAAGGTAACTGTCGAGTTCCTCTGTTAAGCTCTGACCTCGTACTGATCTTGCAACAGCAGAATCTGAGAGTCAATGGAAGAAGATGGATGAAGTACAGGCAAGTAATGGGAATGTCAGAGAGAATAAGCATGTCTTCAGGTTGTCTCCTCTTTGGAAAGAGTTGTTGCCCTGTGTAGTTACATGTCTGCGGATGTAGGAATACTCTAAATCCATTTTAGATGAGCATGCTTGGAAAAAAGACTTCTGATTCCATAGGCCACACAAGTGAAATCCGGGTAGTGGTCACAGAGTAAGACATGGAAGAGGACTGGATACACAGAGCAAGAAGAAGACTGAGGAAGAATCAGCAAGGAGTGCTTCTGACTGCTGTCACTGCAGAGACAAGGGTGACTGGTGAAAGCTCTTTCACACAGCACAAGAAGAATCACTGCCCTGAAGTGCATCACTCAACCTGTCACCTGGGTGTCCTGAGCTGCATAGTAAAAGAGAAATAAACTGATGGGAGTGAGAAGTTAATTAACTCAAGAATTAGAAGAGTTGAGAAATGGGGCCCTTCAAAAGCGCGACCCAGATAAGATTCTGTCTGTGCCATAAATCATTCATTATTGTTTAGAAATTCCCTTCTCCAAACTTGACCTTCATCACCATTCTCTCCCTTGAGTCTGGGTGTCATCACAAAAGTCGTGGCTATGTGGATGGAAGCATAGGGGACACCTTCGATAGCATTTCCCTGAGTGCTTGCATTTTTATGGAACAGAAAAGAAACAATGAAAACTGAACCGAGTTTGCTGTCTAGCATTTCTCTGAGCACCATGTGTGGTAGACAGCTCTTCAAAGAGAATAAAGTTCAGCTTGTGACATTCCCAATTAAGCCCTTCATCTTGGAGATAATTAACCAGTGCTAGAGGCTTCCCGGTCCTGGACAGCAAAGGATACATCCTACAACAGTAGATGCCCGTTTGAAAATGCAGTGCTTTTCCCTGCTTGTACTTGTCCTGGGAGTGTTAGCAGGAGTTGATGTGGCGAATACATTAAACAGTCAATTACTTCTGGACATTTCAAATTTGGGTTCAGGCCATACCTGCAAAAAAAACTGCAGTGGCTCTTCTGGTGCAATTTTTGGTGGCTGAGATTCAGAGCATGGACAGTCTTTTCTTCTGGGCAAAGCAGGGCTAAAGAAGCAGGCTTTGCTGCCTGCTACATCACTCTGAATTCAGAGGAGCTCTGTGCAGTTCACTCTCAGATGCCCTTGAGTATCAGCCAGTTACCACAGAGTGGGGAGATAGTGGGCTGTGCCACAGTGTATGTACACCCCGAATCCCGAGGCTGGCTGGAGGCAGGCTTAACCCCTGGTGCAATTCAGAACAGCCTCAGGGCTGCTCTGGGTTGTGCTGTTTTTTGACAGTCCCTCTGGGGCTGCCCTTTCTTGGCATGCCTCCGAAAAGCCACCTTGGAGGAGGAGAAGGAGGAAAGGGTGAGGGGGAAGTGTTGCACAGACCTATCTACTTATACTTACCTACACAGAGTGCAATCCAGCTGAAAGTGGCTCCAGCTGACACCTGCCTGAAAAATCACCTGCTAACAGAGTGGTGTAAGAGACTTATATGGGTAACACCCCGCAGTTGGTCTGATGTATTTTTTTTTTTTTTAAGATAGCATTTTATGAGATTTAAACCAATTTATTTAATTCTTCTTTTTAACTTTTTATATGCACTCAGCAATGAGTTTGTGTGACAAATAGAGATACAAACATTCCACTCTGGAATGAGAACATGACCATCATCAGCTTGTGTCTGTGCAAGCAGAGCCTCTAACCATTTCACAAAAAGTTCCTCCAAAAGAAAACTTCCTGGGTGACCTGCTGTTGCTTCATTACTCAGCCGCATCGCTCAAAAACCAAGGTGTTGCAGATGATACCTCCAAATTACTTAGTCAACAGTGTTGGTAGTATTAATTAGTACAGGCTAAATAATGCAATTTAATGACATCTACTTTCGCTTAAGTCACTCAGAGTGCTTACAGAGTATAATGCAAGACTTATATAAGCAGTAATTATTTATTCCTCTATCAGTCTTGCCTCCTGTTGATTTATTACCCTTTTGACATCAATAAAGAAACAGTAGACAGTCTGCTCACCTGTTTTGTTCCCCTTCTCTGTTCTGTTCATCAATTTTAATTTGATATTTGGTTATTTGAGGTGCAAATATTCAAGTCTTGATCTCCCTAAGACTGACTTTGTTGTAGCTAGATATGTTTCCTAGCTGTTGCTCCTTGGGCATCATCCCCGCTGTGTTAAATTTTGACTCCAGCTCTGAACGTCAGCAGCAATAATTGGCCACCATGTCCACAGAAAAATAAGTGGAAGTTCTTCTGAGCAGGGACTAGGCGTGTAATGGGAGCTTCCTTAGATCTGCGGTTGGTACTATAATATGAATGTTAAATACTATTCTTCGCAGTGCGAGCTGGTGAGAAAGGCGTGGGGTGGTTAGAATCATAGGGAAGGTAGGCTATCTGGATGAGCATACAATGACGTATTTTAAGCAAACGCCCCAATTCTTTCTTGTCTTTTCATCATAGATTTTGTTGTTAGTCTCTATAACAGGTGATTTGCAGGTTAAATCTCATTTTCTTTCTCTATAGACTAAATCCATCTTTGATAAAACATGCAAAAGTCCATTAACTTCAATAGAGTTATGTTCAGTCACTCCAACATTGAATCTATCCCAATGGGTTTATGCTGTAAATCTGTCCCAGAAGGAATGGTTATAGAGGTATTGGTTCTGCTCTGAAATTCATTCAGCCTTTTCAGATAGGAGCTGGGGAATGTTTTTAGCCACCAACACATAAGCCTCACTCCAGATACACTTTTTAGTTCAACATCTCCTTTCTTCCACAGCCCTGATACTCCTTTAGACTCCCTTTTCTCTCACATTGTCATTTGCAGCCTATCTTCACTGCCTAACTGTGGTAAACAATACTCCCCACACTGTTGCCTGTAGCCATGGCATCTTGGTCTGAGGTGGCCTCGTCAAATCTTATCAGCCAAGTAAGGTTGGGTCTTGTTAGTATTTGGACAGAAGCCCTTGGAGAAAGGCTCCAAGTGCTCTACACACTGGTGCTGGGGCGTCTGTAGGTGCCATTCCTCCATCCTAGGCCAGTTCTCTGAGTAATCTTAAGCAATGCTCTAAAATAATCTTAAGCAATGCTCTAAAATATTGTCCCACAGCACTGCGCTGCTAAGGGGGTCAACACTGACTCACGAGTAAAATTAAGGCAAATCTTACCCAAATGTAGAAAATGGATATCTTTATCTTTTCAGCTGTAATTTGCCTGTCATCCCAGCTGATCACAGACCAGAGTATAGAACGTGTGCGTTTTTTGACACTACTTTGCTTTTGTTGCATTTAGCAGTACTGCTTTTGCAATACGTTGATTTATAGAATAGTATGGAAGCTCTCCGGTGCCCGATTTAACACCTACGAATTCGTCTGTGTAATCTCTAACCAATTCGACAGATAAAATGTTTGCCTTAAATTTCAGTATTCCTGTGTTCTCTCTTGAAATACAGCTCTTTGATTAATTTCTTTTATTTATTTATTTATTTTCAGTATCAGGTCCTACTGTTTGGATGCAGAGTTCTGGGAGGATTTGGAAAGGAGCAGATCTTCTCCAGCCTGGCTGAGTCTTGGGTTGCACTACAGCCATTTCCAGATCTGCCCTGGTATCCATCAATCACGTTACACCACAAGATTAGTTCTTGTCTCTTCTGTGAGAGCCAGTGCATCACTTCACTTCAGGTACTGAGCCTGTGCCAGGGTAGGATCTTCCTCTCCCCTGGACTATGCCAGCGTCACAGCCTTCCTCACATGTTGGGTTGGTAGCCAAAGCCATCTTCCTCCAGACAAGGAAAGAGATCATGCCAGGATTTCTGTGCCAGTCCTTCCCATGGCTCAAAGGGGAATGGGGGAAAGGAGGAAGATCTGATTTCTTTCTTACGACAGTGTTTTGTCACGTTGTTTCTTTGATGTTTCATCACTTTTCTCCCTTCAGTTCAGATATGAACTTACCCATAGGAAGGCCTCTAACTATCTATTCCTCTCTGTCACCCCCAAACCCATAATTACTCCTGGAGGAAATCTTGACAGTGAGTAAATAACTTGGCAGCATTATGAAGGTCCTTGCACTGTGAGGGCAAAAGAATCTGCCCAGGGGTTGAAATGCCACTCTGACGTTTTTGAGAACAGCCTAGGTTTGTCACATTGGTACCTTTGCTCCTTAGAGGGGGTGAGGCTGGAGGGAGTTGCATTGAGGTGCATCTGTGAAGTATGGAGTTCATCAGACACAAACATCTCTGTTTGCATATGATATCTGTATGCTATTCACTGAACTTACTGCCACCTCTGTCCATCTGGGCTAGTAAAGGGCAGATGAAAGGGAAGGAATTGCTCAGAAATCATGGCATGATCTTTGCAGAACAATAAGGAGGCTGAAGACTATTTCAAGGCAGAGCATAATAAATGTTCTGTTAATAAGGGCCCCAGAGGATCCGAAGGATTTTAGTTCAGGAATGAAGATTATGTAGGTGGTAGTACCCCTTTAAGGGCTCTAGTAAAACTGAGGCTGAGAAGGGGGAATGCATTTAATACCTTCACTGAGTGCATAGGAGAATTATACGGCATACACACATTGCTGATGCTCAGCATCACCTTCCAGGATTGAATATAACTTCGTTCCCAGTCTAGAATTTACCCACCAAACAGAGAGGTTGAAAGGCAACATTAATTACACATCTGTCCAACACGTAGCCATACTCAGATGTCGGGTGTCATACAAATGCAAAATGTTGCTAGTCTACAGGGTGACTTCTATACACGTGTAGATTAAACAATGGCTTTGCACGAGACTAAAATCTGCAGTGCTGCTGATGAAAAGAGTTAATTGCACGGCTGCAGAGTTATGGACAGCGTGGTTTTACTGAGCTAAAAGATGAGGACAGTGATTCATGGCTGCACCCATGCTCTCCATCATGAAATATAAATTAAAAATAATTGTATTATGGTAGGCTACCTGTATTGTTACATTCATAATGGATATCACATATCCGTCCTTGCTCTGTGTTCCAGGCAAGGCATGTTAGAGAAACTATGGCAGTATTTTTCTTTTAGGTCTAACAATCTGTCAGTATCAAATTCTCTTAGTCAGTAGGGAGCATATAGTGTTGATTTACTGAAAATCTGGGATTATGTCTGCTCTGTGGTGAGCGCAGATTTAAGAGGGGAGAGGTAAGGGGTCTCCAAAAGGTGAAGAAAAACACAAATGAAACCTAGCAAGGAAAAAATAGCTTGACAGTTAAGATGCAGTACAGTCACCGTCAAGTCTTCTTGAAGGAAAACTCGAGCATGCAGGCGTGCTCTGAGCACCGCACACTGTACGTTAAGCAGCCCATTCAATTACCCACTTCATGCCACAGAACTGGAAATGTAGAACTTGTAGGAAACGTAGAAAAAAAGAAAAAGCTGTGGCTCCTCAGAAGAAGATTTCAGAAGAAATCTTGATATTTCTGTTGCCTGATGTATTAACGCTTTTGTTGGCACTCGGGAATTTAGGGTGCACACATCTGGGGACAGAACACAACGACAGAGGATTTCCCTCCTTTTTTATTCCTTTTGCTGCCAGCTGTGTTAGACAAAGGGACAGTGACAGCAGCAGAGTAGTTCTGAGGGTTGGTTTGGAGACTGAAACTTCACCCCTGTGTAGCTCTTGGCCTGCTGGGACCCTCCTTGGCACAGCACTGAACTGCATGGCACAGCACAGCATGGAGCTTCCCCAAGGCTTAGTGATGTGCCCAGCCAGACCAGAAAGATTATGGGTACCAATCCAGGCCATGTCATTAAGGACCAAAAGTTGCAGCCAGACGAGTAGTAAAGGTGTTGCAGTCACAGTCCTGCCCTGGTGGAACGGTGCCTCCTCCATCACAAAATGCAATTTGGCACTAATTGGTATCTTTAATAGCGGTCCCAGCAGAGAGCCCGTGAAGGCTTGCCTTCATCCTTGTTCTGGGCCTTCCAGGTTGACTGGGGAAGCTTTCATTGCTGCTGCCCGCGTTGTAATTGTTCTGGGGATAAGTAAAGGATTTCCAACTCCAGGCTGCCAATCTGTCACCCTTCAATAGCCACAAAGTCACAGCAAAATGAATTTAAAAAACCCTAAATATCACATTAGTAGCCACAGTGCAAGCAAAATATAAGCAATTAAAAAACCACCGGGCACAGGCTTAATGTGCTGAGCATCCAGTGTGCAGATTTCACTTCATTTTAATGGACAAAGAGGGGAGATTCATTTGTGGAGAAGAGAAGAAAAGTAGCCCCCAAACCCTGTAACTCTTCTCTGCTATCAAACGCTACAAAAATTCATGGGATTTATTATATTGGGAAAAAAAAGAAGAAGAAAAAGAAAAAGAAAAAAAAAGGCTGCTTTCCCTTTAAAAAGAGAGGAGCTACTTGGTCTGATGCTGCTGCCTTTATCAGCCATGAAGTTCCCAGCAAGGTGCTGTTAGTGCCTGATTAAACCTCATACCAATCTCTGTCCCCCATGGTAACCCAGAAGACATCCACTGAGAGTGGCAGCTCTTATTCATTTTAATTGCCAAGGATCTCTCTGTGATGGCCAGTTTTCTTGTCTCTCAAGGACTCGAATGGAAATCCATCTGATTACACGAGCAATCCGGGTGCTCTGACAGATCTGAAATATGAATATGGAGATGGCATTGTGCTCTGCACTGACTCCTGAAACCCCAATAGTAAATTATGATCTGCCACTGAAACAATTTCAGGGCACAGTACAATTCACATAAAAGCCCATTTTTTAGTAATGGAACACAAATTATTAATAAATCAGTGCAAAGAGGGAGAAGAAATTGAAAAAATAGATTTAATCTATTGTCATTTTCACAGAACATCACAAACAAATGCACGCAAACATACGTGTGCTCACCCTTTTCTGTTGCGTACCTTTTTGTATGGCTTTAAGTGGAGATTATATAAAGAAATCCCTTGGGGTTACTGTAGTGTTCCTGAAATTAGCCACAGGTCTTTTTGCTGTAAGCTTAATACTGTACGAGGAATGCAAAGCCCCAGATGAAAGCATAGAGGAGATCAGTCAACACAAAGGAGAAGTCCCATCCCTTGGGTGGAACAGCCTCTGGCTTATGCAGAGCCACATGGAGGGACACGTTTATTGTCACAACAAAACTGGCAGCCCTGACATGAACATAGGGAACAGTTTGTCTTCCTCCTGTGCCCTCTGCTTCCCAGTGGCAGGCCACGTTCTCAGAAAGACCTTAGCCTCTCTGGATGTGGCCCAGATCATCCACTATGAACTCAAACTTCCTCAGAGAGATCCTGACTACATGTGTGAGACCCTATAAAAAGAGGAGAGGCCCAGCCGAAGAGCAGAGTTTGCCTGCAGGTTGGAAGAGGGGCGGGGGTAGGAAGGAAGTCTATTCAAACAAACCCAAACAGCCCGGGGCACCTCCTGAGCACAGCAGCACCCCACACCAGCCTGCACAAACACCCAGCCACCGGGGACAGATGGAAACCAGCACAGGCCGCTCAGCAGGAGCACACTGGTGCTCCCAGCCCAGCCTGTGCTCATTGCTCCGCAATGTGCTGACACGCGAGAGGAGGACGAGGCCACACAGGCACCTGGACGCAGCACACATCCTCTGGCAGAAAGGGAGGCCAGCAAGGGTCCATCTGCTGGGGCCAGCCAAGTGCTCCAGGCAGCTGACAAAGCAGGGTGGTGACAATATTAACATGCACAGCGCAGGCAGCAGCATTATTATTACTACATATTTCTACTAAAGCAGCGCCCGAGGCTTCTGAGGACTGGCTGGCCAGCCAGCTGAATACACACTGCTGAAACCGTGTCCAGGGGGCTTTTCGTCCCCTTGAAAGCAATGGAAAGAGAAGAGGAAATATAATGCGCATATGGAAGGACAAGGAGGTTTAGTGGGCTTAGCACTGCCTCAGAGGTCAGGAAATGCAGGCTGTAACCCTGGCTTTAGCCCCAGCCTGGCGGATGACCTCTGGTCCCCCGAGGGCTTCCTGTCTGCAAAACGTGAAACTTCCATATGTTTGGCTTTCCCTGGCTGTGGCATCAGTTTCCAACTGGAAAATTTGCCTGGGCAGGAAGGAAAAAAAAAAAAAAAGAAAGAAAGAAAAGACACTGGACTTTTGTCAAAAGCTTCTGGACATCTGGAGGTCAGGCCTCCACAGTGAGGACACAACTGATGGACATGCATGGGAAACACAACAACAGTACAAACATTCTCCCCAAGCATCCACCTCCCTATGCCTTCCCCAAACGGCACATAAGCACCTAATTTTGCTTTGAAAATCTCAGAGCCCTAGTAAACTGAGGATAATGATGCCATTTTTGTGAAGCGTTTGGAGATCCACTGATGCTAAGTGGTAGGCAGGAGTGGCTTTATTCATCGGGTAGGCATTTTAATCACTGGGATTAAAGCAATAATAATAATAAAAATGATATTAATTATAATAACCCTCCTGATTCAGCCTGAACTCTGTCCTCTTACCACTCTCCTTCCTCTCCTGGAGGCATTAGGCTCAGCAGGGGTTTGGGAGTGGGATCTGAAGGAGGCTGCTGACCTCAGCCAGCCAGGGCAGGGATGCTGCTCCCTGGTTACAGATCAGAGGCAGCATTGCAGCCCGAAGGGTTCAATCCTTATGCCATCCTGTTTGCAAACAGCACAGCTATCTAATGCTTCCTACTTAGGCTGGCTTTTTGCATTTATTAGCAGTAAGCAGTATAACTGGTAATTAATTTGGTGATCCTTTGAGCCAGCGCCCGTTATCAGTTTTCTTTTACATAAAAAGATAAATGTGCAGCAGTTTTTGAGACGCACTGATGTGCATACACCCAGTCGTGTTTCTGTCAGCTATACAGAAAAGATTTCCCCAAAAGGAAGAGCTGCTGGGAGTGGGATTTCAGTACAGCCAGAGGATACAGAGTCTAGGGCTGAAGGAGAGTCTTAAAATGCCTCTGGACCCAGCTGCTTTGGCATCCCGTCTTCCTGCAAAATTTGCTAAGGAACCAGCAGGTCTGGGCATGGGGCCTGCAGAAACCTGTCTTCTCCATTAGATAGTGCTGGTAATATCTGAGGAAAAAAATGTCCAAACCCCAATCATGTGATTCCCTAAAGGGAAGAAATAATCTGATCAGTTACTCGTAATTTATTCTTCAAATGCAAAAGAACTAGAAAGGGAAAAAATACAACCAGCTTTAGCAACTGCAGAAAAGTCTGCAGTAAGTAGAGTTTGCAACCTCCATAATTCATCTAAGAGGCA
Source organism: Penelope pileata (assembly GCA_013396635.1). NCBI lineage: Eukaryota > Metazoa > Chordata > Aves > Galliformes > Cracidae > Penelope > Penelope pileata. The sequence goes on from WBMW01004192.1 coordinate 157,197, forward strand.
TAACCCCCTCAGAGTTCCATTGACTAGTGAATATACGTTGTTTTCTTGGAGAACAAGACTGACATTCTGAATGCCAGTGAAGCAGTCAATTGAAAACTAAAATATTCAAGCTAGGAATCATACTCCAAAGGACTTTCTTAGAGAGATTAGGGCAGGAGGCAGCTGATTTCAGTTTTTCCATTATTTCACCCATACATGAGATGATTCCTCTGAGCAATTGTAACCAATGGAAATGTAGCTGTTTAGCACATGCTGGAGGGGGACCACAGAGAATAAAATCCCCGTTTCTGCAGCGCTGTTTAGTGACCTGCACGAAATGGGTTGGTGTTTTTGCCCATTTTGAATTTGACAAGTGTCCAAAGCACAAAAACTTGGTTCTGCAAAGACCAGTCTTAAAGTGTCTGACTCTTTGCTTTACTGAATAGGAACAAAAATTATCACCACAGTTGTCACCCATTTGTGTTTAGCTCAGCACTGCCACTTGAGGTTAAAGATTGCACAAGACATAAAAAATGAATAATGTTAGATGCAATCTCTCTAAAACACAGCTACAGAATTTTAGTAGGGTGGGATGAAGCTTCCATTATTGCTACAAATGATGGTCCGTCATTTTGTACATAAATACTGGGCTTCTGTACCAGTGTATCAAGCAAGCATCTTTGAGGATTCTTGATTACTTTTTTTTAAATGAAACGAGATATCTAGCAATGCGTCTCTGCTTCCAGGATGATTCAATGGGCTTGAGTCTGCCTTCATTCCTTCTTTCCTTCTTTTCTTCCTTCCTTTCTTCTTTCCTTCCTTTCTTCCTTCTTTCCTCTATGAAAGTACTATGTGAATTTATCCAGGGATGGGCACAGATTTTACTATGAGCCCATCTCCAGTAACATGAATCCCTGGAGCAATGGGATGAAATTGAGAAAGAGAATATTTAGGCTGAATATCAGGAAAATGTTCCTAATGGCTTGGACTGCTTGAGCAGTGGAACTGTCTTCCAGGCAAGCGATGGAAACACCAACATTTGACTCACTTGAAATTGGACTGGACAGCATGCTGGCAAGTGTACTGGAGGGAAAGATGCTGCTCTGGAAAGGGAACGGTCTCTTGGACACTTGAGCTCTGTGACTCTGTTAAATCTTCCAAGGAGAAGAATGTGAGGAAAGAAAATATAAGGAATCGCCCAGGGACACAGCTAATCCCGCAGACATAACACTCGCACCGACTTCAGTAGAAGTTATGCATGTGTCAGTGATGCAGGTTGTGCCTGAAGTGGAAAGATGGTATCAGCAGCAAAGACGTGGCCATGGCACAGGGCTGCTTCTTGTCCTGAGGTATCAAGGGGACCAGGCAGCAGGGATGGTGGGAGGAGAGGAGTCTCCCAGCCCTCACTGGGAACACGAGCACTCGTTGAAAAAAACAACTGGAAAGAAGAGAAACCCAAGCCCAGACAGCATCTGCTGCCTCTTTACATACACTGCAAGGTACCCCTTCTCCTTGCTGTCTTGTTGAAATAGTCATGAATGCATGTCATATGTTTGTCTCCGCTGCCTGTTTTGGATCGCCTTGTAGTACAGAAGTAGCACAAGTGCACACTGTGTTTTAGAACCTCTAGTGGCACTGCTCTGAACAAAGCAGTAAGTTTGTACCAGGGAAGGGGCTGCCCACTTTTGCCCCACCGTTCTCTGGTTGAGTCACATCTTGCTGCTCTCCGCAAGGCAGCTCCGGCATAGCTGAGAGCAGAGCTAGGTCTCTGCTGTTGTTTTAACTGATCCCTGGTTCCTTTCTTTCTCCTTTCGCATATGGATGTAATATATACTCACAAGCACTTTTTCTACTGTACATGTATGTATATATATATATTATTTTTCATTTCCAGTCACGGCACTTTTCTGGACAAAACAATTATTATCCAAATGTCCTGAGAACCATTCTCCGATGAGACCATTGTACTGAACATGTACAGACAAAGGAAATGATTTCCGTACTGAAAGAAATCACTTCAAAGCACTCAGACCAGACCCTGCTCCAGCTCAGGTTTCCTCTCTGTGCAGCAGCTTGGACAACAGCTCTCACAGAGAGCCGGGCTCCCTGCGCCTGGTTTGAATTTAGCCTGATGCTGGGCACAGAGTAGCAGGAACTCACAAACCAGCCCAGCCACCTCTTTTTCTGTTCCCTCTGCTTTCACACACATCACGTCCTTCCTCCTCTGCAGTGTTTGCCATTTCTGAAGTGTTTATGGAGTTCTTGGTCATTTGTCCGTCGCATCCAGTGCCCTGAAATGCACTGTTAAAAATCTGTTTCAGCATGAATATGTCGATCTGACACTCCTCTTTTCTTAAAAATCAGCCTGAGTCAAAACACTCCCTGGTTAGTCATGATCCTCCTAGCACTGTCTCTTGTGAAGGTGAGGTGGAGGGCAAGAGTACTCATGAGGATGAAATGGATTGAGAATGATTTTGCATGACAACTGCTGGGGATCCAATATCTTTCTGTTGGTGTTGCTTACAGAAACAATAATGCCTGGAAACCATCCAATACCTGTGTGTTGGCCCATCTTCAACACATGCCAAATTTTTCTCTTGTGGGACAGCCTGGGCACAGCCTACGTATATTTATGTGTGATCTCCTAGTCAAACTGTGATCTATTTTTGCCAGTCTCCTGAGTATAGTCCCTCTTCCCTAATCCTGAATGTCATCTCAAACTAGAAATAGCTGACTGCTCTGGGAAGGATTGGGTGATGTTGCCTCTATATGCCCTACTGTCTGTGTAGAACATGGGGTGTGGGCCTCATAGCAGGCCTCGCTGGCCTGGATCACGTCAGGAGGAGTGTGAGTCGTTACTTCAGTAGAAGTGGGACATCCACAGAGGAGGGTCCTCTGATGTCCTGGGGCTCTGCTTACTGTTGATCACCTCTGTTGATGGCCAGTGAGGGAAAGGTGGCTCTGCCTCCTTGTGTCTGCTCTCCTTTGGCTATGTTCTGTCCACGGGGACACCAATGGGGACATGCCTTACACTCGCAGGAGCTCAGAGACTGCAGTGTCTCATCTGAGTACTGAATCCCATGGCTCCCAGCCTGTCAGTGTCACCCCTTCAGTAGGACTGGGGAAGGTTTTAGGGGCTTTTGGGAAGCATTTGAACAGGGTTGAGATGTCAAGAGGCAGGCCAATGGGACCAAAATTATAGAGCTGTAGATGTTACCACAGCACCTGCTTATGGGAGAGGCAACCCTATATCCAGGCACATTAGACCTTTGGCAACTGTCCTTCATCAAGATAACCCTCCATGCTCCTTCTTGGGTTTGAGCAATAGCTCACATTTACTCACCATGCTGTGAAGTACTGCACAGCACTGCTGTGACTCCTAAACTGTACAGGGTTGTCCTTCTGCTGTCTCATATCCTACTCTAAGCAATATCCAGAGTACATTGAAAAAGGACAATAAAATCCCCACCTTCATTCAAACAATCCCTACTTACTGACAAAGTTTGGCTTACAGTATTCAAAGGAAGAATTTGGGACATCAGTGACCTCCATCATTACCATCATTTTGAATTTTCTACTAAAACTTCTCAGACTTGGTCCCAAGGCTGCCTCCTCTGGCCTGGTTAAACAGCAGTCAACAAGAGTGTATGCATCATTTTACGGCTCAGTACAGGAGAGATCCCATATTCCTCTGGCTACGGCTGCGCTAGCAGTTGTCTGTTTGGACTTTCAGACCACACCTGGAGCTAATCTTAAACAGAAGGTCCCATCCTAGCTGTGTGTGTTGAGGAACTGTCTGCCACCTCACGGCACCCAGCATTGTGTCACTGCTGCACCATTCCACAGAGCTTGGCACCTAAACTCAAACAGGCAGGTCACTGGGTCCCCTCTCTCTCTCCCTGCATGCCTAAGCCCAGACCCAGATGTCCCCTACTACCTCCATGCCTCTGATCTTACTCCTGTTTCCTCACCTCTGCTTCATGCTTCCAATTAAGACAATGTAGAGAAGAGCATATTCCTCCTGCAAGTACAGAAGTCCCATTTAAAGCAAGCCCTCTACCCCTTCCTGAGGATCCCTGGCAGAATGGCCTGCCTGTCCTCTCCCTGCNTTAACTCCTGAAAAAACGCCTGGAAAAACATGCTGAGGAGCTGCCCCAGCCCTAGACTATGCCAGCACTTTGCTCTCCATGTAGCATCCCAGTTGACAGGTAGGTGAAATTCAAGGTTGTGGTCACTACAGCAGCCAAAGGCCAGGATATTTAAGAAGAGGCTCTCTACTTCCAATCTGCTGTATGAACTATTCTTAGCTGGAAGCTGGAACTGAATGCTCACTGGGCACTCCAGGTTCACACCTCTGGATACGCCCCTGACAGAAATATGCTTCAGCGTGAACTTGGCCACATTTAGAAGGAGCTGCAAGATATACCTCTTTGCCCAGGCCTTTCCATCTGTTTAAACTGTGAAATCCTGGGTTCCTTGCTGTCTGGTCAGATTAAAAGCTGCTGGCAGTGGAGGAGCATGACAGTTCGTTTCTCTTACTTCGAGTGATAATTATTCAACGTAATCCCCATAAAACAAACTCATAATCTGTGATGATGAGTGTGTGCTAAGTGCTCATAATAGCTGAAATAAATAAGAAGAGGTCATTAATAATAAAGCATGGTCTGGATTACAGCATTCGAGAATGCACGAAGTAACAGAGAGAAAGTTGATAAAGGAAAGTGGATGACAGTCCTCCATACTCTAGAGGCAAGATGCTATAGGGTTGGAGATATAATTTTCATGTCAAATAGGGATCACCACTACATAGCAGGGATTTAGTCACAATCTGTGCATTGTTTGTGAAGAAAGAGGTCAGATAAAGACAGATTATAGCAGACTTCAAGCTGGTGGGGTCCCCCTGTGCTGGCACTGCACTACAACTGCAACAGCTATGCCTCCCTGGCTGCTTTATAGCCCACTTGCTTGGCAAGGTGAGACTTCCCACAACCAGGAGAGCTATCACATACTGATTGGGGTGGTCTTTCTTTTTAACTGTGCTCCACCATTTCAGTCCTGTCCATTTCAATAGGAGCTGCCAAGCAGACCTGGATGCTGTGCATTAAACACTCCTGTGCTCCCGGTTCACTTGGGCCAACGTCTGGACTCTTGGAAGAAGATCTTCGTCCTCCAGAGTTGCAGCTCTTCCCAGACACTGAGGTAATTTTGTGCATGGTCAGCATGGACATGGCAACTCATCTTGTAATCCAAAAGCTAAGGAGACTTGTGGGTTCTTCCCCAGCTCATGCTGACTTCCAGTGGCCATTTACTCAGATCATGCCAAGAACAGATGAAGGCTTAGACCAAGTAAACACAAGACTTGACAATCCTATGGAAGCCAAGGGAAGCCAGTATAACCAGCACTGCAACTACAGCTCACCGGGAGCTGGACCAGTGTTCCCAGTGTATAAAGGAGACGTACAATTTAGAGGTCTTGTTGAAATTAAGAAGTGGCTACATTTGTACAGTATGTATGTGAGGGATTGGAATACATAGCAAAGTTCAACTATCGCTTTCCTGTTTATACTCACGGCTTGCTGTTTTTCTAGGCTCAGCCCTGGTTTTGCTGATGAGCTAAAATATAACTCCTTAAACACCAGTGGAGCAGCATTTAGTAAGTTCTGCCTTTAAATAATATTTTAGCCAAAGGATTAACTCCTATTTGCACATGAAGCTCACCTGGAGGGAAGGTTTGGTGAACAAAAAAACCCGGAGGGAAAATGTGTATTCGTTGCAGCAAAGGCCTATTCCCACTCCTGCTGACGTGGGGGGAAGCTTGCTGGCTGCAGAAGGAAGATCAGGCCCATCTCCAAGCTCATGTAAAAAAATTTTATCGGAGTATTTTCAATTAATTACTGCACACAGGAGGAGGAAGGGTCGAAATGACGGTGTCTGTGAGGCCGCTGCCCACACTGAGGGCTGTGCAGAGTTTTGCGGCTCCCCTGGGGCTGCTCCGAGCAGCGCCGTGCCTCAGGCACACCCTTGCTGCCTCCAGAAACGCAGAAAGCACAACAAGACTGTCTATGCTAGGACGTCCCCTGAAAAAGTGTCCCTTTGTGCCCCCTCTCCTGTTGGTGGGATTTGTAGACCTATCTGTCCCTCAACAGTTGCCGAGCTTGCACACCCCAGGGAGGACATTGCTCCTACAGAGAAGGCCTAAGAACTGGACATGTGACTTCCCCGTGTGCAGGGGCTTCCGAGGTCCTTAGGGAGCTGAGGTGCAAGGGGTCTTGCCCCCACTGTTGAGAAACCTCAGGGGTATGGGCTCTGTCTAGCCCAAACACAGGGCTTCAGTTCTCCCCCTGAAAAGAGCAGTATCATGAGCATATGGTTAATGACTCATCCCAAGTGGAAAAACAGCGTTTGTTATATTTTATGAAAATTTTATACATCTAAGGTACTGTACATCTGTTGCTATTTAGGCTGACATGTATGTAGAGATTGGCAGAACAAGTTCTCTGTAGGGATGACTGAACTCCAAACCAAACCACAGAACTTTCAAACACTCAGGCTGCTTCTTGAAGGGGAATGAAGGGGAAAAAAAAAAAAAAAAGAGGATGTTTTTCTGCTCTGTTGAAATGCTGCCTGACTGAGCAATATGCAAGGAAGACACTCTTCAGCTCTGTCTAATCTGTGATAGAACAGGGGCTTATTTATGGAGAGGAGTCTTCCCTCATAATGCTGCAAATCACTTCACAAGCAAGAGCTTGTTGCTGCGCCAAGCTTTTCTCTACCCATGGCTCAGGGAAGGGTCAGAAAGTTAAAATCCTTGTCTGAATCCTGCAGCTCCTCTCTGAATGCTGTCTTCTGAAACCTTCCCTCAGACCTGGTCCTGTCTCCTTCCTCTCTGGCAGCAAGTCTGTCTCATGGTGAGGCTAAAGGTTGCTCTTGGGTTGTTCTTACAACTTTCTGGCAGTGGCGTCTGGGTGGCAAGAAAGCAGGGAGACTCACCGGTGAGCCTGGAAGTCTTCTGGGGATTTCTGGGGAGGCACTGAATGAGTTGACTTCAGTGGAAAGTCATATTTTCCTCTCTGCATCTGTGAGAGTTTCTGTGGACTCCAGTGCAAAATCCCCTGGGGTGGAGGACTAAGTGCTGAGAACAACTGAGGACATGCCTGCTCAGTCCAACTCGCTCCTCTGTGAAGAGGAAGATGAAGCAAGTGGTAAAGAAATGCTTGCTCAAACATCTCTTATTTATTAGCCGTGTCAGCCCAGTCCTGCCAGGATAATTACTTTGGGCACAACAGCAGTCCCGCGTCCAGCTCCCAGCCTGGCACAGTCTGTGTCTGCTCAGGGATCCTTCAACTGTAATCTGTTTCTAATCTAACCCCTAGAGCACAGGGATGGGAAAATAAAGTCCTCCTGCATGCCATGTTGTGAGGCTCCCTGCTGTCTTGCTGTGTGTTTCTGGGACAGATTAACATACGCATGGCCATACTGGATCAGACAAAGTCTGTATAACCCACAGTAAAGCAATGTCCTGTTTCTTACAGTAGTCAAAGCAGTAGCCCACAAAAGGGTTTAAAGTGATACCTCCATCGAGTGCTCTCCCATCCTCCAGCCATTAGTGGCATCCTGGACCAGTTGTGCTTTCTGCAGATTTATTGATCTTCAGTGCATTTGTCTGCCATGAAATTGCACAGTGTCCCCAGGAAACCATCTGAACTTCCCAACCCTGCCACACCTTGCAGTAAGAAACTGTAAAACTCTTCGTTTTGCTTGCTTTGAACATGCTTCCTGCTATTGTCATTTGATGTCACCAACTTAATGCTGATGAGAAGGAGCAATGTGTGTTCTGAAAGCAATCTGTGCCCAGAAAACTTTCATGACAACAGGGTGACTGGCAAAGACAGAGAACTGCTAGCTGGAAGTGATAGTTAGGACTGGCCTTTGTCTGATGCAATCCTTTTCCAAATACGGCAGAGATTTGGTGTGGTTTGGTTCAGTTCAGATGGCAGGCTCAGCAGGAGAGCCCTGCTGGTTAGTTCAGCCACAGTGCATTTAAACCACGTCAGTGGAAAGGAAAGAGCACTATGAGCATGGTGAGACTTAATGTGCTGGCAGGGGCGGGGAGGTCCTGCAGACAAGGGGGAGAGGGCAATGGGGTGGATGTCCTGGCAGGCGCTGACGTGATGACATGAGTGCTTGGCTTCTGGCAGGAGGAACACGGAGGCCACCAGACTGAGTGAGACTTCGGAGACTCTTGATGAAAGGGAAAAACAATTAGTTAGGAGCTTTCCTGAGAGCAAGAGCAGGTGAGAGATCAGTCCATGTTTTAAAAGTGTTGGACCTTGTGGCAGCCTGTGTCTTGTTCTCCCTCAACTCACAGAAGCATCCCTGAGCTGGCTGGGCAGGTGAGGAGAGCAGCAGGGGCCTGTGAAGGTGACAAGCAGTCGTGCTGATGGGGGAGCTCATGTGTCCTGCTCTGGCAGTGCTATTGAACCCACTGCTTTCATCCCAAATTGAAGAGTTTTTATAGCTAAGACCTAGAATTACTGCATGGAAAGATGATGGTGGAGGGCTACAGGGTGGGTTACTGGAGGGCTTTCATCCCTCTCAATATGCAGGGCACAGCCCTGTATCATGGGATACCCTTGCGCTGCAGCCAGGTTGGTGGCACCCACCCCTGCGTGGTGTGGGCCCAGAGGTCACTGAGAATAAATTATTGCCCTCTCTCTCCTTGCTCTGTGGATTTTAACTGCATGAATTAGGACAGGCTGCTGGTATCGTGAGCCTTTCTCTGTGCACTGGAGCCTGCCAACGTAAAGGCCAAGCCAAGCTTCCCTTGAGATTCTCTCCGGTCTTCAGCTTGCAGCAGTGCCAGACCTCTAGGGTGTGGCAGGTGCTGGCTGACATTGTGATCTTCTTTCAGATATGCCCAGAGAACAGGCATTAAAACACCAGCAAACACCCTCGCACCCACTGCTCCCTCTCTTGCAGGAGCAGGAATTGCAGCAACCCAGAAATCTGCCTGTCCTGACCCTGCTGTGTTTGTGCTGGCTCCAGGCTTGAGACAACAGAGCATAGCACTTCCTTGACTGTCACCCAAAACAATGGCAGCTTATAGACACTTTACTTTTCTCAACATACTTCCTTTGCTTTTTTTTAAATCTTCTATTTTTCTTTCCTTTTCATTTTCCAGATTACTTCTTAAACAAATGCCTTTGTACTCATTTTAGCAGCATCTATCCATGGCGTTGCCCTATCTGTACGATAATGACACCGTTTCTATACGGAAATATCTTGGCCAGAAGCTGCCTGGCTAGCAAAACAAGCAGAAAAACTTTGTAGTCCCCACCCAGTACACAGTAGACATATAACAGCGTTACGCAATTTGACAAGGCTGGCAGCTCCACCAGCAAAGGCAAAAGCTAGAACGATCCTTTTGTTGTTGCTGGAGATTATAGCACTGTAGGACATAACAGTACCAACAATGTAGAGGAAGCCAGATCTGTGCTTAAAGACATTGTGGACATGCTTTCCTGTTAAAAGCTATCTAGTATCTCTCATAAAAGCCCCTCATTTATACTTCATCTCAGACAGCCTCTCTCCCAAATGTCACAGTTTGGCGTGATATCTGAAATGAAGAACACCCATCCCTGAAGACCAGTGGTTTTATAGGCTTGAATACATTTTAAAATATAACAAATTATCTTTCTTTATAGGCTTAGCAGCAGGCGCAGTCTACCAAATCCTTTTAAGTAATCGGTTGTGCCTCAGAATCTAAGGAGTTTTTGGGAAGCGAGTTTCTTGTCATTAACCCTTTGGATAAACTCGGGCTTGCTTGCTGCCTCCAAAGATGAATGGTAGGAAACCAAACAATACTGAGAAAAGAACAAACACTGAGCACAAAAGTCAGTATCAGCAGTACTGCTGTTGTTACCTTTGATGACTACTGCACTGTATAGAAGTGTTAGGCAACCCGGATAACTGTTGAAGTATTTTAATGCCATGACTTTACATCTGAAACTGATAAAAATCTTGACTGGAGTGGTTCAAGAATGCGTTCACACAAACAAAATAATGGAAAATACATTTAACATTCGCACAAATAATGTAACCCCTTTCTTGGAAGGATTATGATACTGTCATTTCTGCGTTTCTTTGACTAAAATCTGGCTTTGGTGAAGCTAATGGCTAATCTCTGTCTTGGCCTTCTTCTGCAATATAAAAAAAGATAGCGATTCCTGTTTTTCTATATTAAAAAGAAAAAAGATGGCTATTTGGAGTGGGTAAAAGGCTGGCAATGTAGTACCAATTTACCAAGAGATTAAAAATTAAAAGAGCTGCTATAGATCATCAGAACAGTGAGGCACGTCATTGAAGGCAAGTAAATACGTAAACTGACCTTCTCGGTTAGGGCCTGAAAGAAATTTCAGTCATCTAGGACATGGAGAAGTTAATTATCATATAAGGGGGAAACTGTGCTCCTGTATAGTTGGGGCAGAGTAGTAGCATCACCCACTGTAGCAGACAAGCAGCCCTGCTCACACGAGGTCTGACGAAGGTGTTTGAGACCTTCCAGCCTTGTCTTAGCCTGGCAAATTACCTCTATAAGAGCATTCCTGACATCAGGAGCAGTGCCCATACCTGCCTCACCTTGTATGCCAGTGGGAGTTTTCCTAAAGTGATATTTTCTCCTCTTAGCTATACTTTGCTTTTGTTTGACTATTAGGGTAAATGTGATTATTAAAATATGAGTTATGAATTTACTATGGCAGTGTGTAAACCAAAATGGTGATATGTCCCATGAATAAATCCACAGTTGCTGGACTCATTTCATAATGTCGGATTGATTGTCTCCGAAAGGTGCCAAGTTAAAGTTTCTCTTTTTAAACTCTCCCCTTAATGTTATCCTTCCTGAATGCCTACAGCTCTCACTTTTATCAGCTTCCAGTCCTGTATGTGTTGAGCATTACTGCGTAAAATAAAAGAAAAAAAGAACCCCTCAAAACAGGGAACTCAGACAAACAGAGGGAGTACTCAAAGCACGCTGGGGTTTGCCTCAGTTTGGCAGTTTGAAATTTTCACTCCACTTGGTCCAAGCTATGGCTTTATCTTTGTCCTGTAGTGTCCATAACTCATGCACAACAAATTTGAGAAAAACATTCAGTTGTTTTTTGTTTCCAGTAACTCGTGATAGCCAGCTGTGCTGAGAACGTACTTCCTATTTCAGTCTGTCTGCTAGGTACCTTTTCCTCTTCTTCAAAATATTCCAGAAATTCACTCCTGAGGTTCCTTCCTCGTCCTTCACAGATACTGTGTGTTTCCTTCTACAGCAAAGTATTGGTTGCTACTTGTGTTGAAGTCCTGCTTGCCATATCCTCCAGGTTTCTTTTCTTCTGTCTTCCCTTAGTTTCTTCTTCTTGCCTGTTAGTGTGGACTTGGGATATCATGGGCATCTCTTCCTTTTTGCAGCTTCCGGGAGAAATCTTTACTCATTTTTTGCATCCCCAAGAGTCACAGCTGAGGAGGACGACTGTCACGTCAGACACATGTTTTGGTTTAATGTGTTTTTTTCTGTCTGTTCTTTGGTCATTTTCACTCTGAGCTCTTAGAATATGCAACATATTTGCTTTTTCTGTTGTTGTTTTGGAAGTTACCCAACAAGATTACATATACCATCAGAAAAGCCATCTTCTGCATAGTTTCTGTCTTTTCTCCAAGAATGGTATTTGAAACCTTTTCTGCCTCAGTCTCAAAAGGAATAAAGCCTTTTTAAACTTCATTCTTTTCTTTTTTTTCCACATCTAAGTATTCTTTGAACCATTTTCTTCCTCTTGTAAAATATCCACAAATCTTTTCTGTTTTAGACCTTAGTTCCATAATCACGAGTCTATTTATCCAGCCAGCTCTTGCCAAGATTACCAAAGCCACTTGTGTTCTGCAAGTGGGTTTGCTCTTCCTTAGTAATACAGAGATCGACTCACACAACAAGTGAAAGAGTACTGTTACCACTGGAGAGCACTCTTATACAGCTACAAATACTAATTTATGTCCATCAGCTCCTTACCTCAACATCCCCTTCTGTTCATTGCTGTGTCTAGCAAGTACTGTAAGTGTTTGACAACCATTGGTCATTAGAAGAGCTAGAGAATGTTCTTCTGATACCCTTCAGAACTGGCCCCTGTTGTGCTAATTACCTGCCTTTGTGTGCTGGTGGGACAACAGCCCTGAGTTTACCACGAGAGATGGTCTCAAAGCCCTGGAGACCCTTCAAAGCTTTGCTTCATGCCCTCTTAACTCATACTCTGAAGGGAGTTGTGCTCTGTGGGGTCTAGGAAGTCATTTTACTAACTGTAATTATTGCAAGCATCCATTTTCATCACTTCCTCCTCCACTTTCTATTTCTTAAGGAGAGGAGCAGCTCTGTTGTTTAGCTAAGTGAGCTACTAGCAACCAGTGACTACTTTCCTGACGTTTACCCAATTAATTGTTGCATAGGTGACTCTGGTCTGGGGTTTCAGGGGCATTGATATTCCCGCAGCTTTTCTTCAAAGCAGTACTCCTTCTCCAACCGTCCTGATAGTCCTCACAACTTTTCCTGTAATAGAAGTTCAAAACCAGGCATGGTATTTCAGATATGGTCCAACAAGAGCTGGGTAGAGTAGGGCAATTGCTTCCAAGGACAGCATTACTGTACTCCTGTTAGCAATGTCCAGGATGCCCTTTGCTTTACTTTCTCTCAGCGTGCACTGTGGATTCTTGCTTAGCCTGAGTCTATCAGGATCCTCAGGTCCTTTGAGGCAGAGCTGATCCCCAGGCAGCCAGTCCCCAGCCTCCTTTGCTGTCTTGCATGTCTGTGGCAGTCTGAATAGCTCATTTTAGTAACTGGCTAGAGGTGGCTTGGCTTGGGATTCTCTGGACTCAATGTAACATCCTGCAAAAATACCCAAACAAAATTTCATCCACTCTAACGGGATATTTTGTACCATCAACTGAAAATACAAACTGGCCAGGATTGTGACCAGGCCTTGCGAAGATATATTTCTAACGGCAGAACGCTTTATCACTCCAGACATATTCTGAAAATTATTGCGATCCAGCCTGAATATGAATCAGCAGTCATTAAATCTTGCCTTGTGAGTACAAGAGGCCAGATGATACATTTTGCCAAGGTCTTTCCAGTACTTGCTGGAATGTAATGGCTCTTTAGGCTCTTTTGAGTGATGCATGTCACATACTGCACATATAAAAATGCACGAGCGCTCCATGTGATCATACCAAGCCTCTGAGGATTTCTTTGGCTCTTCAGTTGCTTAGCTCAGATCCATGAGTGGGACACAGCGCTTCGTTCTTCAGCTTGCATGGAATTGCTGACTTGTTTAATTTAAGAATTATTGGTGGGATTTTCAGAAGGGCCTTAAGTGACTTATGAACATAAGCCCCATTGAAAGTCGAATCCTACTTTCCATAAATATCGACCATATTTCTTCTGGTAAAATGTTTCTGGCTGAAGGGCCTCCTGCCAAAAACAACCTGTCTCAATTTCTAGACAACTTCACCCTGCACTTTTGATATGTGCGACGTCCCCATGGAGCAGAGCGTTGCAGGCCAGGAAATGAGTGTGGAACAAAGGGAACACAGGAAGCACCGCCAGCCACATGTCCGACCTGGGAGACAACCATGGCAGGCTGCGGCTGGGCCGTGAGGCCTGCAGCCTCCCTGGGACTCCAGCCAGGAAATTGCACACAGTCAGGAGCAAGAGCCCCCATCTCCTTTTTTTCCACACTGACAGATGTCCCTCTCTAGCAACCTGTCATTCTGGGGAAAACAACACAGAGGTGACAAAAACTGTCAGTCGCGGAGTACGGCAGTTTCTCTGACTGGATTCCATTGCCTGCCACCCAGCCAGCAGGTGAGCTGCTGGGGCACAGACTGTTGGCAGTAAGAAACTGAGGACAAAGAAACCTGTAGCTGAACCATGCAAGAGGAGGCAAGACATCCCATTTCCCTCTTCCTTTTGCCCCCGCTATAACCAGCAGTTCACTTGAACAGCCAATTCTTCCCTTTGCACACATGGTTTGTTAACTGTTTCTCTGACCACTGTACCAGATTTCCAGAGAAGATTTGAATGCCCAGACCAAATACCCCATCAACTCAGTTTCTTTTAAGCAAACAGAGACCCAGGATTAGCGAGATGAGGTGGGATCTCTAAAGGGAAATGTTACTGCACCATCAATAGGTTTGCTGGTGTCCTTCTGCGTCCAGGATCTCATCAGTATGGATGTTTATTATGGCCATCATTGGTTTCCCTGCCTTGGGCAGGGAGATGTTTGTTGCAGTGTTGCAATACCTTCCACCTTTAAAACACATGGGTACCACTTCCAAAATATCGCATACACCAAGAGAATCCAAATTGCTGCTTGCTTTGAAAAAATGTAGGTCCATACCTTGGAATGTATGTACAGTGACAACAAGACATCTAACATACAACCAATAGAGAATAAAACAAATAGGAAAACTGCCATCGCTAAGGGTAGGCATGGCATTTGTAGAGACTAGGTAAAAAGGAGTAGGTTTTTGGAGATAGGATGGGCTGTGTAGGACTGTGTGTAGAGGAGATCTGAGCTTGGTCTTAAGCATTGGTCCTCTCATCATCCATATGGAGGACCTGGCTGGAAGACACTACAGCTCTCTCTGGCCTGGGCATCAACATTCCCTTACAGAGAAAATAAGGCTGCGATAGTGACAGAGAAAAGAGAAGATGAGCCTCCTCAGTATCACCTGCAGACTGAGTCTGAGTTTCCCAACTCAGGAGCTCAGATGTGCCTATGCTGGTCCTAAAGTGTGGATTTACCTCATGGGATCCATTCCCACCTTGTTATATGTACCAGGCCACCCAAGCGGCTAAAAATATTGTCTGGTAAGAATAGACTCTCTTGGTATGGAAGAAGGAAAGGAAGACTTGAGAAAGAAATAACAAAAAAGTAAAAAGAAACACATCTTTCTTCAGTTTCCATTTTATTTTTGGAGGAGCAGCCGACTACAGTTCTGTTATACTTTCTTAACAGATACCAGGAGACTTTTTAAGGGTTATTTTTGGAGCCACTACATCTCATTCTTTCCTGGAGCTCTGGCCAGGTCAATGACACTCAGGAACGACTGTTTGTACCAGACGAGCTCTGCCTCTCAACCTCTGCGTTCTGTGGAGCAGGCACTGTTGCTTGAAAGAAGAAATCTAGCAGGGCTTGTTTGGGGGTTCAATTTGTTTGCTTGTTTCCCCTCAGCAAGAGACCATGGTGATTAGCAATATTAATCGAGCTGCACAGTATTCAGGCTCCCTTCAGGGTGCTGCAGAGAGATGGATGCCAGCTGAGGCCTGCCAGGCTGTGAAATCCATGGGCTGGGCCTCATGGCTGGTAACAGCAGCGTGGGGCAGCGTCTTTGCACACGTGTTCCTCCATCTCTGGCTCTCGTGCCAACGTGCTCACTCATACGGCTGCAAGGTTGGCTCTGCACTGGTCACTGGTGTAAGCACTGCCTAATAGAAGTGAGGCATATGCTTGCACGAGCAGTCCTGAAATCCCAGCCCTACCGGCCAAAGCAGTCACCTGTCTGGGCCTCTTGTGTAGCCGCTGGCACTAAGGAGTGCAGGAGGGGCAGGATCTCACCTTTTTTAATCTCAGAGTGCTTTGGTCTTAAACCTGTAACATGGGGGAGAAATACTCAGGCAGTTCCTCTTGTGTCCCATATTTTTAATGTATAGTAGGAGATTTCAGTAAGTCATTTCTTCTCTTTTTCCCTCTTGCATGATCAGTTTTGTGAAAGAGTCTGCCTACGGAAGTATTTCACCTGCTTTCTGAATGTGCATTTGCAACTGGCCTGTGAAAAACTCCTCAGGCTGATGAAGACTTGTGCTCCAGACCCCTGACAGCTTCGTTGCCCTTCTCTGGACATGCTCCAGGGCCTCAATGTCTTTCTTGTAGTATCTTGACTTTCTTGTTGTATCTGTAGCTGCAGCCTTAAAATGTCTGAAAAGGGTTTTCACACTAAATGAATTATGTTTCAGTCTAAATCCATACTCACGAGGTAGTCTACTGGTTGTCCCTTTTCACAGAATATCATACTGTGTTTATAGGTGGCAACGAATACTTGCTATAATCACTGAACAAGTGTAAATGTTTTGTACATAAGCAAATGCCATAGGTGACTGAATGTTAGCAAATACCAAAACACTCATGTTTCCAAGGCGTTCAAGGCAGTTAATGGCAGTGACTCATTAACAAATGATTGGAGAGAGAAAACAGCACTACTGGCTTAAGTAAAGCAAGTGAACTCACAAAGTGTCTCTCAGTGATTTTTCAGGTTTCATGTCACGACAATATCCTGATCCATATGCTTTTTTCTAAATGTTGTGTAGGAAAAAGAGCATTGCATCTGCTTGTTTCGTTTGACGTTTTCCATGCATGGCTTTCTCTCTGCCTCTGCAAGGCTGCAATGCTTATCCATTCATCAGCCCACTCTGCACATTACCCAGGTATTATGAATAGCAGGGTACCAAAGCCTAGATGGTGCAGAGAATCTAACTCTCCTCCTTCTTTCTGGCTTCTCCTCAATTTATTTAAATCAATGCCACACATTTGAAGGTAGACGGAGGACTCTCTGCTGAGTTTTTGTTACAATATAGAACAGTGGTGTTTTTATTTCTTGTCCAGTCTTTGAGAGAAGATACTCTGCAATGGAGTGGAACTGTGATGAATTATGTGGCTCTGTTTATACAGATGTTTATACGGTGTTAGTTAATTGTAATTACTTATCGTATTTCAAAGCAGCTGCAGCATGGCAGAGATCTGCTAAATGGTTCCCATTCTTCAGTGATGCAGTGAGCACTGGTTTCTAAAGGCCCAGCATGAAGCTGTACCAAAGAGATTCCCCTGCAAAAGCAAGCAACGTAAACCTGACTGTTCCTGGCAGCCCTGTTCCAGCCTCCTCTTCTATTGCAGATGTAGGTGCCATGTGCATGACAGGGTGGAAGAGGAATTTCAGCATGAAATGTGGCAGAGGTGAGCTGGAGTAGGGACATTCTGCACATCCCCTGCCCCTCCAGCCCCTTTCCTCACCCAGCTCCCTCCTGCCTCAAGCAAATGTTTTTTCCCTTGGCTGCGATGTGTGGGTGCTGACAAAATGCAGACCTACAGCAATGCTTTTTCCACTTGGGGAGATAGGAAAGCTTGACTTAAGCCTTCCCTGTTGATATTTGTGCTGTTCTGTGTTTGTTTCTTATTTTCATGTAACTCCCAGTCCTGCTAGTTCAAACACATTCTGCTCACACGCCAGCCGAACGGCCTCACGCTTGCTTACCTCTCTGCCACCGCTGGGTGTGTGGAGATCGGTCTTTGCTCCACATTCAAAGCAATTCGGAGCTCATATCCTTAAATCTTCATCAATATTCTGCAGCTGTGCTGCTTGAACATAGGCAAAGAAGTCTTTAATTATTTTATTTTGAATTTCATCTTATGATTCAGTCTGCTTTCCCAGCTCACGTTATTTGCCTGGATTAAGCTAGAAGCTTCACTTGCATTATCCTGGAATCAGAAGAACGTGAGAACTGCGTTGTCTCGGTTGGACGAAAGGTCCACGTGTACATCCTGCCTGCACTCACCGGTGAGCGATGGCTTTTGCCGGCTGCAGTGCTCCTCAGTTCCCAGCCCTGCCCGGTGTGGGCTGGTGCTTTCAGACTGAATACTTGGTCATTTGTTCCATTAATTTTCCTAATTATTATTATTATTTTTAACCCATTATCTCTTTTTCGTTTCCACTCTACCCTGTGGCGAGGAAATTCACAGCTTGGCCAAATTTTGGATGGAGAAGTACCTCCTTTTGTTTGTGCCAAACCTGTTAGCATGACATTCCTTCACCAGAATGCTATTAGCTCTGTGCTATAGCACTTATGCCTCTATAAACTAAGACAAGAAAAAAAAATTTAATCATTTTAGCGAGTGAAAATAAAGTGGCCCATAATGAATATGTCAAGTGTAAATCACAAATCAAAGCCGACAATTGAATGTCTGAAAACCTGATGCTGCAATTTTTCCCTTTTCTTTAAGACCTTTGAACAAATCTTTGGGGGCTGGCAACATCTGAAAGTGCTTAGGTGAAAGTGGCATGAAAAGGTGTGATCAAAGCCGTTTTCATAGCAGACATAAAAATCATAACCTATCTGATTTAAAATAGGGTAAGCAAAACCCGACTTGCCTGCTGGAGAAGATTCCATTGAAACTAGCTTTAGCTATCATGAGGCTCAAGTAGCATGCTTGGGACGCTGGAGATTTGGATCTAAAGCGAGCCCTCACCAACAGGCATTTAGATACGCTAGAGACTTGGAGTCTTGCAATGTTATGATGTTATGTATATGAAGAAAACTCATTTTAAATTATGCAGTCTGATGTTAGGATGAAGTTAAATTGCATACAAAATAATAAATTTCATTTTCAGTTAAAAAATCACCCTGCATTTTAAAAAGATGTTCGTAGGCATCTAGCAATGTAGGTTAAAAGAGGAAGAAAAAAAGAAACAACTTTTTAGCAAGGTACAAAATAATGTGTTTAGCTTCAGGCATTCTTTAAACTGTCTCTTTTTTAGGAAGTGAGCACAGATGTGTGAGGCTCCTGATTTAGTTCCAAGCCAATACTCTTAATTAACTTCAAATTGTTTAAATATATAACATCTCAGTGCAGGGAAGGAGCATCCTGGGGGTGCACTGTGCCGTGCTCAGGTGCCCCTTCTTCCCAAGCTCCACCTGCAGCACCTCAAACTGCTGCAATGGGCCATCCTGTGTCCCAGTTTGGTGAAGTGCTTCAGTGTGTGTGCTCGTCGGACACGTAAATAAGGATGTTCATATTGGAAGGGGTGGCTGGAAAAATAAGTATGGATATTGGTTAAAGCTAGAAGAGTACATTTGGCCATGGCTTCACATGACCCTGGGAGTGTCCAGGCAAAGGAAACTGCTACTCATGAAGGAGATGGGGGCTCTGGAATACAGAGGTTGGTTGTAGAGAGTAGGAATGGAGGCTAAATAGTCAGGGCTGCAGGCAGAGGAGACTGGGTTTGGCTGAGCCAAGGGATGTATTACAGAGGTGCATGAAAAGGAAACAGAACAAGAAAAAACATTTTCAGTAGATTAAATTCACTGTACGTGGTCTATTCCTCCAATGGAAGATTTAGTGGTTCATACATCAGAAGGAAGTTGAGAACACGGTGTTGGCCAAAGCTGTCTCTCCTCAATGTCTGAGAAGCTGATACCTTTTGTTGTGCAGACTGGACACTGCACCCATTCCATGAGCAGCAGCACCAAGACCAGGTCTGAGGGAAATTAATAACGTTGTCTTCAGTGGAGGGCTCGAGCAGCAAGCAGAGCCGAGAGCTGCCAACTGAGCACTGAGGTAGAACCATGGAATCTTACAATCATTAAGGTTGGAGAAGACCTCTAAAATCATCTAGTCCAACTGTCCACCATTCGAGAGAGGTAATGTAATGTGAAGCTACTGCACCCCATGAGACTGTGTCCCTGGGGAAACCTGGAAGCATGAGCACACAAGTGGGAAATCTCTACCCTACACACTGGCAATTACAAAGAAATATTTGGATTTATTGCATTTGCAACTTGAATGTTATTCTTTTGCAGTTCATGTATTTGTATACACACGCATACGTACACATTCTTTTTGCACCGAATTTTCTGCTATATTGTACTGGTACAATACCATTGTAACTCCAACAGCTTCAGGAGTGCTGCTCAGAGCTAAAAGTGCTGTATGTGAGTGGATAAGCAACCCTACAGTTTCCCCTCTCTGTTTCTGGACTACACGTGAGGCAGTGTCCCAAGGACATCTCCATCCTGAATGCCACACTTTGAGGACATCCCCAAGCTAGCAGCTAGAGAGCAAGATCTGCGTAGCTGTGCCAGGCTAGTATGATGCTATTAATTAGCCCTCAGTTAATTAGCCCTTGCAAGATGTAGTGCTAACCCAGTTGTATGGCTTTTGGGCCCCTACATAGTGTTTCTGTACAGGACTGTGCTGTGTCATACCTTGTGGATGTAGCATCCCCTTTTAAACCAAAGAGATTCACCCCCTGCCATGTAACGTGGGTGGGATGTTGGCTTTGGTGGGAAGGATGCTCTGTGCTGCTCAGCAGTGACCTCTTTCATTTATCGAGGAGCAGTGAGAAAGACCATGGGGGTGAAAGGAGATGGCCCCGGCAGAGGTCTGCAGAGTGGGCCTGAAACAGAGAAGAAACAGGTCATTTACTTTCTGCCATGGGACTAAATGAAACAGGCTCAAAACAAACAAAAGGAAGAATTTCTTCATGCAATGTGTAGCTAAGAAATGAAACTTGCCGTGCCAGGATTTTGTGTGTGCTGGACATTTATACAGGCTCAAGAACCTAAATTGATAAATAAAGAAAAAAGTCACCCAAAGCTGTCACTTTTAGCTAAAGAAGTGCTGGAGCAGCAGTCACTCGAGGCCAGGAAACTGCAGCATTGAAAAGTCGCTGCACCATTGCCCTAGCCTTACACTTTTTCCCACTTATCTGCTTCTGGCCACTGGTGAGGTGAACCTTAAAATAAAGTGCCTCAGTTGAAAGTGTTCAGCCAGTAGACATATATTTGGAACAAGCAGAATTACCAGGGTTAGGACAACAACAACAATAAAAATAATGCCAAAAGTTGTGTCCAGGGGTTGACCTACACTGCAGAAGAAATGCATGCCACCGACTCCTGGCTTACACTGAATAACATAACCCAAAAGGGACATAGAAACAATACATTTCTCGGATAAATGTTTAGCGTAGCTCAGATCAAATGAGGTAATGGCAGAAATGCAGTCTCTGTACCAAGACACTGAGCATCTTATACAGAGGAAAATGAAAGACAATTCAAGTATGTGCTGCCGCAGATAGATTAGCACAAGCATATTTGTCCTTAACAAAATCTCTTGCTTAGTAACGCCAAATGCATCAAGTAGCATCTAAAAGGACATGAAACCTTGGTTAGAGTAAACAAGTGAAGTAGCAAAGAGTTGCAGTGCTGTGTGCTGAGTGCACTGATTGACAATGTCAGGCTCCCAAAGCTGCGCTCCATCCCTACGCCAAAGTTCAGCAGAGAACGATAATAAGCAGCCACTCCCTCAGAAAAGGTTTGAAGGTTTTCAAATTGGCTGCTGCCTTCCTAAGTCTGACAGGAGCCAGTGTGGAGAAAATGTGTGCATTAAATAAATATGGATAATATTACAACATGGTTCGTATGTTCAGGCACTCCTTTGGACAACCAAGTGAGCCAGGAATCTAATGAACAAACAGATGAATGTAACCTCTGGATAACCCTTTAATCTTCTCCTCCATTCCCCTTGAAAGTCCGAGGAGGGAGCACTAGGAGACAGAAGATCGAAGAAGCCTGACCAAGGGAACCACCGGCAGGCAGCTCAGCATGGGTGTTTCTTTTGTTTGCAAATTTTAACAATTAAGGAAGTGTTGAAAGATCCTGAAAACATGTTATCCTTGAGAGAGGAGAGACTCAGGATTCAAAAATGAAACGATCTGTAAATAGGGTAAAAGACTGACTGATTTCTGTTGATGATATGTCAAAAGTTTAATGCAGACTTCCTCCCAAAACAACATTAAAAACATAAGCTGTCATTCTTGGGCAGTCATTCTTACGATGCCACAGCCACAGCCTGAGAATACCAAAGCAACACAGGGTGTAATGACAAGGCACTGTTGGGAGGAGCTCCAAAACCTCCTCTGATTCTCCGTACGTTGTCAGAGAAGTAAGAGTTGCTGAAGGAGAATGGAGATACAGACTCACAGCGAGCAGAAAATGCTTCAAAAAGACTCTGGAGATGACTTCATGGGTAGATATCACCACAAGAGGGGGAGCAGAAGTCAAAAAAATCAAACACGGATCAGGGAAAGTTGTGAATAAGGTTGAAAGATTTACACATAACACATCGGAAGCTAACACCTAATAAACAATGTGATCTTTCATTTTATGTCAGAAAATTAAATCAAGCCAAAACAATAAAGTTGCTTGGAAGTAAAATATGCCAAAGGATGAATGAATCAAGATGAATCTTAAGTTCACCAAGAACGATGATCTAGCCACCAAGTCAAATGCATGTTTACAAATGTAATTAAGAAAATCAGAATTATCCTGTGTCAATGATTAAACAATTGAAGAAGAGGGAGTAATGAGAGAAAAGAAAGAATAGCAGTCAAGGAGCAAGGAAAAATCTAACCATTTCCTTCTGGAAAAAAAAAAAAAGGAGGAATGACTCCAAAAGATGTGCATTTCCCTGAAAGAAAAATATCTTTTTATCATGTCTTTTGGCTTGCAGATGCTGTAGATCTCATTTGCTGCAAAAACGGTTTTGTTTCCACTCACCCCCTGTCCCTTATTTGTGCAGAAGAGCACACATCACCTTGTGAAGGTGCTGCTGCATTGTGTATCTACGTGGTTTGATCGTGCCAAAGCGGCTGGTTCAACAAAGTGGCCTAATTTTGTTACTGAACTTTTAGGCACGTGTCTGGACAAACATATCAGTGGTTCCATAAACAGGGAGGAAAGCTGAGGAAGCTCAAACATCTGGAAAGGACATAAAAACTCAAGGAGATCATGAGATGGGGGACATGTACAGAGCTGCTGTTGGATGTAGACAACATCCAGCCTGTATGGCCATCAGATCTGAAACTGTGATCATCTTGGGACCACTTCACATTTCAAATCTTAGTGCAAGCATTCTAGACTTCTCTCCCCGCTCCACGCAAAGGCAATGATTTCATACTGCATACAGCAGGAACCCAGGCCGCTGGCAAAGTCAAGAGCATCGTTTCCACAGCAGATTCTTCTTCGATGTGTCAGTGATTCTGGGCTGTTCTGTTTTGGTCACCACCAAGCCAGCATTACACCTGCGGCAGAAGCAGCCGTGGCCACACTTTGCTTTGCACCATCCCACACAAGTTTGCTGTTGGAAAGATATGCTTAGAAAATAGTGACTGAGAAAAGCATCAGAAAGCAGCCACTATAATCTTGCACCTTCTTAAAATCTGGAGGTGTGCTCAAAAGACAGATGCATAGACAAAACATATTTTTCCTATAAAAAAGCAGAGTTTTGTCTTCTCTTTGTCCAACAAATGCAATGTTCCCTTTGATCACTAGGCTGAGATGCACCAGAAAAGGCATTTTATTCTCGGAGATTTTTTTCCAAAACATAACTAAGGATTGGGATACTACAGGTACAAATGATTGCTTACTACAAAACTCAGCTCTTTGATACTTAAAAATGAATACAGATTGAAATGTCTCAATGTATTTATTTTACCCTTTAATAAACTGCATTTGTGTGCTTAACGTTAACCTTCCCATTCAAATGTCATTAGCTGCTAATTAAGATGTTGATATGCTGATTGTATATCTTGCCGCAGAAATGATTTGCAGGCACTTACTAGGTGTTTATCAAACTCCAGCACACGTATTGGTTTAGCATAAGCATGGCACATTTAATTTACGGAACACTGTCCCAGTTCTCCACTCTTTTTTTTTTTTTTTTCCTCCTAATACATAATGAGAGAAAGAAGTGAAAACCACGGCAAGTTGTCAGGAATCATCTCAGAAAAGTACGGTAAGCGATGAGGGATGCAGGCACCGCTGTGCAAGCAGTGTTTGCCTCTGATTTCAATAAGTCTGATTTAGAAATCTCTGAAAAGATCTCAGCACATTAATAACAAAATGAACAAGTCCTTTTAATTTGTCTACAACTTACATCGTCCCACTAGCCGGGAGCAGAATGCTCTTCAGTATTAAATGTTTGTTTCAAGCAACTTGCTGCTACCAAGAAGAGTTTAAGTCAAAGAAAGGCAGACACGATTCTGCTAGTGCAAAGGCAGCTCTGCAACACAGGGTACGTTTTCACAGGACTTTTTAAATATAATTTATGAATATTTGCTCACAACATAATTGTCTTTTCTGCTGACATTTTCAAAGCAACACTGTGATTTGTTGGGTCTCCTGAGAGTCCGAGTACAAAACTGATAATTATATTAAATATACATAGACAATAAAGAGTGTGTTTACATAACTATGCCCATAAATATCTGATTGAACAGTCATTGTTCTCAAAACCCTTTTAAGCAGCTCTCGGAGGGATCCAATTCTAATGACATGATGGTTTAAAAGATGTTGCTCAGTCTTGTTCCATATTTAATTAACTTTCCTTTTTTTAAACTTGTGATGGTGGAGACAATAACAAATAGCTCTGAAAAGACAGCGAGCTTTGAAACATGAGTGAGACCTTGTCAGGCTTTTGTGTGCCACGCGCAGAAGGAGATCGGCACACACGGGTTGGTGGCCGGGGACCCCTCAGCTCCTGGGGGAGAGCATTACTGCAGCATTCCCAGCTCACGGCTACTAATAACAACAGCCACAACAATAATAATAATTAAAGAAATCTTCGGCGTACAAACAAGGGAAGCAGCATGGGGAGGGAAAAAGGATGCGTTAAATGGAGTTGGTAAAAACAGGTCTAATCTTGTTTATTTTTGTGCCGCTACAGAGCACTGAAGCAAATACTTTAAAGAGAATGGCACATTGCCCACTAAGATGTAAAGAGCTTGCGAGCATTAATTGAGCATCAGTGTATGACTGAACACATTAGACGGGAACCGAGGTAACATTTCTGAATCCAGGGACGCTCCTATTCTACTGAGTCCTTCACATTGCCTCATCTTATCACAGCTGCAACAGCAGCACAATATTCTGTTTTCACACTCAGCTATTTTTAATTGTCACCAATTATAATTCATTTACTTTTATGTGTCCTACTTGTCACAATATTAACATTTGTAAGTCTTTCCCCTTGCAGGCTGTGAGAATCTGTTGTGACATCTCAATAAAGCAGGATTCAATCAAGGTGTGAATGAATTGTTAATCTTGTTATAAATAGAAGGTGCCATATGTTGGTGTGGAAGGGATGTCTCTTTTTTTGGTGCAGAGGACGGTGGTAATGAAACAAAGTGAGTGGTCATGCCAGAATTACTAGTAAGAACCCAGCCACCGAGAACTGGAGAGGACTCCGGCTCTCTATGTGCTATCGAGAAGGACATGAGAACTACGAGGTGTGCTAGGCAGAGCCTTTGAACTATTTTTGTGGGTTTTTGGACTAAGGTTAGTAGAGTGCCACCGAAATAAGGGAAAGCAATGACAGCACTGGACTAGGAGTGACACAAAGAAGTTGCGATAGCCTCCCCGGGAGCTGAAGCACCTGAAACGTGTTGGGAAATCTAGCTTAGGCAACCAGCTATGGAAATCATAGAATCATAGAATCATGCAGATTGGAAAAAGACCTCTAAGATCATGTAGTCCAACTGCCACCCTATCACCACCACACCCACTAAACCACGTCCCTTAGTACCACGTCTCCATGTTTCTTGAACACCTCCAGGGACGGTGACTCCACCACCTTCCTGGGCAGCTGTGCCAGTGCCTGATCACTCCTTCTGAGAAGAATTTTTTCCTAACATTCACTCTGAACCTCCCCTGGCACAATTTAAGGCCATTACCTCTAATTCTATCCCGTTACCTGGGAGAAGAGTCCAACACCCACCTCACCACAGTCTCCTTTCAGACAGTTGTAGAGAGCGATGAGGTCTCCCCTGAGCCTCCCCTTCCCCAGACTGAACAATCCCAGCTCCCTCAGCCGCTCCCCACAGCGCTGTGCTCAGACCCCTCACAGCTTCGTTGCCCTTCTCTGGACGCGCTCCAGGGCCTCAATGTCCTTCTTGTAGCGAGGGGCCCAAATGTAAGCGACGGTCAAAACTCTTATTTTTGAGAGCTGATACCTGTTTAGTCCCACATCATCTTTTGTTCAAATAAAGAATCAGTGCATTTCCTCATAAATACTGTGCTCAGATATAATCTGCGTGGGTTGTTCCACTTCTGCATTATACATTCCATATTTATACCTTTTTAGGTCTGTTATGTTTCCTAAACACAGGTCTGGCAAACAAGCAGAAGGACTTATCATTATATTAAACTATCACTTACAGTAAAACTCAGGTCCGCTTGAAACCTTGGGAATAAAGCCAGTCTCAGAGGGAAAAGGATACCTTGTCCATCAATCCGTCAATCTATCCACATAGCCTCTTGAATAGATTTATCCTTTCACATTATGTTAAGGGTATTAAGGGGGCCTCCTTTTAGCTTTTGCTGACCCAGGATAGAGGAAGGCATGCCCTCGCTGAAATGCACGCGTGCACATGCAGAGAGCCGTGTCTGTTCTTCGGCAGGCAAGATGATCTGCCCCTCTCGTTGTTTTTTCTAAATGCTCTCGTAATTCCCCACGGGACGCTCAGTTCTCATTGGGAAGTTTAGATGTCTTCCATAATCTATTTAAACAGCTATTTAGGTATCACTGAGAAACCTGTTACTTTGGAAAGGTAAGAGGATTCCAGCACTCGATACCAGCAGCCAGCTCTTAGGAGCCATCTGGGGCTGCCTGCGGCCATAAGACCCTTCTCTTCTCCTGCACTGCACTGCAGGGACAATCAATGCACAAAGTCTTCGTCACATTTGCTGCTGCTCTGTTTACTGTTACTTTATTTACATATCTAGAAATTCAACATCTTTGCATGTTTTGCAAGCTGTCATGACATGAGACGCTAGTAATACGCTATGTTTTGCTTGCTAACATATTTTTGACATATTTTAGCTTTTGATTATAAGATTGCATCTTTCCCAGCTACCATCTGTCTCAACTCAGTGGCACTCTGGCATTTACAAAAACAGTAGGGTGTAATATTTCTTATATACTTGAACTCTACTAGAAGCATGTTATTTTCAGTCTTAACCAATATGTCACACTTTCACACATGAAGGCTGCAACGTCTTATATCCTTTAAGGTATCTGTCAAAAATAAAGAACACATCATCACATTCAATTTGGCTGAGATGAGTAATATATTAATGAGAATAAGAATGGGAACACTTTCTGACTTATAAATAGAACTGGCATTTTACAAGCCCTGTGTACTTGTGCCTGTACTTATCCTTTTGTCAGCACAAATGAGATTTTCCCATAAAACCCAGGAATCTTTTTTGTATTTGGCAAAATACGCACAATATTCTCAAAGCTGGAGTTTAAAACATGACTTATTCCTTTCTTGAAATATCTGGTAACCTGAGACTTTCAGGCTTTACTTCTTCCCCCTCCGTCCTCCATCTGTGGACAGTCAAAATGTGACATTCAGCAAACTGGAAATCACACTTTATATCTACCCTGACAGCAATAGGCAAGCAGTTCCAGCCACTTGGACTGTCGTGATGTGCAGCTCTTTAACTGCAGTATGTCAGCAACGCTGGTTTCCACGGGATGAACCCAGCAATTCAAGCAATAGGGTACAGTACTGAAATAGCTGAAAAATGCTTTTTTCTTTTTGGTCCACTTTTGTGGGTGAGCTGGAGTAGAGGGGAACACTGGTAGGCAAGGTTAGCTTTTATCCCCTTTCTGCTCCTCAGAACTGCAGGCAGCCAGGAGTCAAGTCAGATCCCAGCAAAGCTGTGGGGTCTGGTGGTGGCTCCCCAGGGCTGTGGTGCCAGGGAGCATCATCCCGCTGTGTGCACCATCCCCTGTTCTGCTGCCTGTGTTGGGAAAAGAGCGTGAGGGATGTGATGGTAGCAGTGCTACTGGCACAGTGGCTGTGGCTCCCAGCAGTCAGTGCTGGACCCATCTCACTAAATAATATCACATATATAACACAATTAAACACAGAAGATGTGTGGTGACTCCTCTGGCAAACAATATGTCAAGCGCACAGGTACAAAAATGCTGAAATTGCCAAAGAAGACAAATAAACACAACCAGGAAACAGCGCATACTACCCTCAAGCACATATTGCCTTGCAGCAGGCCAGCAGACCTGCTTCTCCCAGTACATTTAGTTAAACGCTCAGCTTTGAGAAAAGTGACCCGCTCCTACTGACCAGCACAGAGGTCCTGACACAACTGGACTCCGGATCTTGGCGGTCCTTGAGGTACGACAGGAGCAACGACAGCAATACTGCTTTCAAAGGGAAAAGACAAGACACAGGCATGCTCACACATAATGGTAAACTGAATTTATTTCCTTTTGGAAAACAATTCCAGTAATCTCCAGGTTCAGATCGCAGAGTAAACATTAATAACAGTAACATACAGGTTAGTTCAACTGATTCAAGAATTTGGCCATGTGAAATCATTAAGGAAAGTCTTGAACACTCAAAGCTTCAAATGGTATCCAGAAAAAAAAATTCTTTGACAATCTACATAACAACTATTGCATATATGGTAATGCTATCTGTCATATCGCAAGGCTTACAAATATATATACGGGCCTTATTCAACTGCGGGTTCCTGCTCTGTGAGAAAGAGTCTCTTCAGATTTTTTGCAAGAATCTTCAGCAATAAAAAATAGTCTTGGATTCATCCGTTTGTATACCAAAAGAGAGATTTCTAGACCGAAGTTTAAACGAAAGGAAGGCCAAACAGAGCTGTAATGGAACATAGCTATTACCTTCTGCCTCCTCCTTGAACATGACACTTTTTCTTCAGCTATTTTTCCCCCTCACACAGTATTATTATTAATTTTATCCTTCTTGAATAGGGCCCAAGTCCACTTGTCTTTATAAGACCATTTTAGTATCAGACAACATAATACATGTGCAACACTTTATATACAGGAAGTCTATCCGGTGCTCAAAAGTTCAAACACATGAACATCCAACAGTTTCGATAATACAAGTTTTATGGTACAATACAATGTTTCTGAATAATATACATTAACAATGAAAGTTTCGTGCAAAGAGTAAAACGTGTTCCCTTTTTGTGCCACAAAGAATCCTCTGGAAGAGATGGGCCTTGCACTAACTGCTATGCTGGGTCATCGTATGATTCTGTAACGAAAAGGAAAGAGACAGCTTAGTCACAGGATAGGCATTCCTACCAACATCACACAAAACAATGTATTGGAAAGAGAATATGTTTGACCCCTCCCTGTTTTAAAGAGGCCAGAAGAAGCATCGTTATCAAAGAAAAGAGCTTTTCCCAGCTGTTTCACACTGATTTTGTCTCTGTAGGTCACCAGGAAGGCAACACGCTGTGTTTATGTAGGTTTGGGCAGACCTGCCCCAGGGACACTGTACGCCAGTCCGGCGGTTATGGCGTCTGCTTACATGTGGCCGATGGCTCATACACTATGCAAATGAGAAGTGCATGCATTTCTCAGAAAGGTCTTTGCTGCCTATAAGTCATAAAATAGGCTAACTGTACAGTGCCTCCTACACTGTGACACAACCTCAAATGTTTTACTGCATTAAAACCTATTTCCCCCTAAATAGAGTAGCACAGTGTACTCTGGTAAGACTGCAAGAATCATTTTGTGCCTAGCAGAGAGTTCAAAGACTGATGAGAAAACAGGAAAGGGCTGCCACAGCCCTTCTGTCAGTCACCAAAACCCACAGATATTTTCCTCAAGTGAATGCAACACCTTATGTGAGGTGGCACAACGTCGGCTGGAGCCTGAAGTTCTTTCCCGTACCAGTAACGAACAAATGCAGCAGCAAACACAAGATTGCCCCTCCCTCCTGCTGCTGCCCAGATTGAGTTGACCACTTCTAGGGATGAGATGCTATTTCGGTGCCTGCGCTGGCTCAGGTCCTACACAAGCATTGAGCTAAGAGCAAGGAACCAATCCAGTGCATGTTAAGTCTACTCCAAGATAAACCGGATGCGCAGAAAAACAAAGTCTGTGAATGCTACTTCACAGACAACAGCACTGCTACTGATTAGCGATGAATTTTGCACTTTTTAATCCAGGCCAGATTTGGGCCAATGACCCAGAGGGAAAGGTGTCACATTCCATAATTTGGTCCCAGAACATGTGGTCCCCTCACTCTGCTTCATCAGCTTAATCTGTCTTCCAGCTCCCTTTGGAGACATCAGGACGAACCTGTCCCCCAAGAGCTGTCAGAATTTTCAGTGAAGTAAGCATCTATCTGCTGGAGCATACCCTCCAGAGCCACCCATGAAAAGACCCATAAAGGCAGCCTTGGCGAAACAAATGTGAAACGCAGCGTGACTGCAGGCCAGTCTGATCGCTCTCCCTGCCTTTCTTCTTCCCTCTCCCTAAACTGTGCACGCACACAAACAATAGTTCATGGGACATTTGGCAGGGAAAGGATCTTACAGTAAGACTGAGGAATTTTTAATGCAGTGCCATTCTCAAGATTAAAGGAAAATGACCCAGTGACACTCAAAGATGCAATTTCCAGATGTGAATGCAAAATGATTTAACGCTGATGGCAGGCATTCCAGACCGTCCAAGGCCAGAGAGTGTTAAACAAATACACTCTGCCACTCGATTTCATCTAGCTTCTTCTCCTTCCCATAAAGTCATTTCAGAATGCTGTAAAGCAGTAACAATACACTGCAGACTAAAATGTTGGCTGGTCTCAGGTAATGGGCTCTGACTTGAAACCACAAAAGCAAAGGAAATTAAGAGTTAAGCCTGACAGTCGGCCCTTTTGTCATCCTGTTGTGCCCATTTATTGCAGCACTTATGGCATAACACCATGAGCTTATTGGAGACCCTGCAGTACCTGGAAACCATAGGACAGGTTAAATACGGGGTGGCAGCCTGAATGCTGATTTCTCCTTTGCTCCTGAGCAGGTGGAGCCATACACCAGTTGTTACATTGCAGAGATGTTTAGGGGGTGCCTTTTGTTTCTAGTCTGCTGAGAGTAAGCATGTCAGTCATTCTCATTTTTCTTTCTTTCCACTGACTGAACAGTGCAGGATCAGTGTGGGGCCAGATGAACAGTAGCATATGAAGCAGCCAAAAGGTGTTTTAGAAACGTAGGTTGGATGCAATGACATTTTTGATAAAAATATAAAAAGGACCAAACGTGATGGAGACAAACTAAAGCCCAGCATAGCGACTGACTCGCCCCTGCTCTCGGTGTCCTGGGCTCCCATGCCCCGGTGCAAATCGCAATTCTGTCAATACAATCAAGAAGTAATAGAAGAAAATAAGTGTTGCACAGCAAAACAAGATGGGGCAGGATACAAACATCAGGAAATGCTTTGAGCAGCTTGGGCCTTAAAAAGACAACTATACTTATTGTAAACAGTCAAAACACAATGTGCTTTCCAAAGTAATTAAGGCTCCCCAGGCGTGAGGGACTGGGGAGAAATACCTATTTGGCTAAGTGGCAAAATAATACAAAGTAGAAGCACTTCAGAAGCATAACATTGACAAGACAAGCAGGCGAAGGATGGGAGGAGAGAGATAAGAAAAGGAAGAAAATTCTGTAATCCCATGGAGAGCCATATTCCACTCCACCAAAAGCCATCTATTGGAGACCCCATGTCTAAGTGACTGAAAATTGCAAACATTAATCCCAGTTATGAACTGTTGTTGTTTTTATGAGGGGTGTTGTGTTTAAAAATTTAGGGCAAAAATCCTCCTCCATTATCCGCACAGCAGATCTCCACTGTGATGCTTGCTCTTCCTCGCGGCAGCGAGCTCCCCGCCTGCCCGGCAGCAGGTGGGGAAGGTGGAATCTGGAGCTCCTGCTGGCAGGGATGTGGCAGGGACACGGCAGAGTGGCACCCAGGGAGAGCAGGGAATTGCAGCTGAGATGCCCCGTGTGACTCTGTGAGCACACTGCCCTTCGCTAAAGGTACGCTGCGAGCTTGAGATGTGCCTCTGCCAGAAACTTCAGAATAGTTTGCCTGAGTTTGGAGCAATTACTGCACCCACTTGCCAAAGAGAAGTCATTTAACTAAGTACAGGAGATATCACGCATTCCGCTTCTTTATATCCCCCAAATTTGATTGCACACAAACACATCTGTTTAATTACGAGGTAGTCTCCCTGTGAAGCAAAAATTTCGATTTCCTACTCAAGCAATGGAAAGAGAAAATATTTTTAATTAATGTAATCCTTCCTGGACCTCAGCAATAGCTACATCAACACTTCCAGGAGCTATGATTTCATGAGGAGAACCGAGTTTGCAAATACAAACGCAAGCTTTGCATGCACAAAATGGAGGAACAGTGAAGCAGGTCTGTGTGTTGCTGCATTAGACACAACCTTGGCCAGGAAAACTGTCTCATCTACACCATTTCTCTGTCTTGGTGTTGTTTGGAATGCAACCTGGGAGAACCTGAATTCAACATATTTCTCATGCAAAATAAACTCTTTAAATGCATTTGCCCTGTTCCTGCATCTATACGTTAGCAGAATCCAGAAACCAACTGTTATGTGAGCTGTGATAAAATTATCTGCCATGACTTTTCTGGAAGAAAATGCTTTGAGATATCCTTGTTAGTGTTCAGGAGCTAGAAAACATGCATGGATTTCATTATAACACTGGCTGGAAGAATCTCTGCAAAAAAAAAAGTAAAAAGGTTTCTTTGCAGAAAAGCTCGAGACAAAAGAGGTAGTATTGCTGTTTGGTGCATGTCTTTGTGTTTCAGAAAGAACACGAGATGTGTTAGCTAGCAAAAAGTTCCCACTCACAGCATCAAAATTAACAAAGAAAAAAATACCCACAGATAACCACAGACTCGCTGTACCGTTAGAATCTTTAATGCGAACTGCAGTTGCGCTCGATTTAAATGGGATTTATACTTCTTACAAAGAGGTGAGGCAAGGCACGGTTGTACCTGACACACAGTGCAAAGAGGGTGCAAGTGAAGAAATAGAAAGATGAAATGTAGATGCATTATTTCAACAGATGGTAACAGTACCAAAGCAGCATGTTATTTTTTCCTTAGTTCAAGAACACAAACATGAGTAATCAATCATCACTGATTAAGTAATTATGGTGCCCTACATGTTATCACTTATCTGGAATCCTTTATCTATGTATGTTATGGATCATCCTGTATTTTTTTGCATTCAAGAAAAAAATAACAAAAAAATCCCAACCCTACTGCACTGCAATACAGTTCCAGCTTGTAAAACAGAACTCTACATTACTATCAACCTTTAAGCACTACATTTTTTTTTTTTTTTTTTAACAAAAGCAATTGGTTTCCAACAGGCTGGATAATAAGTCTTTTGACCTGCATTCTTCTCTGACCCATTAAGGTCACCCCTGTGCTCGGGCATATAGCTGACTTAGGAAATGCCTGCAAGTCCTGCATTTCATCTCCTGCCCACTCAAAATAAAGCTTTCTTTAAATGTGTCTGTACGGGTCCCTGAAGACCAGGGAGGCATCCCTGTAGTGGGCAATGGAGGGACAGAAGCTTCTGCCTTTATTAATGAATGCAGACCATTATGAGTCTGGCTGGCTCCTGCACTGTTCCCAGAAGCATATACTGTACGTGACTTAAAATGCTAGAATATTGACACAAAGCGAGCTGGGCACCCCTAAGGAAAATTACTCCTTGGATATAATGTAGGCTCGTAACAGCTATTAGAGTACAAAATAAAACCCTCCGGGATCAAACTGACATATACCGCATTCTACCTACTCCTCAAACATTAGAAGAATTTCTTTGTGAAGGCATTCTCAAGGACAGCATTAAACTGACTTTTGTAGCAATCTGCACCAGCTTTTTGGCTTACAGCTTTTAGTACTAAATCTCTAGTTTGAATCAATATAAGTACTATATCTTCCACATTAATCAATACATTTGGTTCAATACACGTTCTATTAAATTATACTTTCTAATCAAGATTTTCTGCTTCTCTTCCCTTCTTGTTATTTCAAACTTCCCACTCTGTACCACACTTTTCAAACTGTCTGCAGCTAATAAGAGGATGCTGGATTTTCCAGAACTGAAGTGGAGGAAAGAAGGGCCGGTGGAAAAGGCAAGACTAGCAAAACCTTAAGTGCAGCGGTAATGATGAATCAAAAATTCAGCTCCACGGTGTCAACATGGTTTCCAGAGCTTCAGTCTGATGCTTCTTTACTCAGCTGGTTGCCATGATATAAGACCTCTTAGTCGGAAGCTCTGTACCGGGAAGTGGTAAAATACTACATCATCCCTGGAGGTGCACAAGGCCAGGTTGGATGGGGTCCTGGGCAACCTGATCTAGTACCTGATCTGGAGGTTGGGGTCCCTTCCAACCCAGGCCATTCTATGATTCTATGTGGAAAGGAGCATGGGGGAAGAGGGAACATGGGTATGACAAACAAATGAAACTTATTCAGACATAACTATAACTTAGAGAAAAAGCTCAGGAAACGCTGATTTTTATACCCTTTCTTCAAACTTGCGGTGTTTCAGTGCTGCAGCACAGTTTCTTGTCAATGCCTCATTGTTTTCGGGCAACTTTCTTTCCTGGTAAACCATAACACCATTATATCCAAGCCTAAATTGATGAGATATTTAGATTTGTGAGATACTAAGATTAAATGCATCCTATAAATTAAGATGTAAAAAGATATTATTTTGTCCAAGTCTTTGGGGATATTTGGAATATTTGGATAGAAGATATCTGTAGCAATCTGAGTGATGTACACAGTTACAGCAAATGACTTTTCCACATCTGTGTTAGGTTTGGTGGAATGTGGTTATTCTTCATACGCAGAGAATATGAAATGCAATGTCAAAATGATAAACACATACATTGCAGACATTTGCCACTGTCTTACAGATCAGAAACACTGCACTGATGTCTCTTCCTTGCAGTTTCTTTTTTTCTTGTCTCTATACAATCACTGTGAATCTGCAGAGAAACGGTTGCCTTTTCTTTTGACATTTAACATCAACTTACTCAGCTCACAATAGCATCTTACAATGCTTTCTAGATGACACTGTGTCACCATTAAAGAAAAGGGTGAAATAGCATAATAAAAGCGAAGAACAAGAATTCATAGAATTTAAAGACAGAAAAGACCCATTAGGGCGTTTTCTCCACCCATTTTGCCAGCGTTGGATTATTGCCTATAGTGTAATTTCAAGTGTTTTGCCCAGTCCAATTTTAATTAGAGCTTCCAATGCTCCTCTTGGGATGCTGCTTCACAGCTTCACAGACCTCAGGGTTAGGATTTTTTTTCCTGATGTGCATCCCAGGAGATGAAGAGGCTCAGCCAGCTCCAAATCACACATGAAACCAAATCTGCACAGTCAGGAGCTGATTTCAGTAGAATATTTGGGCCTTTTCAAAGCATCGGAAAGCAGCAAACTTGCTTTCAATGCCTCAAAACATCAAGGCCCCAGCTCCGCTGCTCATTCCAGCAATTAAGACGATTTTGTTATGTGGGCTTCTCAGAATTATCTGCGATACAGGTAGTACTGATGGGATATAGCTGTGTTCCCACAGTAAGGGCAATACTCTCCACCGCCCACTTCCAAAAAGCGTATTAATGGAAGGTTTTAACCCTGCTATAGAGACATGATCAGGTCCATCCTATGCTTTAATCCTTTGTTGTACTGACAGAACACCTATGAGCAATGGTTTACAATCTGTAAGCAATTCTGTTTTTCATATAGATGAAATACAAAGAGCAACTGCAGTTGAAACTCATAATTAGATGATGTGACCATAGATTATTTCCCCTAACAAGTCCCTTCCTTTCATAAAATACAAATCACAAGAAATTAAATTTTTGTATCTGAAATTTTGGAACTAACAGATGTTTCTAACGTGTTTTCAGGAAATACACTGTTTCTAATACAAAAGTGAATATATATTCAGAAATCAATGGTCACACTTATCCTGAGCGAATGAAGGAACTGGAAACTGGATGACGTCTGATAGTTTTTCATAGGTGCAAAGTAGGAAGCAAAATGGAGACTTTGAAGCTATAAAGAGAAGAGAAAATACTCCAGCAAGGTGTTCCTGTCCCCAGTATCTCCAGTGCTGCAGTGCAGCTGACAGAGCAGGAGGAGCACTGATGAATTTTTAAATGCACTAAGGTGGGCATGGAGTTTCATCCAGATCCAGTCTGACCACCAGCACAGACCCAACAAAATACATCTCTGGAACTTGAGATTCCCACGGAAAGAAGTATTTGATCTGAACTAAAACAGAGCCATTTCCACAACAAAGAAAGGGCCAAATCCCAAGAGAAACTATGTGCCCATAAATATCACTTATCTCTGCATAAATACCACTTATGTGTGGTGGGTTGATGTTTACCAGGCTTTGAGAACCAGCTCTGTTCTCAGACACGATGGCCACTTGAACGGTCATCTTAGGTCATGAGTGACCGCTGTTGACAATGATAATTTAAGAAAGTCTACAATGAACTGCAGCTAGTCATATAAATTAGTTCACCTAAGCTATGTGATTTGATAGTATATTAACGTCTCTTAGATGACATGACCGCTAATCGGATTGTTCGCTTAATCACGTTTATGTAAAAGTCTCAGTATTCTGGGTCTTCTACACAAATATTTCCAGTTGGGCCAGAGAAAACGAAATTGTAAAAAAACCTCTAATTGGATAGTGTTTTTGGGGATGTAAACTGAAAATTAAAAATCAACCAAACAAAACCCTGATACTGATTTTTCTTCAGAGACTTACATTAAGTCACTAGTAAAATGTCAGTGATTCCTTTTTGGGTTGATTATTATAAGTAAATACATTTTAGGTACGGAAAAGAATGACATATTTTTAGGTACAGCAAATAAGACCTTCATCATTGTCACTAGAAGTGAACAGAAGCAAACAAAAGTGTCTGTTCATCATCCTTGCCCCTTCCTCATTATTGTGTTGGCAGGGGCTCCTGGTTAAGCCACCAACATAAATCAGAGCAGCTCCAAGGCTGCTTTAACCTACGGTGCCAGGTAACAGCCTTCCACAAGCCTCCCGTAGACTATTTGGAGGTTACTGAATTGCAATGGAACTTACAACAACCACTTCCATTCTGGGCAAGGTGTATCTGGATGTATGGGCAAGATCACCTTCACAAATGATAAAAAGATGGTGATGGGGAGAGAGGGAAATGGTTAGGAGAGGCTTACAGCAATTCACCAGAACTGGGAAAAACTTCCGTTCTTTTATGTTGTGGGAAGGCTGTACTGTACATCAGGATACAGGCCTAACGCTTGTTTGCAGAAAAATAAGGCTTCTGTGGTACTGAAAATATTTGAAATTAATACACAGGCGTCCTACCCCAGTAAGAAAATTGTTCACAAAGTGGGAATAAAAGCTTAAGCAAAAAAGGCAAAAGGAGACACTTCTGAGAAATATATCAAAAGTCTTATTACTTTAGAATATGATTATGATTATCCTGGTATAAATTAAGAGAAACTCCACTGAAATCAAGGGAGTTCCAAGATGGGGACGAGTACAAACAGAGCCAGGCCTGCGGAGTTTGAAACAAATGAGTACCGCTCCGATACCAATTGCTTCTTGCTCACCCTCTGCAGAGGGGACAGGCCAAAGTCTCTTCACCACATCAGACACAATCAGGCAAAGGGCAAGCAGAACCCAAAGCTGGATGAATCCTGGTTTATCTGCAGCTTCTGTACAGTAGAGTAGCAGGGGACACAGAGCTTTGATAGGCAATTCAGCCTAATAAGATATTCAGGGATTAAATCAATGTTTCACAAACAGATGTGTTCATCAGCTAGTTGTTGCTCTGCTTTAGTGTTTTTCTTTGTTATATTCAATTTATCATGCTGGTGCTTTCTAACCTACAAGATCTGTAAGCAAGTTTAGGTTTGACCTCCCTCCCATTTTACATCCACAAGCACTACTCCTACGTTGTGCTCTAATTTTAGACCCCTTAAAGAGAAATAAATATGTGGAAAAGAGAGAGGTAAAAAACAGAACAAAACCAGAAAACCCTTTTGTCTGACAATATGTGAATACAAATTTACCTAGCTGGGAGAGAAGAACTGGCTCCTGGAACTGAAGCTGTGCTGTGTACAGATTCCTTTATAGGTCAAATCCAATTAAACAAACTACTACTAAATATTTAACAGCTCAGTGCAGTAATTAGTGACAAATAATGGAAGCTTAAATTGATAATTGCACAGAAATGTCCTGTTGGAAGCATTACACGTTTCTTGCTCCTCCTGTTTATCTCATACTCACTGAATCCGGATAGGTCTTTTCAGGGATTAAAGTGACAATTGAACCTGTATTTTGCACATATCAATTCAGTTAGCTGTGCAGTTTGCTATAAGCTGTAAGAAGGAACCTTCTAAGGATCTTTTTCTTCTCAAATCCCCATTCTGGGCTCTGACTTAAAGCAGAGTAGCTGCTGGATCAGTGAATTGCTTTCAAATCTTAAACTAACCAGCAGGTCCAGAATTTCTACTCCTGTCCTTAGGATTCAAAAGGTCACCCAATTAAAATGGGGAAGCACACAGAGCTGTGATTTATATGCAAAGGGCAACCTTTAAAACAATGATCCTTCCTAGTTTTCCACAGGTGCATGTACAAGAATTCCTGTGAACAAAATTACAAGTGAAATTACAAGTTTCTTGATAGAAGCTGAAAGGAAAGCGCTGTAACTTGTCTGCACTCTTATTATACGGGCAGACTCATCCCACACTTGCATCGATCGCCAGGTTCACCCCCCTACCTTGTGACACAACGCTGGGTATTGTGCTTATCAGGTGACAAAGGGACAGCCTGGAATTTGGATTCCCTGCACATTGCCAACCAGTGCGTGCTGCCTTGTACAACAGCACTCAGCACACTGGAGGTTATGGATCAGCCCAACATTAACACAAAGTGACTAACACAGCTTTCACTTCGCTAAAAGCACACCCTGAGCCAGCCCAGGTTTAAAATCACAGACCCAGGTTTGTGCATGGAAATCCTATTTGGTAGTTACCAGCTGGTAAGTGCACATACAGTTGAGGGAATATGTAAGTGAACTGGTAAGTATTTTGGAACTAGAAATCAGAAAGAAACACAAATGAAAATGCATCTCCTCATCCACGGTACATCAATTTTAAAATGTGTGGGAAATAAAAGATGGTGGAGTTCTGCTAGCTCTCCTCCTCTTCAAAATGCTGATGGTCAGCCCTAGACTCAGGTGTACACTGATGCATTTTTTTTCTTCAAGGCGGTATGTAAGGAAGGGCAGATTGAGCAGGTTTGATGATAACGGTGAAAGATTCCTGAGCTGATGAGCAGAGATCCCATGGCTCTTGGTCTCTGACTTGTTTCACAGCTGGCTGCTGTGCCAGCCCAGCCTGGACATCTTATTGTCCCTATTCCTATTGCTCATTAAACACAGAGTAGTGGTTATGTGACAAGATTGGTATGAGTGTGAATTAGAAACGTATTTGTTGGTAAAAAAATTAGGGACCATTTTTGTGTCTTCATAGCTGGTAACAGTTGAAATGTCGTGTTCTTAGAATAACCTCATCCTTGTTCCCTCCTTTCCAGTTTAAGAAGCTCCAGGTTGTGAAGGTGATTTCTAGAGACCAGAATACTATTGTTCCCTTTAGAAAGTCACTACTTCTCTGAATTTCTTAAGGACATATAATATAAATCAATAAATCTGGAGCGTTTACTGACGTGTGGTCCCAGAATAAAAAAAAAATATGTTTGTCATTGTGGTTGTAAAATGAAAAAGTCTGGATTCACTGTTGTCTTCTATTTTGTTGTCATTTGCATTTGTGGAAGAGAAGTGTGAAATGTGACCACAGCCAAATGGGAGGAATTTTACTCTCACTTTTGTCTGTTTTCAGAACCAACACAAGGGGTAAGACAGCGAAGTCTT
The DNA here is from genome assembly GCA_013396635.1 of Penelope pileata. Taxonomy (NCBI): domain Eukaryota; kingdom Metazoa; phylum Chordata; class Aves; order Galliformes; family Cracidae; genus Penelope; species Penelope pileata. Next base: position 196,895 of record WBMW01004192.1, read on the forward strand.
ACTCTTTTGTAAGTGCAAGTCATACATTTAATGCTTTTCCACTCTCCGAAACACGTATGACACAAAGAAGCATCCTTCTATGCTTTTTTCTTTCCTCCCCTTGAGGAAAGAAGCATCCTCCCACCAAATGCTATTCTTTGAGGCTGGTCATTCTGCTTCCCGTCACACAGCTGGCCAGTGACACGTTGCGAGTCAGACGTGTCACTAGTGCCAGCCTCGACCCTGTGCTGACAGCGGAGGAGATGCCCCTCACCCCTGGTGATGCTGTGGCCCTCCTGTCGCCCTGGCTCTCTCCTGCTGGGGATACCAGCCTGGTGCAGCTGCCGCTTGCACCCCTTGCTGCCTGGTAGGGCTGGCTTTTAGTGTGGCCATCTTCTGATCAGCTGAAAGGAATCACGCTGAGGAGGGGAAACAGCTGGAGACAACACTTCCACTCGTTTGCTGCCTATGTTTTGCACCAAGCTGTCTGGATACAGAACTTTAATTCCTTTACAAAAAGATGTGCTGTAGCTATGGTGAGGCTAATCTATAACCCTCGCAGTCTTATATAATTTGCTACTCCAACTTAATTTTAATTCATTACAATAAAACCCACCTAATTAAAATAACTCTTTAAAGTGAAGTATTAGCTTGATCCTGGGAAAAAAGAAGAAGAAGGGAGATTCATCATGCTGCAGTGCACACTCACACAAATGCAAAGGTGAGGTAGGAACAAGTACCCTCAGCAACAGCGCCAGGTGTGCAGGGGCAGGCAGCAGGAGGCCTGCTCTCCCAGCAGCACTCCGCAGAACCTGCCACACAGAAGTGGCACTTCTTCTAATTTAAAGCTCTCATGGTTACTTTACCTTGGCAAAATTTATCAACTGATACCTTCAGTAAACAGACTGGCACTGCAAACAGAAAAACAAAACCAACGCGAAGATTCAGGCCCACAGAGAATGCAGCTTTCCCAGAAAGTTACTGTCTTCGACGCTAAGATAAAACATTTGTTTGGGGGCTACTCTTACGGTCCCTGAAGTTCAATAACAGTTCTGCATTGTAGCATTAGCATCAGCAAGATCTGCACTGCCACTTCACTGTGGTCTATATTCTATTCTCCCTGCAAGTCTTTTCAGCATCTTGAGGCATTTTACGCACTGTGTGCTTGTTTTCTGGTCAGATCGACCAAAGAAATGTTTCTGGATTTGAAAGAGGCTGCTCTGGGGCTTTGGCTTTCCCTTACAATGTCATTAAATTGTCAGGGTGATCTGCTTTCAAAATGTCTGTTCAAAAACATATCTAATATTTGCAATTAAAGCTCACAGACTTTCTGGTTTCTATTATTTTTGCTTCTCAGTAACTATGAAGAATTACAAAAAATATAATGTTCTCCATTTACATACACAAAGAAGAAAACCAGAAAGCAATTATAAGGGCTAAGCAGAAAGTCTCTGGAATACATGCAGCACAAGATTGGATTTTTTTTTTTTNACTTTGTAGAAAGTTCTTTTCAAATCAAAGCCATACTACAGTAAAACAACTGCAGGCAACATTTCTAAGCCACAACGCAGTTTGTGTCAGAACACTCATCACTTCAGGCTGACCTGTCAAACTATCTTTGGGAACACAATGAAAAGGCAAATCTGCAAGTTGGTAAGAAACTTGTGAAAGATAAAAAGTACAAGTTGCTTCCAAACTACAGAGCAGAATGCTGCACAGCGCTAACCGAGCCGTACTGATGCTTGCAGCAGCTGTCTGTCCCTTCCTACTGCTCACAGGCACACCTGCTCGGCTGTGCTCCTAAGACTACTGTGAGGGAGTCAACATTCTGAAGCTCTAACAGAAGAAACCAAAGGAAAAATTCAGGCTCAGCTGAGTGGTGTGGAGAAGAGAACAGAATTGAGTACTATATACAAGTACCTGCTGCATAGCAGGCATTATAGCAGTAGTGCTCTATTATAAACTGCATACGGATGAAGTCAGCTAGGTGACATTTTTGAACCTTGAGAAGCAATTTCTGGCACCTACATACTCAGAAGATCCTCAGCACCGTGCAGAATCCGGTCCCCAAATCCAACCCATTTATTTAGGTGGCCCAGTATGGTCTCCAGGTGCCTCTTTTTAGGCATCAGGGATTACTATTTTGGCCACAGGGCCTTTCCAGAAACTAACACAGTTGTCAAGCAGTCTACAGAGCCCACCAGAGAATCATTTCTAAGGGTTTTTGGAATCACCACTTTTCGGAGATATATTTCTCTATTAAGTTCTGCAGAACAGTCTAACATCTGCAGAGACTTCCCCTTCTCTGATAAATTTTCGACATTTTCAAACTAATTCCCATACAGCCATCATATATATTTTTTAAATCTGTGTGGCCTAAACATTCAAAACTTGAGCCAGCTTAGTCCTTGGTGCACGTTAAAGCATTCATAAGGCTGCTCGACCTTATGCCAGCTCATAACAGCCCCCAGGGGACTGATACATCAATTAAAAATCCCTGGAATTCATCGGAGCCTGAGACACGCCTGTGAGGACCAGAAGGGAGTGACACAGAACCAGCTAGCAAAACAAACAGGAATTGCTGCATACTAAGGGAATCCTCGGCTGTCTGACTAAAGGTACCTTTTATACTGGCAGGGGATGCAAATTGGAGCCCGAGGAACCGCACTTCCATTTTCAAAGCACTTTGCAAACATCAACCATTTCACCTTCACACCATTGCTTCGAGGGAAGCAAATATGTGCAGTTCCAGCATCCTCTGTCTTCTGGAGGTGCAGAAAAGCACCCAGCATTTTTACAGACACAGTCTGTGTTCACACACAAAAGGGAGCTTTTGACAACCTCTTCCTCCTGGGCAAATGAGTTTCCCAAGGCCACTGGGGGAATTAGTAGCAGAAAAGGGATTAGCGGAGGGATCCTGCTATCCAGCCCAGCACTCAGCACCCTGCCTCCCTTGGAAGGCACCAGGGCAACTTGCTGCATCCCGGCCGTATGCTGCTTTGCTGTATGGAGCAGATTACTGCATGTCATCTCTTATAATCTCTCCTTTAAGAGGGAGCCTACCCGCTTCCTGTGCACCCCCCTTCGCTTCCCCCGCAGATGGTGGCAAGGTTGGAGACAAGTTGTTTTCACAAGGCTGAGATTAAAAATGGCTCTGTGTTTTGCTAAGCATTCCTCTGAAGCATGGGCAGCGCGTGCGTGTGTGTCTGAGAACGACCCCAGTGAAAGGGAGGAATGAGAGATGCTAAACAATGCTGCACAAAGTTGCAGACTGTTCGGCTACAGGCCAGAAAATGAATCCAATTTTTCATTCTGTCATTATAAATATTTCAGTGCAAATGGTACTGATTTTCTGCAACTGTGGTTAAGCAAAGGGCCTCCGAGTGAATATTTAAGAAAAAAAAAAAAANAGAGGGAGGGGGGTGGAAATTAAGGTTAGCAACCAATTAATTTCAAACTTTAACAGCAAAAGATTCCGGGAAAAATTCTACAGCGATGCAGCGTGTGTGACTCCAAGAAGGAGGAAAAAAAACATTTACTCTGCTCTTCTTCTGACAGTTTCTCATAAAATATCTGCAGTCCATCTATCTTTTAGTACTCCAGGCTCCTCTGGAGAGCAGAAAATAGTAGTTTAAAGCTCACTTCAGTGCCAGTCTGCGGGAGATTGCTTTCCACAGGACCCCTGCTGATGGAGGCCTAGGGGAAGAGGCCCAGGAGTTATTCAATCAGTCCAAGGCTCTGGGGCGGCTGGGGGTCCGCTGAGGGCTGATTATAAAGCTGCCCTCCTGTTGCCTGCCTCCGAACAGAACGAAATGAGCAGCCTCTTGCTGAGCAGATTCTGCAAGAAGGAATTTCACCTGTCACGGAGTTTGTCAGAATTTCAGGATTTATCTTGGTGCAAAATTAATAAAATACCAACTAGGATTTCAGCCTGACTACTCAGCTGTGCCATCTCAAAGTGATCTTTCACCTAAGAAAACCTGGACACAGAGCTACTGAAGTCATCCTTGCCCTACTTTTGCTCTGGAACTTTGGCAGGATGCTACGACTGAATAACAAAGCCATTAGATGAAGGTTTCCTGACAATTACACCAAACGTCAAGCGCTGGGTGGGTGCTACCATCCTAACGCGTGACCTTCACCTCACTTCTGTGGTTCCTGAATCTCCCTGGAATAAGCTAGGAATCTGAAATACAGAAAGATCATTTCTGTAGTTTACAACCTAGTAGGTCCCTTATGGCAGCACATCTGCTAAGGTCATACACTGGTATTCCAGGTCTGGATTTGATTTATAAGTTTTAAAGGAATACAAACAATGGACTACGTAAGATTACATTCATGAAACTCTGCAAATTAATATTGCTGTGACTGTCAAGTACATGGTCCTTTAACCATATTCTGAGTCTAATAGCCATTCATGCAGCAAGGTGCTAGGTTGATAAAGCATCATCTCAAACCTCTATGAATGGATTTCAGCTCTTTCTAAGCTAGACAGTCTCACCGGTCTTCTGACAGTGCCTTACAGCAATAATAATAATAAAAAATCTTCGTATACAACCCATTTAAGTAAGATTGTCATAGCTCATGGCACACATGCATTTCAAGTGTGAGGTAGCATAGAAGCAATTAACTTGCAGCCTGCAAGAGAGCTTTTCTGTTAAAAAGGGGCATCAACTTTTAGAAAATAAAATTATTGTCAGCTAAGCCAGCTGATGGGTAAAAAAATATTATACAATTTACAATGCCACTAGTTCAAATCATGACATGGAAAACGGAGATCCCCTGTACCAAGAAACAGCAAAATATGCCTGGATTGGGAACAAAGATGTATTTGCCTTTAATAGGTCTTACCCTATTTTTGTACGCTCTTCAAAGCTGTTTGCTGTCTGAAGAAACAAATTTACCTTCCAATTTGCTCGTCAGCATTTTTGAGTGAGAGCTTAAAACAAACGGTAACATATCCCTTTCCTGCCTCCTCACCCTTTAAATGACAATTCAACATTAATACACATCATAAAGCCACCTTTACCAGGCTGTAGTAGTCTGACAGTTTTAACACCAAGAGATCTCACAGCAGAGAGAGAGAAAGCACGCAAGTGAATGCACAGATGGTGGGAGGGGACACAGGGTGCTCTCAGCAGGCTACAGTAGAGATGCATTAACTCCACAGAGGGATAAGGGCTTCCCACCAGTACAGTCATGAATTATAACTGAGCATGGGAGTGAGTTCTTAGTGCCTGTCTCACAGCAAATATACTGTTCCATTTTCCTGCACAGTCACCTTTCACCTTTACAAACTCAAAGCAAAGCAAAATGCACCGCTAATATTTAACAATATCTTGGTTTCCTTTTATTACACAGCACACATCTACACACACAAAGTACGGGGGGAAGCAGCGTATCCACTGACACCGAGTACCCCCAAGCAGATGATCAGAGTACACCCATGATCAGTGCCTACATCCCATGATTCTGCTGCAAAATGAGCCTGTAACAACACAGCTAATTTCTACACGGAGAAATGCATCTCACTCGGCAGTATTGGTTCATGAGGACTGAATCATCTCTTTCCCTCTTCCCTTGTTAACAGGGTGGAGGACATTCATTTCAGCTTTGAACACAAAGGAAGCTCTACTTAAATCAAAAATCATAAAAGCCTATAAAAATCCACTCCTTTTCCACCCAAAATCATATCTCAGCCTCAGTCTGATCAAAGCATGCTGAACCTGACCCTGATAACAGGGAGAAAAACTCAGTCTAAAAGCTGTTCCTCCTGGTTGGGGTTTTGTAAGGAACAGCTCCAGTTGTGTAGCCATCTGCATCTGAGTCTTTTTGACTAATGTTTGGAAAGGAGCGATCTAATGATGCTGATGCTCTCAGAAAAGAAAAAGAAAAATTAAAAAAAAAAAAGGGAAAGCCACCACTTTTGAGCCAAGATTGCTGTTTACTGGAGTTTCCTGGATGTGTCTCTTTATGAATCACTGACCACACCTTGTTTTCACAAACTATCTGCACCTCCTCCCTAGGGGAATTCATTCCCTCCCAACTTTCCTCCTACTCAGTGGATCTATCAATGGAGAAAACTTGTTATTTTAGGCGGCTGAAAATTTGACCAATTTTAACGGATTCATTTGCCATGCCTTTCACTTTCATTTAAATCCTCAGTGTTCCTGTTCTAAATGACAGCACTGCAAGCGCTGCTTTTAAGCACTATTCATCTTCCCTTCTGCATCTCAGCCTTTCACTCGAAAGGCTGCTGCTCTCTCTCCAACAATGGAGCCTTCCTCCTTCATAGCTTCAGGGCAGAGACTGTTACTAGCTGTAGACTTGCTGCAGATATCACAATAAAGGAAACAAATGTGAATTTCTCTTAAAATACAGGTTCAGCTCCGGAGGTATCTTGCTTTAGAAAACTCTGTCAAGAGCAAACAATATATCTATTTCCAAAACGCACAGCAGCTGCCCAGTTGAAACTGCTTTTCCAAATGATCCAACATGTCAATGGAATCAGGATGATTGTGAATTTTCTACTTTTCTCCATTTTGTGTCTCTAATCGATATTTTACCTTCCTTCACACTTAATCTACTCAAATCTCGGTTAGGCAGCATGTCTTACAGAGTGTTAAAAAACAAAGATCAAACATCCCCCCCTCTGCAAATCCCTGAGTTTAAGGAGAAGCAGAGCTCCCGAGCTAAGCTCTGTGATGGAAGAAGGTGGGAAGATCAGACTGCAGATCCTAGAGGATGGCAGGTCTGCTGCTCCTGAGCCCCTTTGCCCGTGCACTGAAAAATCACGGAGTGGGTGAGGTTGCTGGGGTATACGAGGGCCACGGCAACCCTCTGCTGGCACTATGGAGGAAAGAGGGGACAGATCTCGAGCGGCAAGCTTCCAGTCATAGTGTTGTGCCATTGCTCATTGGGAATCTGCATGACCAGTGGAGAGTGGAGCCAGGAACGAGGAGCGTATTCATGGGGATGGAGGGAGGGGGGCCAGCAGCAGACTGGGGGAAGGGAGGCAGATTTGCAGAACTGGCTATGAAGCTCCTCAGTACACCATAGCTGGATGCTTCATAAAGTCACACTGATGGCAGTCCCGGAGATGGCCATCTGTTGTCAGCTCTGGGCCAGATGAAAGATAATATAATGGCAGCTACTGGTAGATAACAGCAGGGCAGTTGTAGGAAGGAACGCATCCTAGAATGAAGAAGTGGTGCTTCCTGTTTAGCACAGAAAATCAGTCATCGATATCAACTACATTAGCAAGAAATTAATGGATGGACAATTAAGAGAACTGAGCTGATCTATCAGGGAAATTATTCAAATGCAAACACAGTGCTTATTTCTTCTGCTTACTCCAGGTGTATCAGCCAACTGAGCTGACTAATGACAAGGTGTGGGCTGAAATGTTCAGGGCACAGATGATAAAAACTCATTTTCTGCAAAGGGCAGAATTCCATTTCTAATGATTATTTGTGGGTCAGGGAATAAATTTACTGCTTTCCCTGCCCTCAACCTGCAACAGGACTCCCTGATATTCACAGAGGTTTCTATAAAGACTGAGGTTAGAAATTGGCCTTTATGTAATAACTGAACTTCCACTTATTATTATCACAGTTTATTTTTACAAGTGTCTTATCATTATTATCCGCATCACTCAACAGAAAAAATGTTGACCTTGTAAGCAATATTATTTCTATCTAGTTTCTTTCTTTGCAAGATAATCTCCTTCCTGCTTCTACTCCTTTGCCTTTTGTTTCCCTCTTCTTCTGCCTTTCTGTGCATTTTCTTTCCTGGAGCAACTTATGACTTGCTTCTTTGGGCTGAAATCCTGCATGCTTTGCTGTTGCATTTGCTAAAACAATCAGAAGCCCTAATGTTAACGTTGGCATGTAGCACTATTTTTATGTTTCAGAACCAACACTTAAGACAAAGGAAAGTGGAGCTTATTCTCTGATCACCGTTGTTTCCTTCTGCTTTCAGACCGGAGACAACAAACTTCACTTAATATTTACATGACACAGGCTTTGCAGTCACAAGGATTACTGTACTTTCTGTTTCTGTAGAACATATTTAATGTTGACCATACCATACAATAAGGTGAACAGATCCAAAGTATGGGTTAATTTTTTTTTGTTGCAACTGATTTTTTCAAAAATAGATAACATGTATTTTAAAAAAAAGCTCAACCAACCAAACAAAAAATCCCAAACCAAATCAAAACTAAAGCCCAAAACAAAACAAGAAAACTGGCATACAAGAGTGTAAGCAGGAAGGACTAGGCAAAATAGGGACATACATTCAAGTATATACACTCTTAGGTATTACTTTATCCTCCTTGAAAGAGAAAGAATATATATTTTTGCTTATTTCTGAAAGGGTGTTTTGTGGGTGTAGCTCAACACTTATGTTGACATTATACATAGCTTCCAGTTCTTTTGCTATTTTGCTGTTCCAAAAGTCTGAATTTCTTTTCAAGATTAAAACAGACTATTTAACAGCAATATTCATCACTTAACTGCTATGCTGTCTTTGTCAATTAATTCTGTAATTTCATCAATAACATCATCTAAGTATCTGAAAAAAACAAAACCATAACTGTGATTCAATTGCTGTAGAAACTTGAGAAATGTTCTTTGGGGGAATATAGAGGAAATGTTGTGAACTCATTGTTTCCTGATTATTTACAGGTAACAGTGCAGAAAGTTTTGCAGGTTGACTGTTGGATGTAGACTTACAAGTATATGGAGGATGTGAAGACAAGAAACAACAGGTAATACCCAGCCCATCTTTGTCAATCGCTATTTAGTGAAATCAAAATGGTCCCTGTAAAACCCTGGCATTTGGGGCTTGGTGGACTTTGCACTGTGCTATAAATATTCATGGCCTAATGAACTACCCACAGGGAGTGTTTACATTTGAATAGGCCAATCAAAGGCCACTGAACTCACCAGCTCAAATCCTGGAAATTTCTTATTTGAAAAAGAATTACTGCATGAAAAACCTAATATGGCTCTAACACCCTTGGTTCTCCAGGGGGGAAAGGGTGCTGGAAGGGAACTCAAAGTATATTTTTTTCGTATTTAAACTTTGACGTTGAAGCAAAAGACTTCTAAGGGAAACACTTTGAAAGTATGTCCTCATTGGGCTAATGTGCAAATGTCTCCACCATGCTTCTCTCGATTGCCTTTTTGAGAAAACTTGCAAAGAGAGCAATTCTCCCTTCTTGAAAAAGAAGTCTCAAGAATACAAGCCTGGATGTTTTAAAGCTTGGAAGACATAGAAATATACTTTATCTTCTTGGGCTTTGAGAATTTCCAGGGACATCCTTCTGAGCATGGATTTAATTTAGGGAAATAAAATGCAGTTGATAAAATCATATGCATACATGCACTCGATGTGCACACACTGGTGTACACTAACATACATGTGTCTTCAAAACAGAAAGCACTGTAAGGGTTCAGGAAACAAAGCACTCAAATGGTAATTCTTATAGTACATGCAGCACTCTCTATCTAGTTCCCTCAAAACATAACCATTAATTACATTCCTAATTTCTCTGGCACGCATATTGTTATCATCACCCTCCCTCACTAGATGGAGAGGATGCATGGCTAAGTGGAGCAAGTTAGATCCAGACTTTGCAACTGAATCCAGCTCTCCTGACTCCCAGGCATCTGCTCTGACAAAAGCAACCTGCTAAAGACAAAGGCCAACTTTACTGAACGTGGCGCCTGTATTTAGGCATTAAAAGTGTTTTGCAGGAATTGTAAAGGGGCACTGTTGCTGCACAACACCTATACTTTTACCAAGGTTGCTAACTTGAAGCATTTATGACCTGATTTCCTGATGTACTCAGCACCAGCTTCTTGCATTGACCTTAACTACAGCTGGAGGTGCTCAGCACCCTCTCAGAAATAGGCCATTGAGCTTAAAAATGTTGGCCTAAAGCTTTGATTGTTAATTGGATTTCAGGTAGGTTTCTTTTTAAGGAGAGCTGACAAAGTTATTCCCTGCTGGCTCCTGGCCTTTGGGGCCTAGAAAGCCAGCATCTCTGTTCCACTCTTCACCCCAACAGTTTGGGGACCTAGAAATGCCAGAGCTAATCTCCAATTTCACTCAAAAAAATGTTTTGACGCCTTTTCCTTGTGAAAAAAATCATCCTTGGAAATGTAACTTCACCTGCAGGTTTGAAAGTTTTATCCCTGTTTTTGTGTAAAGAGTATAAATTATTCATGGCCTCCCCTGTTGTCATGCAAGGTTCACTGTTGGGACCTACACATGCACAGACTCAACTCTCTTGGGGTCATTGGCAAAACAATTCCTACCTGGAGGTAGTGGTGCCATGGCTGCTATGGATGATACTATTCCCACAGCATTCTCTTTTCCATCGAGCCCCCAGAAAGCCTCTGCCACAAGGAGGCAATCCCGGCCCAGGTTCATTACCAATTTTCTTCAGCTGCCCCCCATATGAGAGAATATAGGGTTTGAATCACAGCTCCAGTAGTCTCCAGTAGTTGTCTTTGTCAAGACTCCTATTTTTTACAATAGCCAAGCTTTTGCTTAGTTCTGCTCCAGCTCAGGTCAAAGGTATTTTAAAGCTGTTTCAAAATGTTTGGGAACACTTTATAATGCAGAAGTCTTTGGAAAATTGAAGGTGTTTGGAAATGAAAGTGTTTCAAACTGGACATTCAGAGAGGGACATACATAAAGTTGCATAAAACTTCTGGAGACTATTCTATGCTGCCTTTGCCTTGCTCTGCTCCACATAAGTTCCACTCTCTGCTGCTTGCACCAGGAGAATCAGCTGAGAATGTTCTCCTGCTGTTTTAAACAACATGAATAACATCTGCTATGAGTGTTTCATTCGTTCTTTCATCCTTTCCCTCGGGAAAGAACTGTGTATTTCAGTTTGGAATAGCTCTGTTGTGGGTTGGGGTTTTGGGGGAGGTTCAGAAACGTGTGTTCAGGTACATATTTATATGAGAGAAGGGAGCCCTTGGCATCTATTGGTGTTCTGCTCTTAAAAGAATAAGCTGGGGACATTCATGGTAATACTCAACTGTGATGGAAGTCTTCTGTAATCCTGGACCGGCCTACAAGAAGGTTCTAGCTCCTCTGCAAAGTAAGCTTGAGCTCTTTGATAAAACACTCACAAAGCAAGGCTGTCAACTAAAGTGTTGTTACCAGATAGGAAGAACTTTTCAGATGATGCCAGAGATGTGCTGGACCAAGGCCACCAAAAATACTAAGGACTGAATCTTTGAGCACAACTAGACACACGTAGGACGGCAGTGTAGACAGCAAGAGAGCAGGCTGCATGTGCTCTGGGTCTCCCTTGCTACTGAGGAACAGTGCTGCAGCTCTCTGTATTAGATGGAATGTCCTACAGGCTGATGGCTTTGTGCCCAGGTATTCTGTGCTGATGGAGTCCAGACGGGAAGCAGCAAGGGCGTGAGTCACTGAAGCCAGGTCCCTTTCCAACAGGATGGGAAGTAACTGCTGATCCAATTATTTCTTGCCCTAGTTTTTATGTCTGTAAAGTGGGGAAACCTAACTACCCCACGGGTAACTAGTTATTAGTTACAAAATGTTAAGTAAATGCTCTAATTCACTTAAAAGAGAAGTAATTTTTGCACTGGGCAAAATGGTCTTGAGAGGCCATGCAATCTTGGCTAGTATCATATTCAGAACTAACAAGCATCACTGATACAGAACTGATCCTATACAATTAGGCACTGTTAACTCTCTGACCCAGCAACATCAAAAAAATTCTAAAGTGAAACTATTCTGGCTAATACACCACAATTGTGTCTCAGGACTCCCCATAAACACCAAGATATGTTGTGTTGGCTACAGAGGCAACATTAGGACTGGAAATAGCACAGGAGTGGCTACTTCTCATCAGGCACAAGGGAAGAACTAATACCCATTCAAACACCTAAACACAGCCCTTGAGCAGATGGGTCAGAAAGCGGGGAGCAGGGGAGCAATGTCCCTCCCACTATAAGTGAAGATCAGGTTTGCAAACACCTGAGGAACCTGACCTGACCTGACAAGTCTGTGGGTTCTGACGAGATGCATCCCAGAATCCTGAGGGAATTGGCTGATGTAATTGCTAAGCCACTCTCAATGATATTTGAAAAGTCATGGCAGTCAGGTGAAGTTCCTGGTGCTGGAAAAAAAGCAAAATCACACCCATTTTTGAGTAGGATAGGAAGGATGACCCAGGGAACTACTGACCTGTCAGTCTCACCTCTGTGCTGGGGAAGATCATGGAGCAAATCCTCCTGAAAGCTATGCTAAGGCACATGGAAGAGAGGGGGATGATACGGGAGAATCAGCATGGCTTTACCAAGGGCAAGTCCTGTCTGACCAACCTAGTGGCCTTCTATGATGGTGTAACTGCATCGACGGGCAAGGGAAGAGCTACTGCCGTCATCTATCTGAACTACAGTAAGGCCTTTGATACTGTCCCCCGCAACATCCTTCTCTCCAAATTGGAAAGATATGGATTTAATGGACAAGGAATCGGTTGCAAGATTGTACCCAGGGAGTGGTGGTCAATGGCTCAATGTCCGGATAGAGATCAGTGATGAGTGGTGTCCCTCATGTGTCAGTAGTGGTACTGATGCTCTTTAATATCTTCATCAATGACATCGTCAGTGAAATCGAGTGCACCCTCAGCAAGTTTGCAGATGATACCAAACTGCGTGGTGCAGACAACACTCCTGAGGGACAGGATATCATCCAGAGAGATCTAGACAGGCTTGAGCAGTGGGCCCAGGAGTATCTCATGAGTTCAACAAATCTAAGTGCAAGGTCTTGCACCCGGGTCGTGGCAACCTCCGCTATCAATACAAGTCGGAGAACAAAAGGATAGAGCACAGCCCTGCTGAAAAGGACTTGAGGGTACTGGTGGATGGCAAGCTGGACATGAGCCAGCAATGTGCCATTGCAGCCCAGAAAGCCAAATACATCCTGTGCTACATCAAAAGTGGCGTGGCCAGCAGGGCAAGGGAGGTGATCCTGCCCCTCTGCTCTGTGCTGCTGAGACCTCACCTGGAGTACTGCATCCAGATGTGGAGTCCTCAGCACAGGAGAGACATGGACCTGTTGGAGCGCGCCCAGAGGAGGGCCACAAAAATGATCCAAGGGATGGAACACCTTCCCTATGAGGACAGGCTGAGAGAGCTGGGGCTGTTCAGCCTGGAGAAGACAAGGCTCTGAGGAGATCTGATAGTGGCCTTCCAGTATCTAAAGGGAGACTATGTGAAAGAAGGGGACAGACTCTTTAGCAGAATCTGCAGTGATAGGAGAAGGAGAAATGGTTTCAAACTAAAAGAGAGGAGATTTAGATTGGATATAAGAAAAAGGTTTTTTGTGATAAGGGTAGTGAAGCACTGGAACATGTCCAGAGAGATGGTGGAAGCCCCGTGCCTGGAGACACTCAAGGTCAGGCTGGATGGGGCTCTGGGCAATCTGATCTAGCTGTGGATGTCCCTGTTCATTGCAGGGGAGCTGGGCCAGAAGACCTTTAAAGGTCCCTTCCAACTCAAACAATTCTATGATTCTGAGTATGAAGACTCAAGCAAAAGAAACAGGCACTGGAAATAGCATGATGATAAGAAAAGGAAGTTCTAATAGGCACAAATGACTTTATCATGATTTATTGAAAATTCAACATTAAGTTAAATTAGTGATAGGTTTTTTACCTCCTTATTAATTCAAAGCTCAGTATAGTGGATGATGGATGAAGAGGATTGTTTTAGTTATATCTGCACAGAAAGCTATATGGTCCTGCTTCAGGTATTTAACCAGAGAATTTCAACTTCTCAGAGACATCTAGGCAGCCTATAAGAATACATCTTGCTGCGTCCTTATCTATATCAAATACATTTCTGATTTTAAGGATTGTTACAAGCCTTTTTCTAGGATTTGATTTCTGAAAAGCCCTTATCATACGAAGCATGTCTTTTTAGGGACATAGTTTTTCAGCTCCATTTCAGAAGTGCAAATAAAGCATATAGACATTTCAATACTGGAGAACACATAAGTAAGAAAATTCAAAACACTCCTGAGAGTGTCAGAACACTCTTAAAACATACAGCTCCATTACAGAAGGTGTCTACTTGCTTCCCTTCTGCAGAGATAGTACAATCTCTAAAAACTTAAAGCTAGTTCAATAGCTATGGAGCACAAAGCCGCTTAAAGTACAAAGGTGGGAGAAGTGTGATTTATAGAAATAATTAAAATTAATGTTTCTTTGTTTTCTCTGATAAATACACATTTTGTGAATTAAATTTGCAATCAGAGAGAGACTGGAGTGGTAGATAAAGCAGCAAAATAGTCTCAGGACACCAGATTTCTAGTCTCATATTGGCCAGCAAACAGCTGCATGTACTTGCATCCTACCTACACCTATACCTGCCTACACCTCTATTTCTCTTGTCATTCTTCACCACCTCAGGTTTAAACACTTTGGAGCGCAGTGTTAGCGTGTTACTGTTCTCTGGACATTATGGCACCCACCTCAAACAGTTTAAGCATCAGCAACACAAACAATTAATTATTATAATATTATTTACGAAGACTTACATTTGAAACTCTGCAGGCATTTAGATGATCAAAAAACAAAAAGTAAATTCATATAAAATCTCACTATTTCAACTTAAAGACTGAGTAGTACATTGCAGGCTTGATTTTCAGGCTGAGGATTTAGTCTCTGTTCTCCCCAGAACATGGAACTATGAGATTGTCTTGAGTTCCTAACAAGGGTCTGGAGCGAAGTCCTGGAAATCTTGAGTCCTACTCACTATGTTGTTGGTTGGTTGTTTGGTTTTATTTTTTTTTTTTGGATTTGTTTTTGAGAAGATTGATAGTGAGGGGACAGTTACTTCCCCAAGGCGAGATGAATGTAGTATGTAGGGATTTTTACGTTCCTACAGCGTGTTTTTCCTGGAACAAGAGTCAAAAAATAAAAAGGAAAGAGAGCAGAGAGTCACACCAGGTCAAAAACAAGTTATACATCATTGTAGTCCATTTATTTGCTGTACTCTTGAATTCATTCCTTTTGATTATCAGCTGCACTATACACAAAGATAGGGCTTCTATGCTATTGTGTTCTGCTCTGCTCTGTCTTGCTCATGCTCTTATACTGCCCTACAGCCATGGAGTGCTGTCCATGGTTTCTAATCTGAGATGATTAGCATCTCTCATGCATGGGAGATACACTTTAGATGCATGTTTAAATTAAAAGCAAGAAACCACTACTGTTGGAGGGCATAAATACACTGTTGTGCTGCAAGCCTCAACACAAGCCATGGTAATGTGAAAAGATAGAGAAACATAACCCAGAGGCTAGTTGCCAAAGATTCTACTGCTTCAGCTGGTAGATAGCCTGAACAAAGCAGTGCTTCCTAGGAAAGGTTTTAAATGAAATCTTGAGATCAGTGTATTTTCAGTAAAAGCAGATTCCAAATGTCAGTTTCTCCTGCTCTGCCAAAGCGCTTTGCTGCCCTTTCACCACCCTGGGTAGGTAACTGGAGGTAAAAGCAGCAAGCCAGTGATCCCAGCAAATGTGAATTGCATTGTGGAACAACATTTATTTAAACATAATGCGTTCTCAACTGGGGTGGGGCTACACAAATTAATTATAAGAATAAACATAATGAATTAAGCGAATAGGAAGATGAATACCTTTCCCTTTTTGTCAGTGATAAGCCAGAAAGAGGCTGTCTCTAAGGGTATGGAGATGTGGTCTGTTAAGAGCTTTCTGCAGAACGAAACAACCAACATGCTGATTGTCACCTAGCCAATGTAGAGCATAATTTGTCTCTCTGTGGGGACATCCTTTTGTGCCCTTCACTAGAAAACCAGGTGCTTCAGTTACGCTGAAGTTTTAATGAACTAGGTTTAGATGGAGACAGCAAAATCTTGCCCTGAGTCTTCAGAAGGAATGAATTTTGAGTAGAAAAACACGTGCTTTTATTATAGTGAAAAAGCAGAAGGCAGCTGCTTGGGACCCTATGTATTTTGAAATAAGATCATATTTTAGGGAGATAGATTAGCAAGGAGATGCTCTTACACGACACTGCTACATGTGGATCTCTGTGTATTTTGCATCTTCAGAATCCAGTTACCTATTCTGCTTTTTTTAAACCCAATCTGAATTTTGCTTGTTCCTGTTCCTTTTCACAATTTTCTTTTGCACACTTGCACCTTCTTTCTTCCTATTTTTTTAAAAAATATATTTTTTCCTCCTTGTCTTTCTTCCCCAACAACCTCGCCTTTCTCCTTCCAGACACTTTTGATCTCTTTACTTCTCTATACTTCTGAATTTTGATTAATCAGTGATGAACAACAGAATTTGTGAAAATCAGTAAGCCAAAGCATTCAAATATTTTCTTTCTGAGCAAGTTTCACCTTCTTGGAAATACTTTGCAAAGCAAACCTCCCTTCCAAAAAACAAACAACAACAACAAAAAACAGAAACAAAGTAACCCTACAAACATTTTGACTGAAAGAAGGCAAAGAAAATGATTCCAAAAAAACATGCTGTGGTTGAAACATATACAACAGAATTAGTTTCTGACCTTTCCTCATTCCGCCCAGTTTCTACATCATTTTCCCCACAAGTACAATAACTATCTACACAACCCAGACCATTTTCTGACTTCAAAACTCAGTCTTGCCTCTTCCTGCCCACCACTATGAACGACTGTTTTTTTCCTCTAAACATTTAACTTTATCTTTTCTTTGTCCTCCTCTTCCACTTTGGGTCAGAGCTTGCATGTAATGCCTGGTACAGGCAGTAAAAGAAACAGATTTGGATCTATTGAAAAATAGGAGATAGAGCATAGGCACTTTGAAGCGCCACAGATATGATGCTGTAGATGACCTATGGGTCCACGAAGACAGAGGGTAAGGAAGCCTATCAAAAAGGCTTCCTTACTGCTTTTATGCGTAAATGGATTATTAAGGAAGGAGAAATACAGTACAATCTACATGAATACCAATCTCTCACACAATGAATTGATGCATGGCTTAAATTCTCTGGTTTCTTTTTTCTTCAAAGTATCTCATATCATAATACTAGATATTAGTATCAGGTGTTCAGCATATAAAACTTTCAGTAAGTGAAATACTAAATGAGCATGTGGGTGCATGTCTTGCTAGCCTTCTGCCCGCGTTGATGAGATGAAATACAGCTCCTGTGCAGAGTAGCTGTGGACACACTACTCAGTCAAAGGTGGGGACCCGTGCTATAAAAAACCACTGAAAAACCCCGAGTGTCAAAAAATCTTTTAAATTCCAAATAAAAATCACATGGCAGGTGGCAGAGGAAGGGCCACCTTACTGTGTAAATATTAGAAATACTTTTCCTTGCTCCATCCCTACAGATCATCAGAGACACTGAAATTTTTTTCTCTGTCAACCCAATTTAACATTTCAATGTAAACTAAAATAATTTAGAAACAATTTTCTGCTGCTGTCTTAAAATACAATACCACATCAGGAACACACATCATCACCTCTCATCACAAGATAAGCTGCTTCGGATGTTAATATAGAGTAAATGATTCCTTCGCCCAAACTTGTTTTCAGATCTTGTTCAGCATTTATTTCCTTCCCTTTGTCCTTCTGTTCTCATTAATAAACTGTATCATAAACATACCACAGGTCCAACAAACAGTAGACAAGAAGACAATGCGACAATTGTTTGACTCTATATTTTTTTTTCCACTAAGTTGGGATTTATGTGAAAGGGGTTTGACCAGCAGTTGAATCGAGATAAATTCTGTATACGTTTTTTTCTCCCATTCCTACACTGCTACATCAGTGCTTAGCTTTTCAGATTTTATGACAGAAAAATACACTACTTCCAGTTTCACTGCTTGAGTAAAGGTTTTATGGATAACCAACAGAAAAATAGCACGCAAGTTCCTCTCTCTTCAAGCATGTCTTGAGATACAATAATATACAAAGCAAAACCCAAAGGTGGCTCCCAAAATTCAGGTCTCTACCAGGTGGTTTTCTGCCAGTAGCTTTTTGAAGCAGCATGGGTTGAATCACCTGCAATTTCCCTTATCCTTCCTTCGTTCCCATCCTGATGATGAGTAAGTATCAAAGGAGGCCATGGCAAGCAAAGCTTTGAACTCAGCTATCAAATACATAACACTATTATAACCCCCAGGTAACGAGTGCATACCTGCAGCTCTGTTTGGAAGAAGAACTTCTGTGGACACTGTGTGCAGTCATAGATCTTGTCCTCTTGTCCATGCGCAGAGAAAATGTGCTGCTGCAACTTGTTTGCTTGGACAAACACTGAAATAATAGACAAACAATGAGCTTTTCATTATTTCATTTTGCAAGTGAAGCATTTTTTATAAACAAGTTCCCATTAACACTCAGCAATTCCAAGAGGTAAAATTAAGCTGGCATACTCTAATTTCACATAATGCTGTTGCTATAATGGGTTCCAACAGACACTATTTAACTATAAAGTGTGATCCTTCTTCATTTTAAATGAATAGAAATAAATGTCTGGTTCCCAAAAATAATAATAATAATAATAAAGAAGAAGTAAAAGAAGACCCTAGCAGGACAAGCAGTGAAGTTTAAATTTAAAAATTTAAAAATGCCATTTTCTCTTCAGAATTATTTCTTCATGCTTACTGCACTTTGATTGAACACATACAAAACTTATTTCCTAGCAACCAGCACGTTTGAAAAGCATAGGTGCGAAAGTCCTGTTTACTGTGTTTGCCTAAAGTTAAAGCTAACAAACAGCTCTGTATTTAAATGTGTTAATGCTAAAAATTATATCCCACAGCTACACTGGGGCAATGTCTATAAATGTGAAACAGAACTGCAGGTAAATTCTCTTTGGATACTTTAAGATCAACTCTGCCTACACACTGAATGCAAGGGTTTCAATAATATAAACATGTTCAATTTTAATGACTACAAAACAAGGCCCTAAGACTGTGTAACAGTTTACCTAGGAGACATACTATTAATAATTAAATTGTATATGCCAGAGGCAGTGTTTGGGTTGGCAGCACTGACTTCTGATGGATGCCTGGTGCACTGTGACCTAAAAAAGTTTGCATCTACAATATTAATCTGTATAGGCAGGGAAAGGATTTATTAAAGATGCTGGCACTTGACTTTGACTCCACTCCTAATCATTAAAATTATTCTAATTGCAAGGCAACAAAAAATATCAGAATATTGTTCTTCTGAGTCATACATTTTAATCACATTTCTCATTACCCTGAAAAAAAGGGCTCAGATTCCATTTTCCATATAAAACTTATATCGGGAATTTTTATTTCTTGTTAATATTCTAGCAAGTCACGCTGAAATAATTTAATGGCATATTGCTAATAAAACACGATTGTTTATGATTAATGCTTGGTGTCTATTTACCCCATCAGCAAAAAGGAAAAAGTATTTCACACAGATTGGAATCGACTAATCTCCATACTCTTTAACACATTTTACAAGGCTACTGGCTCCAACATTAAAGGATTACTTTTATCAGGGATCTGGCTCACATGGAGAATTGTCAGTAGGTACTCCTTACAGATGCAAGTTTTTATATTGCCTTTACAACTCCCCCAAACTTGGAAATCTAAAACTCATGGCATTATGATAAAAAAAGATCAGTTCATAACGTGTACACAAAGACAAGGGGAAAAAAAGATGTGCAATCAGTAATAAAACTAAAAGAGAAAAAAAAGTCTAACTGAAAGAATTATTGAACACTGATGCCTGACAGGCAAACCGCTTACAGCAGTTCCATTCACGCTCAGATGTTAGGATGATAAGCTGTGCAGTGAAAATGAACTATGTATTTTTTTAATTTTATAACTTGCGGAAATGCACGAAAACTGAACACAGTGAGGTAACATTCATCAATGATCACTGATGGGAGGAACAAAAAATTCAACTTTGGGAGGGGAGCTGCCAAACAAAGGAGTAAAATGAAGGTATTAAAGGGTCCATTTGCTTACCAATGAAAATCCTTCACTCCCATTAATGGAGAACAGAAGCCTTGAATGGCTTCTGGAATTAGCATGCCACTGATGTGAGAATACTCAGTGTGTTTTGTCATGTTTGTGATCACCTTTGATTTTCATCTTGTAAAGCAAAATTGTGCATGTAAGCTATGTATTAACACTTATTTTTTAGATTATCATTTTATAAAATATCCTATTAAGAAGTCCTTTAAAAAATGCACAACAACTCGGTAGGCATCCTTTTAATGTGTTTTCATTTCCAGCAACAGAATTTTCTGCTCCTCGTTATGGTCCAAACATTGCAATGCTTAGCCCTACTGAGTCAAGTTATTTTCTCACTTGTGTTTTACTATTGAATAACACCACTGACTTGGGGAGGATTATTATGCACTTGGACACGTGTCAGGGGAGAGCAGAACTTGACTTGTGGCAAAACAGCATGGTTTGCTTTCTAAAGCACGTTGCAAGGGTGTTTTTTCTCACCAGAAGCCAACAAACCCACAGAAGTGGACCCTCTTATTCAGAGGAGAATGATGCTGTGCAGGCTGTGTCTAGCAGCTTTTGGAGCCAAGTACTGTTCTGAGTTGTTTCACTTTAGATGAAACATCAGCTTTAAAGCACACATTTATAGGGAGTTTTAACCTCGGCAAGTTTGGAACACGAAGATGATGAGTGTGATATCATGGAAAGCAGCAGACTATCATTTCTGTAATTATAAAAAACTTGAAAATTTCAACAGAAGATCTTGAAATGCCATTCTTATAGATGGATGCTTGACCTTCCAAGAAGGCTTTCTAAATGTTTTCTAATCAATACTGCTCATGAGCACAAATGTAATGTTTTCTCCTAAAACTGACCTAAAACAAACACATAGCATAATTCTAAGTGGGAATTCTGCACAGGTATGCTGAGAGCAGGACTGAGACAAGCAGTGATTGCCTCCTACCTGTAAAGCACACTGGACATTTGAAGGTGCCCCCCATGCCTTCAAAGCTGTGCTCTATCAGGTGGCACTGAAGTTTGGCAGGAGAGTCGAATGTCTGATTGCAGAGCTTGCATTCGTGGTTCAGTCCTTCATCTGCGGAAAAAATGAAAGGAGAAGTGAAATTCACTATGTGCCTTACAAAAGAGCATGTCACACGTGATCTATGAACTGAACAAGCTTTTTATTTAGCTCAGCTCAGGAAATTGGATGCCCCTCAGCATCCATGGCTGCTAAAGTGTCCGTTTATCTGCAAAGTTTCAGCATGTAAGAAGCTTAACTGGGCATTTAAAACACAGCTTTTCCAGATACAATTACCACTGGATAGGAAAGCAGAGCATTAAGAGTTCAGTAGGAAACGATGAATGGGACCAGAAGCACCATCTCTTAGCAGAAGCACCTGATCACAAAGGAGAACACTTCCCAAGCAGCACATGAGGTACCAAACGTTGCTCACACACCCACTTGCCATGGGTAGGAAATGTCCATGTGCATGCTTTTGCTGCCCTGGCTGACAGCAGTGTTTGTTGTGAGCAGTGCAACAGGGGAGGCATTTTCCATCTCCATGTTGCTCTTGCTCCTTTATCCCAGGCTTGTGGGCACACACAAAACCTTTTGTGAGTTGCAGGATTTCCCAGCTCCCCTTCTGACACATCCCGGTATTTGCATTTTCCTCTTACATCAGCTCCAAAAAGTCCCCGTGTGCTTCCTGACACACTTTCCCGTCAATGCCACGCAGCTCCCAAACCCTCCCCATCCCCTGTCACTCGTTCCTGCATTTCCTCCCATTGTGCTTGGAAGAGCCGGTGCCTCGCCGCCAGGTCCCTTCCTGAGAGTGCTGCAGGACTCACAGGCCGCTCGGTGGCTGTGTCCTACTTAGATACAGTTGCTAGGTGAGAGGTGGCTTCCAGCCCTGCTGCAGAGGCCTCAGTTCCCACAGTGCAGCTCATAAAAGGTCCTTCTGTATGTCACCTGTATGTGACACCAGTGGCATTGATCTCACAGGAAAATGCAGTATTTGATTACCAACAAACGAGAAGGATACATGGGGTGACTGGTGCCTTTCCACACCGGCTCTTGGGTGAAAAGGAGCCACATAGGTGAGCACCCTATCCACCCAAGTACCTCAACCTCAGGCTGCCCATCTTCTGCCCTACAGCCCGTGCGTATTCGTAATGGCTAATGCTTGCCATTGGGCTTGCGGGGAAGCACGTGTGTGGCTGCAATGCTCCGTGTCACACACAGCAGTTCTCCTGGACTGCTTAAAGAAGCCCAGTGGGATGTTCAGAGTCTGTTGTAATAGGACAAGTGGAAATGTTTTCAAGCTAAAGAAGGGGAGATTTAGATTTAGAAAAGAAAAAAAGTTTTTTACAATAAGGATGGTGAAGCACTGCAACAGGTTGCCCAGAAAGGTGGTGGAGGCCCCGTCCCTGGAGACATTCAAGGTCAGGCTGGATCAGGCTCTGAGCAACCTCATCTAGCTGTAGGTGTCCCTGTTCATCACAGAGGAGTTGGACTAGATGATCTTTAAAGGTCCATTCCAACTCAAAAGATTCTATGGTTCTGTGATGCTCGCTGCTTGGGAGTCAGTTGAAAAAGGTCCTGGTGATGCTGTTACCAACATCATGCCCAAGACTTCTGACTCCCAGCCCCCATGAGTAGGTACCAATTTATAGCTGGACCCACTGAAGACAACCTTCAGCACAAACGTGGATAAAGGCTCAGGTCAATCTCAGCTGTTTTGCCACCACAGCCTCTTTGGACGTGGAGGCAGAGGACAACAGGCTGCTGATGTACAAAACTCATCCAGCCTGTCACACTGCTGTTGGCTAAACGTATTCTAATCTACAGGGGATACATCAGGAAGGTGACACTTTTCATAACTCTCCAGAGATAAATTAGTAAACACCAGATAAATGCTATTTCCCTAGCAAGGAATATTTTAGTGGATTCTCAAGAATTGCCTGCAAATTTGTTTTCCACCATCACTGACAAACCCTTCCAGCGTGTCTGGCTTTCGCTACCACTGAGTGAAGGTAAGAACAGCCCACACAAGCAGTTTGCAGGGACACACAAGGGAAAAGATCTGACATGCACCAGTCTGTATGTCTAAGGGAGACGATCATATTCGGTGAGGCAGACTGTACACCATACCCTCCAAACAGGCAACACACATCTGTGAGCAAGCTGAAGAACAGAGCATACTGAAAAGAGGATGAAGACTTAACAAACCGCACACAACTGCTTTTCCTCCCTGAACTTATAGATCGGTTATGAGGGACGTACAAACTGCCGTATGATCAGATCATTTCTTCTGTGCCCAGATCCTTGTCACGGTCATTACAAAACGGATAGTTCTGAGGACAGTGAAAGTCCCCAGAAAAGGATAATTGTGGGCCAGAAAGCCTATAGGGTGAAGTTTCTTCATCAAACTGTTTGTGCTGATACACACAGCCAAAGCAATTAGGACAAAGGGAGCTCCATCTCAGGATCTTCCACATGTCAAGGTGAAGATAATCGATGCCAATTCTCAAATCACAGAGTTACTGTTGGCAAAGTGTAAATGAACCACACTAATCATCTTAGAGCATGGGAACACTGAACAGGGATTTCTTCAAACATTTCAGGGGAGAAAGACTTCTTAAAAAGAAACATTTTTATATGGAACTACAGAAGAGAGAAAAGGCTTTTCTTTTTTTCTTTCTTTTACCTTGCCTAATGAGGAAAAAGTAGGAAGAAACACACGCATTCCTGATGCCGACGCAAAACTGATTTTAGGCACACAGTATTTATACTTGTTCAGGAAGAACCAAACCCCATTAAATGTGACCCTATCGTGGTTCCTGTGCCACTCAGACGTGAGGTGATCTCCTGGTCACAAACATGAAATTCACTTTGATTACCGTATGTTGCAAATCTGACTTATAAACAGGGTTTGAAAATTCCCCTCACCCACTCGCCTGGGGCAGATAGGAAACTTCCCCAGGCAAGAGACATCCATTTGTGCAGAATCTAAGCTTCCTCTTAAAAATAAAATGTTTTCAGTCTCCTCGTTCTAAAGACTGCATTTAAAATATGACTACATTTGTATAACTAATAGAACAATTTTTTCCTAAGTTTCGGTGCTCAGGGAATTTTAACCCCCTCCCCTCACCCTCTATTTCACCCATTTTTGCACATCACTTACTGTGCGCTGCTTCCTCAGAACAAAGGGCAAGGTTCCAGTCCTTGCACTCAGGAATGTGATACCAGCATAATTTAAATTCAAGAGAGACAGATAAGGTTACAGTGCTGGCACAGGAGCCAGAGCGCTGGCGTCCATTCCAACCTCTGACACCGACTTACTCTCATCACCTTCGGCATGACAACACAGCCTGTGTTTCTCAGAGAACCCATCTCTAAAGAGGAGGTGTTAATTTTTAATTTCTTCTTTAATAGGCTGACCTAATTTGTATCCCTTAAGACTTTTAATACAAGTGGGATAGAAGAGCTGGAGAAGAGCACAAGACTAGCTACTGTACACAGAAGACTTCCAGAATCACTGTGATCTGCCTATGAAATGGTTTGAGATATTTGTGCAGGCACGCAAATGCCTGCTTGCTTGGGCTGCAAGCACTGCAGAAGGATGAGGGAATAAGGGCTTGTCCCTGCTCTGCTCTCCACAGAGAGTTTAAAAGCACTGCCAGCATTTTATCTCCTACTGGCATGAAGGAGCCAGGGTGTGGCAGCTCACACCAAGGGTGCCAGTTGTGGAAAGAGAATGCAAAAGGCTCTGTTTACATGCTGACCCCTGTCTTGCTCTTCGTGTTTAGCAAACAATTTGATAGGGTGCTATGAAAGTGCAAAGTACGATACTATTAATAAGTAAAGGGACAGTGAAATGTCACATTTTCAGTTTCCATTTGGGATAAATCCAAAATGGAAAAGAGTGTCAGATATAGTCCAAGAGGCTCTCCTCCCTGTAGGATAGAGCTACTGCTCTTTGTCATTACGTGGGGGAAGAAAAAGGGGAAAAAAAGTGCTGAACGGCTTTAAAAAATTCAATCAAAATAATCTGCTCTTTGGAAAGGTGGCGGCTGACAGTAATTGGAAAATACTGTCTGACTCATTTATTAAAGTGAGATTCAGAGTCAATTGATTTAATAACCATTAGAATATTCTATTAAGGATATAATAGGTTGGCACAGCCTTATTTTTTATTAAGAGTTATAGGTAAGAAATAAGCAATGCTATGGAATTCTAGACAACTGGTATATGGATTAGACTAAAAATATGGTTTGCAAAACAGGTATGAAAGCAGCAACTATCAGGAGGAGGAATAGGAAAGTACATTACAGTGCAAATGAGTTAGCTGAACAATGAAAAAGAAATAAACCTTTAATATAAAACCTGCACTTTTCCAAATCTAACAGAAAACTATGCACTGCATTCCCCAATGTGGTACATCGTAAAACAAGACAGCACGTCCTTCACATTATGGATCCAACAACTCCATAAGGAAGGCAAGAACAAGGTACCCACGGTACAGCACAGAACTGCTGCTTACAGTTGCCCTTACATAGTTAGGGTATGAGTTTGGATGTAGTGAAGACCCAGCAATGTGGATGACAATGGTTTACCCACTGCTGGTAGATAAATTAGTTTGATGCAGGCAGAATTTCTGCATAAGTAAATTACTTTCCATTTGTAATCTTTACTCAGATAGTGGGAAAATGTAAACATGAATCAATTCTAAATAAATGCATTCAATATTCATATAAATGTTTAATATTTGCACACATATTAAATGTTTTGATGGGAGTAGGTAAATTTTAATTGAGGTGCAGCCCATTACCTCAGCCACTAACATGATAACCAGCTATGAAAGTAAATAAAACCAATGTTCGTGCCAAGGATCCGCTCATATTTGGAGATCCTTTGTCCTTTTGTCCTGCCCCTGTGTTCTTTGTAGAGCCAGTGAGATCCTCCACTTGCACCACTTGAGGTACTGCTTTGGATGACCTGGACCCATTTTTGTTACCAATAACAAGCATGACTCGTTCGTTTTGTGGAAGACCCTGACATTTCAATATACACTTTTAACAAGTGAAACTCTTTAAGCAGCCTTTAGACTGCCTGTCCCATGTTTATGCTTCTTGCTCTTCAATAAAAACAAAACCAGAGCAGCTACAAGCAAATGTTCAGTGGCTGACTTACATGCAGCTGTTAAGTCAGTAACCACTGGGGGCCCTCTTATATTGTCTGATCAACACTACAGCCATTACTGAGTACCAATTTGTAACAGCTTATAAGTAACTCTCTTTTTCACCCCTGAGATTGTCCAGAAGGGTCTGTCTGCCTTTTACTCTGAATAAATCTATAGGCAAAGGTCCAAAGATGATGATGTCCTCCTGGTAAATCAAGAGGCTGAGTCCATGCTTAAAAGCATCTGCTAAGAAGTAGTGTAAACTCTGCCCTCTGAGCCCAACACAGGAATGAAATGGCCTGCAGTCCCTGTATTTTTTCAAGTCTGAAGCATGCACAGCTCTCACATTCCATGTGTTTTCTTTACATTTTCTTTTACCAAGCAAACCATGCCCCTAAACCAATTTCTCCTTCTTCACATTGCTTTCACACTTCCCCGAGTTAATTTTGTAGCACACATTTATAAGCCAGAGATCTGAGGAGTAATGAACGAATGCCGCAGACGACAGCTAACCCCTTGGCTACAACATCTTACACTGAACACCAAGGAAGGACAAAACACACCATATAACACTATAATTTGTGGAGTATACAGCCATTCCTGCTTCCTCGTTTGCTGGGTTCATTTGTATCTTTGTAATTCTGCTGGCCATACGCACACACATCAGTATCTCCATGTCACCAGAGACAACCACATTCCTGCTAGAAACTCAGTCTCGGGTCTCGGTATGGTGACTGAGTGAGTGACAAGTCTCTTCACCTGCTAGGGAACATGCAACACTTCTTCAAAGCCTTGAAGCTGCAGTGAAACAGCGCTGAAGTCTCCGGCACCACGTTCATAATTTCTCCCTGATTGTAATAGTGCTTCTGTCATTTCCAATTTCTCAAACATGATCACAAACCCCCCATGAAAAACACTATCCACCATGGTGTTAATTTTGGAAGCTGACATGAAAAGCATGGGAATATAGTGATAAAGAAGTAGATGTACTACAGGCAAAGCACACAGCTGGAACAAGACAACAGCTGGAATTTACAGCCACGAGAGGAACCTGTCATGGAAAAACAGGGGTTTTAAGGTCCTAACTGACAGTTGTATCCCATCGGGACAGGATGGAGAGCTGGGTGGAAAGACAGAAGTACAACCTTGTTTCTCCTGCAGTTCTCAGGGCAGATGTTTGGAATAAGTGGGCAGATACTTTCCTCATGTTCTCTTCACTTTTACCCTGTAATTCGCTGCTGGCACTGGCAGACCTGTCCAGTGCTCTGCCTTGACTCCTAATACCACTTTCTACTGAAATAATGACTTTAGCAAGAGACAGGGAAGCTTGATACATTTAGGTTGTAACCTAAGCAACACCTCCCTCCTTGCTTTTTTCACCTAGAAATGATTTTTGGGCAAAGCTCTGCCCGTGCCTGAGAAAGGAAGTAGACAAGACGCAAGGAACAATCCCAAACCCTAGAATCACCAACGTTAGCCTCCCAAATGGCAAACTGAGAACAGGCTATGACTGACTTTATGTCAGCATGCTGGCTACTGAAAATCTGCCAGTATAGAAGGAAGAGAATGGCGAGGCCAGATCACATCAGCTCCCACCAGGAGCAGCTAAGAAGACTTGGTATATATCAGGAATGAGCACAACAGCCTTCTGTAGCATGTTGCTACAGCTACAGCAAAGGGTGCTGACTGATGGAGTGACAAGGAGCTGGGATCCACCTCCTCAATTAAAGCAAAAGTTCATCTCTCCAGGGCCAGATTTTGAAATTAGATCTGCTTAAGGGAAAGCCAGTCTACTGCATCTTTCATTCCACTGTATTTTTGTCTGAAGCAAGGGATGCATTTCACTTCACCAACTGTTCACTTTTTTTGCTTGGTTGCACTCACTTTGGCTGCTTGTAAGTGAACTCTTCTTACCACATGTGCCTTGCATGATCCAATAAAACCAAGAATTATCTAGCTATAGTGAAGCTGGATTAAAATATATGAAGGGCAACTGGCAGAGTCTATTTCTTAATAACTGTCATGTTTTCAGCTCAAGTGAGAATGATTTAAATGCAGTAAATGCCCTCTCCATCAAAGAACAGGATTTTCTGGGCAACTGCCTACCAGGAGAGAGTTCAGGAATTCAGCAACAGGGCTATTCACCAACTGATGGGACATGCATGATTTGCTACTCCTTGTCTGTAACTGCACCAGGAAAAGGTATTAAAATTTGTACAAAACAAAGTCTGTGTTGCATCAGGTAGCTATACACACTAGAAGGTTACACTATATCACTGCAATAAAATCCCATGTGATAGAGCTTATTTTGGAAACAATTTTACCATAGGATATAAAAAGGAATTTAAACCAGCAAGAATAAGCTGAGTGGTATATGATATTTGTAGACAGACAATCCAGCTCAACGTTTACCTTTTCAAAAATGACTCAGTGAGCACAGATTAAAAGCTTGGAGAACAATCCTTCAAAGGCTGGTATAACCAAGGCAGGGGAGCAGGCCTCTTGTCCCATGAGGCTCTCGTCCAGACTTTTCATGGGACGAAATTCTGCCAAAGCGCACAAGGTCGAGACCTTCATCCTTATACTGCACTCTGAGATACAGATTATTATCTGCACATTACAAATAAAGAAACCAAACTCCAGAGCTGCCAAATGTCTGTTCCTGAACACCATATAGAGAATGAAAACTCTCCTCTTAAATTCAGCTGCCTGAAGAATTGAGTGCTGCTTCATCTGCCCGTTGTTACAAACATGATGTCAGAACTAAGACTGACTGAATTCTCTCTTTCTTCTCTTCCTTGAGCTAAGTGTCTATGTCTTCCTAACAAGAAGGTTTTTTGGACCAAATCTTCTCTAGTAAAGTAAAATTACAATTTGAATGGCTCAGAAATTGCCTGGGAAAGTAATTATTAACAATTTAATCAAACTGTAGGAGGAAAACCACATACAAATGTCACATTCATATTCAGAAGAATTTAGAATGGTAAAATGTAAAATGTTTTGGCTTTTTTAGCACTGTTCATTCCATTTAAAATTTTTTGTTTGCTGTGTAGGGTTCTTGCTTTCTTGTTGGAGAACCAACTTGCTCTGTTACTTGATGCAAAATACCTTTTATATACCCACCCATGTGAGACTTCTGGGACTGGTGGAAGCATAAGTTTATCTGCTTTTAAGCATTGCACAAAGAAAGCACAAGTTGTTGAACTAGAAGAGTTTATTTCATGTTGCATAAACTAAACGCAGCCTGTTCTAAAGTTCAGGCTACTGGGAAAACATCTCCTGCATGGAGACAACCTAAGCACCAATTCTACACCACAGTGGACGCCAGTAGAAATTATGTTTTGTAAACAACTCTCATCAGGTATTTCTTCTGTTCTAAGCACGCAGAAAAGGTCAGGGCTACCTTCTTCTTCTTCTTCTTCTTCTTTTTTTTTTTTTTGGCATGAAACCATTAGATGTCTGGAAGATATGGAAGATAAAGCCCCTAAATGCTGAAATGCCGTTTATCCTACCTACAAAGAATTGCCTGCTTACTCTTTAAGGAAGGAGGAGAAAAAAAGGAAAATGGAAAAAAAAGAAAGAATAAAATAGAGCTTTTCTTGATTACTGGATATTTTCAATTGTTAGAAGGAAGAAATAACAATGCTTTCTTGCATTTGTTGATGTGTCAGATACTACTGATATTTTTTTTTCCAAATCTGAATGCATTTATATGAGTCACAGATTGTTTGGCACCTTCTTACATGGTTAAGGGACATTTCAAAATGAGTAGCAGTTGCTGGGGTATTGATCCGGTTCTTAAACTCATTTAGGGGTGTACCAACATCCTGCTTGCTTTTCTCTTCACTCCCATCTCCTCCCCAATCAGCCCCTTCTTTAGCCCTCAGAAAAACCAGGGAGGATGAAGCATTTGAGGCCATTAAGGCCCTCAGGTCTACGATGATATCTGGGCATTTAATTAGATTCTTTTCACCCGAGCAAACTGCTTTGCCAGTTAGGGCAGATTTCCTTGTACAAAATCCGTGATAATGATAGAGCTCCATTTAATATAAAGAATTATTTTTATTGCTCATCTGACTTAGTTTGCTGTTTTATTTAAGAAATCATGAGAAAGCTCAATTTTATCTTTGCGTCTATGTTTGATCCTGCTATAGCACAAGCAAGCAGCTTTGGGTTCACATATTAAAAAAAGGACCAGACTTCATTTTGAAACCTACTCTACTCTCCTTCCCACTTTCTCTGCTGGTACTAAGACTTCACACTGAGCTGAACAAACAGCTGTTGGGATTTCTGTATTAAAAGCTCTTTCATTTGTGGATAAGGGAATAATAAGTGCCAATTAGTTATTTTTTCTCTATTTGTTATATGGAGTAACGTGTTCGTGGTTTTTTTTTTTTTTTTTTAAATATCTACATGCCGCTTGTACATATTGTGCCTCCTCACCAAACTTATTTCCTTACTGAAGCAAAGATGCTGTTTTCCACTATTCTAGCAACAGAGAAGTTCACTCTCCAGTGAACTTTCAGGTAGTGGGATGAAAAAGTTATGAACATTAAATAATAAGGGGAAAAGAGGAAAAACAACAAAGTAGAGAAAACAGAAAACTTGTCTGAAAAGAGATGCATGATTGACAGACAAAGGAGAGGAAAATGCAAGAAATGAAAGAATTCTTAGAGGGATTGTTGGGGAGAGAGAAGACGCTACAGCAACACAAAAAAGAGGGGGAAACTGAAAAGGAACGTTGATGGAGGAGAAGAGGTGGCAAGCAGTAGCAGGACAAGGGCATGAAACCCAGTTGGAGGGGAAGAGACAAAAGAGAGTCTTGATTCAACACTCATTTAAATTTCACTGAAAAAATGCAAAGAATTCATTTTCAGACAGAGCTTGGATAATGTAGTGCAGCTCCAATGGCAATAATGACAGATGTATTTTTGCAGCCAACTGTCTCAAGCCAATAATGTTACTGGTATATAATTAATAACAATAAGCAATTAAAAAAACCAGCAGGTTACAACTATAAGGAATCAAACCATATTATCAGAGGAAAAAAAAATCACTATTTTGAGAAAAATAGATGTATGGGCTGTCAGAACAGCGTATATCCTCTCCAGATAAAACTTATATGAGCTGATAGCATGATATCAAATGACTATGAGGTGATTAACATCATTGAAAAAACAAAACACACTTGTAAGACTCTGAGGAAATCTGAAATGCGATATGAAAAACATGACTGTAACAGCAAGAGAGAGTTGGCTGACCACTATAAGGCATTATCCTTTTACTAAGACACACTTTAATAAATAACTTACAAGACTGCATTTGTTGGCTGAAACAATTTGCAAAAGGCTCACTGCATTTTCTTTGTGTGTGGGGTACCTGCATGCTGGCTATTTTCAATGAGAAGAGGTAGGGAAAAAAAAAGTGGGAGGAGGGCTCAGATCACACTCAGCAAGAGCAGGGCAGAGGGGGTTCAAAGGAGGAGTTTTGCTTGAGTTTCTTCCAAACTGCTTGTGGCCATCCCCTTCCTTTCCATGGGTGCTGGAGCAGGAGCCAAGCTGTCCACTCCTCTTTTATTTCTCCCTGAAATGCATTGCTGACACATTTCCTGCTGCTGCCACCTCAGCCTTTTGGGGCCCAGCAGGTGAAGGGCAGCCCACCTCGGGCTGCCCACCCCCGGCCTGTTCCTGCGGCCCCATGCCTAGCCTGTGCCGGCTGCAGGGCCAGCTCACTGAGCCATGCCCAGCTCCTCAGCCAAGTGCCGTGCACGGCGCTTCCTCTCCTCCTGCCACCAGAAATCACTCCTCTGTTGGCGTGAGCCCTTCCGTAGGGGACACGCTGGGCAGTGGCAGGGCTCCACAATGCTGCCAAGGCTGGCTTTGGGCTCCAGCCATCTTCGAGCTGGGGCAGGAGGTATGCGCAGGATGGTGCAGGCCACCCACCCGCTACACAGTCACACATCTCAGAGAAATCCCCTTTTGAGACAGCGAAAGGCTGGAGCTGAGACATAATCCCCACTCAATTATGCCTGCGAACCATTGAGATTCACAGGAGAACTGTGCTTCCCCTGCCTGAGGAACTGCAAGGCTCCTCCGCACAATCCAAAACTGACCCAGTCGAGACTTGTGATGCTGTGGATGCACTCACAAGGGGCCTAACAATCCACTGAAACCAAATTTATTAATGCCAGAACTGCAAAATCATTGAATGGATTCAAAATCATGAAACTCCACCAAGCGTATGCCTGGAGTTCTAGCCTCTGCATTCAAGTTGGGGCAGTTATTCCTCAGAGGGTTTCTCTGCAACAACAAAAGTAGGTATTAGTTTTTTTTTTTTTTTAATGAAGCCTGAGATTTTGATGCAATGGTGTCATTTCAGAGGCTCAGGTCAAAAAAGCAGCACTGAACATTGTGAGACTTGTGATCAAATTGTGAAACTGTGAAACCTAATTTACCCAAATGAAATGGGGGACACAAAATTAATTCAGATAAATGAGGATTTTGAATAAGCAAGGGACTATTTAGTGCTTTTAATATACATCATGGGACTCAACCTCATTGCAGATCAGGAGTGTTGTGCTGTGAGTTTGTGTCAGAGTGGAAGTGTCACTGACACAACAAATAAACCCAAAAATATCCAACTCCCTGATCGCTTATTTTGCGTTTCCATACACATGCTACACGAGCCTGAAGAATAATTAACACTGCTGAGAAGAAGCAGCAACAGTGGATGAGTCTCACTACAGCAGACCTCCCATCATAGCAGAAATACAAATGTACTAGCTATGGTAACTGTGTTATGTTAAGTAGACCTTTGCCCCACATTATTACAAGTTAGAGGAGGGAAAGGGGAAAAGGAAGATGGTATCATTCTTGATGATATTTTATTTATCCAAGTACAGTATTGACACCATTGAAGAATAAAGAGAAGAATGGAAGGAAATACACAAAGTATTTGAGGAGCCAGGTTTTTTCACAGTTAGGGAAAAGATGACTGCCAGTGAAGACAGCCATCCTCTTTGCAGAGCAATCCCAGACATTATTGACTGCAAAACAGCGATGGAATATTTATTTCCTTGGCTATCATATGGAATTACAAAGATGCTGTAGGCAAATTTTTTATTTCTTCACTTTATGACAATTTGTCCAAGCTCTGAACAGCTTCATAGAACCATAGAAACATTAGGTTGGAAAGGACCTACAAGATCATCTAGTCCAACTGTCTTCCTATCGCCATCCCTATCCACTAAGCTGCTAAATCATGTCCCTTAGCACCTCATCCAGAGGCTTCTTGAACAGCACCAGGGATGGTGACTCCACCACCTCCCTAGGCAGGCCATTCCAGTGCCATTTTAAACTTGAAGTATACCCTGGTCATATGGTAAGGGCTAGCTCCAAAGGATTTTGTTTGCATCAACATTAACCTCTTGATGATACTTAAAACAAAATGTATTTCTTAATAGAATTATAGAAGATGTATGTTTAACTTGCCTGTTTTTTCTTTTTGAAAGCCTAAGAGCTATCATTTCAAACCTTGACACTGTTTAAAACCAAACACCCTGGTTTATGCACTTACTGTTGGTGCCAGTCACATTATGCTTACATGTCCGTCTTCCTTCAAACAGAGCAGGGAAAACAAGCACCCAAAATGCAAAGTAGCTAAAATATATCCTCCCCTCTCCTTCAGTTGCCTCCTTCACCTCACTCAAGAAGCAACTTTTAATTTATTATACCTGGAGGTGGGCAGAATGGTTTAAAACTAGTCAGGATTTTATCAGCAGAAAGTAAGGTCAAGGAAGAGTATTACTCCTCTGATCATATTTAGAATAACTGGTATTTTAGAATTCAGGGGGAAAAAAAAAAAAGATGATGAGAAGAGTGAAAGCAAGCTCGCTTCCTCTGCTGTGCGTTACTCAGATCAGCAAGAGCCCACTGTTAGATTCAGCAATGCATTTTGCTGAGAGTGAAGCATGCAGATTTTGACCCTCTGGCACTTTTTAAAGTAGCATATTTTGTTGATGTTCAGTTTAGTTTGATTGCTAGACTTCACATGTGAAATGGCAGAGGAGAAGAAGAAAAAATGCTGTGTTAAATCCTTGAAAATTATACAGCAGAAAAGGTGGGCAGCCTCTGTAGTTCAGCTGGGTACCAGAAGCCAAAGATCAGAACTGAAAATAATAGTTGGTGGAGAATACCCACAGAGCAACAAACAAACTGAGGTGGGGCAGTGGAACCGAAAGCCATATTTGCAAGCCAGCTACCAACCCCTTCCTCTTTCCAACATTTTATATATGCAAGCAAGACACTCTTCCTCTCCCTAAAAGATATAACGATAACAACCTGACTATGGAAGGACAAAAAAAAGTTAAAAGTGAGCTATAGCAAACAGAAGCTTGGCCAATATACTGAAAACACCAGCATTACTCAGAAAACAAACTACACTGAAAGTCTCAGTAAAAAGTGGCAATGGCAGGAAAATTCTGAATTAAAATTGTTGCTTTGTCCTTAGTTCATTGTGTTGGTATGATATTACATCAGGTACAGTACATTATCTTTGAATCACACGCTCTGTGCCCTCTGTGCCTGCACCTGCCACATTGTAAGTCAAAAATACCTGCAAAATAACAGGTAGCTTTCACCTTTAATTCCATGAAGGACCCGCATGGAAGAAGTGCATGTTGCGTTACCAAGGTTTGCTATGATGTCTCTTCCCAGCAGTGCAAAACAAATCAATGCTAGAAGCTACGAGTTTGCCTACAATCCTGCATGTGTTTGCATTTATGTTAGAGAAACAGGAGCAAGATAGAAAACACTGCAAGTACAATGGTTTCAAAGAAGAGGGAAATATGACGCAATTCTTACAAGGTTTGTGTGATAAGTAACAAATATCACTTCTTAGGGCTACTTGACCATTTTACCTCTTATGATAAAAATTAAGCATATGAGGGTCAACTGATTTCTGCAGGGTGAACATGAGTGGAGCATATGTTCTTTCTTGTTGGATAACTTACGCTGCACGTTTTGCAGTATATTTTTTTAAGATGCAACATGAATGATACGTTCAAAGGCAGCGTGATTCCTCAACCCCATTGACTGCCAGTGGAAGCTGGGTGTTCATCTCCTTTTTCACATCTATTTAAAAAATCTACCTCTCTGCTGTGGAATTGCTCAGAGTGCAACTAAAGTCCCTTTCTGCCCTCCGCTCATGCATGCTGTTCCCCTACATCTCCTCCCTGCTTTCACCCAAATACAAATAAAAAGTGAGATCTGCTTCACTATATTTGCTTGCATTAATTGATGTTAAAAAAGTCTGTTAAAAATAAAGCCCAGCAGTGACATTTTTCTTAGCTAAAGCACGATAGCAGCACATTACAAACATTACAAAAAGGTCCCCTGGTAGGATTGTGAAGTTCCACTCTGGCAGTAAAATGCATCTACTGCACGTTCCCCGATTTATTTATTTATTTCTGTATTTTTTAACGCAGGATGTGTCACAAATGCCGGCAAAACTCCTTGGCTCAGCAGCTGTGTTGCAGTACTGAATGGGAGAATGGGATGGGCACCCTGTATTTTTAGCATTCGTTTTACCCCGGTCAAATAAGCAATCCTGTTTACCGGCAGCGATGACGCTCACAGCTATTCAATCCCAGTTTGACATTTTCCCTGTGGTTGCACCTCTCCTGCTTGTGCACAAGTTGGGTGGTTCTGAAGGACGCGACACTTTGTGCCCAGAGGTCCTTTTGACATTTGAGAACAATGCATTCATCAGCCTGCTAGTCTCCCGAGATACACCCGGAGCATTAGGAAAACGAAAGAACCACACAACCCAGCTCACACACCCATTCTACAAGAAATCTCTCCCTGTACGGGCTGACATAAAGGCTTCTGGGAAAAGAGTTTCAAGCCAAGTAAGAGACTGCATTGCCTTCAGGGAAGGTGAGTAGAGATGCTAAATTAGGCCTGGTAGGGTTGCAAAAGTGGGGATAAATAGAAACAAAGGGGTCAATTGTTTTCATGTCCCTAGTGTTGCCTACCAGGATAAATATAGCCTCACCTCTGCTGCCTTTCTCCTTACTTTGTAAGATACCCTGAGGATGCACAGAATCAGGTCCCAAATCCTGGTGCTTGCATAAGCTTTGCCAAATGCTAATTCCCGAGTCACTTAAATCATCTCAAAAATACATTTTTCTAGACCATCTAAAGATGATTGAGAAAGCAAAAGAGATGTGGGCAGATAAGTGGTTCTGTGGCTGTATCCTGTGAGGGTCTGAAGGAATGAGGAGAGCAGCAGAATGCGCTCCCAGCTGTCCCTGTAATCTCTTCCTGGCATTTGCACCATGTGCCAGCGGGGTGCCCCCGGACCAGGGAACCTCTCTGAGAGTGGACAAATGGCCAGAAAAGAATGGGACAGGGAACATTTCATAGTGCATGTATATTTGTAGCTTTTTTCTCAAACAAATAATCACTCCAGGCAAATGTGGCAGAAGGGAGATTTTGAGGAGGGCACACAGCTGGACAGGGTAGAGCTGTGCAGGGGTGCTGACAGCATTTCTTCAAAGCACAAGAACCTCACGACAAAAGAGGATAAGACATCACCCCTGACTCCAGAAATAGGTGTTCAAAGCTGTGAGCACTGAAAAAGCACAGAGATATGGGTATGGTACAGCAGTCTCAACAAGGGAGCACAGGCATGATTGCATAGAATCTTTGAAAATGATCCCAAGAAGCCCACACTCGATAAAGATGTAAGAGTAACACAAATAACTAAATAAACTGCATAAATCAGTATCCAGAAACTTAGCTTGGTGGCTGCAGTTGTCTAGTTGGAAGAGGAGCAGCATGGTTAAAGTGAAATATAATTTGGCTTCTAATAAGAGAACTGGCTGCAGATGTGGAAAGAAATGGAGAGAACTTTGAGATGATGAGAAGGAAAATGCAATGGGATTTGGAGATGGTAATGGGTGGATTAACGGAGCAAAAAGGAGCCAAAAAAAATAGTGGAGGAAAACTGAGAGAACATTACTGACAGCTGTCTACTAGTTATATATTTCTTATAATGCCAGCGTTGCTTTGGATTATATCTAAACAAACACATTATTTCTGTCTTTTAAGCTTCTAATTAGAAGAAGAAATACTTTCTGTTCTTTTGCAGGACTTATTGATCAAGTAAAAAAGGAACTGTACTGGACAAAGCGAAGGAGGAAGAGCAGCAATATGGGTAGATGTGCATCAACACAGGATACACGTGTATACACTTCAACTTGTGTATAGAAATAATACTTGAACTACTACTTAAGCAGAATTACTCCTAACATCTCAAATTACTCAAAGCATAGCCAAAGCAGATCTCAAAAATAAACCCGAACGAGGAGAAGCAAGCATTTTCCCCCTGACCCAAACCTAATGGAGCTGCAAGGGAGAAGACGGGATGCTTCTATGTGAAGTTGGCAAACACCTCTTCTGAAGGAGACTGCAGCCTGCTTGACTGCTGCCTTTTCCCAGCAAAGTAACCGCAGCTGCAACTAGTTACAATTAGGTGTTTAGTAATGTGTTAACAGGTAGCTATGCAAGCAAAAATGAAATCCAATAAAGCCAAGCTGAACTTTGATCCTCAACCTATCTTTACAAAGCAATGCCAAGGAACTATTTTTTTCCTTAGCAGCTTTCACACTGATACTATCACAACAGTTGAACAGTTAGTGCTTTTTGCAACACAGTGCTGGAATCGACAGCTGGCTGATGACACAGCACAGCTTGGAGACTGCCATCAGATCACCACTATTGACAGGTTATCCACTTGCTCCTCACTAGTGAAAAGTTACTCTACCTATTGGCAATTGCATCTTGTTGTTGAAAGAGGCTTCAAAACAAGCGTCTTCCACAATTTTCTGTTATCGATGTCTAAGCTGTTAACACAACTTTCCCCCAGCTGGAGCAATACTGATGCTTCAATATCATCATTACGGACATATTGCAAGCGTTTTAAGGCAGATTTGCTCACAAACATATGGAAAAAAACTCTGGAATAGGATTTTCACTAATCCCTTTAACTGCTGCTAACTGTGGAAAAGTGAGCGTGTGCCCACATACACATGTCTATTTGTTTCTGTGTTCAGTTTACACACCTGAACAAAGGAGCAGGAACATATCGTACAGATCAGTAAGTGAAATGGTTTTACATAGAAAAGAAACTGTAGTAAAGTGAGGCATCCCACATGAGCAACAGAAGATGAACACAAGTTACCATAAGATCACAATCAAGCAAATAATTCTGCAGAACTGGAAAACAGGAAAGATTTGCTTTCCATGTTCAAGAGTGTACATGTGGAAAGTGTCTCCCAGTTCTCTGCTATAGAATCTGGAATGTTCAGAAAGGGCTAAATCTCAGCATCCTGTTTTTCCCTCTCTGGGAGCGCTGTCCTCCACTCAACTGTATTCTTATTAAATGTGTAGAAACAGAGTTCTCTTCTGTCAAATGTGAACAAAATGAGAAGGACTGACACCTGGACAGGCACATATCTTCATTATATGAGTGCTGTGCAAGTGCGGCACCCTCAAGAAGCAGAGCTTCATACACATGTTGAACTTTCTGGCCTATCAGAAACATAAATAACATTTTAAATACATATAACTTAGATACTTATGCTTTGGATGAGCTGTGGGAAAGGTAAATTCTGTACTTGCTCTGATGCTGCAGAAAGCGTCCCTCTGTTGCTCCCTGCTGCCGGTCCCCACAGCACAGAGCAGCCTGGCCAATCCCAGGTGACTCCAGCACTCTTTCCCATGGCTCACTTTACAGTACTAAAAAGTCCAACAAAAAAGAGCATGTTCATCATGGTCAGCCTGGCTGGCATCCTTTGAGCTCACCTGCTGTACGGCTTGGGATATTAAGTCACTGTTAGAAGGCCAGCCTGCAGCTATTCACCAAATTAGAGATGTTCTTCCATTTGCAAGGTGAGCACTCAAAGTACCTCAAAGTATTTGAGGTAGGGTTTGTTTTTTCCATGTTTCTCTGTATCACTGCATACTGCTGTGATGCTGTTACTGTATTCCCCACTAAACTTATGCGAGCTTATAAATTCCCTGAATGCTGGTTTGTTTTTTCCCATCCATGCAATGAAGGAAGCCAAACCAAGGGGTTTTTCCTACATGCTCCATAAAGCCTCAGAATCACACACAACTCCAGAGGCACCCAGCATCTCGCTCCCTGCTGAGGGAGGCCCTCCCAGCACACTTCTGACTTTGCTGCTTGCTGGGGCTCCAGAACAGAGCCACCCATGCTGGTAGAGCTTGGTATGTTACATCCAAAGACGAAAAAGACAAAAGCCAAAAATGGCAAAATGCTAAACGAAAATAGTCAGCAGATGCTGTTTTCTCCTAATAGTTGTGGATGTGAAGCACTGCTTCATGATATTGCCTAGACAGTCTTCTCCCCTTTAGTAAAATGAGATGCTTCTTTCTTTGGGGAGTGGGCAGAGATCCAGAAAAAGGCTAATCACTTTTTAAAGCATTAAAATAAATCTATCTCTATCTAGATAGATAGATAAAGAAAAGTCTAAGTCTTTCTAATTTGGAGAAATCATCTCATGGAGCGCACTAGACAGTTGCTAGGGGCCTCTGACTGAGGGCTCTTGGGTCTTCTCCATACCTTTGATCTGCATTATGAAATGTTAATGTCCACCACGTCAGGACTTGTTACATAAACATACCCTTTCTCTAACCGCTCAGTTCTGCCCGTTGCAACTTCCATTCATATTATCCATTTATATTTAAATGCTGACTTGGAGCTTATACCCAGAAGCACTGACATTTTTAAACAGGAGTAGCTAAACTAGCGTAAACTGCTAAATATAATTTATTGATGATAAAGAGCTCGGTTCAGATTAAATTCCAGCAATTTAATAATGAACACATTCACATCCTGCATCCGGAATATGTATATGTATGTGTTTTCCCCTCCTCATTTAACTGGGAGAAGGGGGTCTCGGAATCTGTGATTTCCTGTTGATTAGATATGAAGCAACCACAAGCACATATTTTTGATATCTCTATTAACAGACTGTTCATGTCTAACTGCAAAACTTGGTTGCACTTCTCTCAACATCTTTGCCCAAGACAGACCAGTAAACACAATTCCTCTCTCTATAATTAGCCTTTTCTCTAAGGGCCCTGAAGTAAGTCTGCATGCCGTAGATTTAATATCCAGTGCTATATCCATATGTGCTGCCCTTGCCTGGTCCCAGAGCATATAAACTCCCCTATTAGCAGCCTTGACTGCTTAATTATGCAGATTTTTTTTGTACCCGCCTGCCTGTAAAATTACTGTGTCTAACCTTTTTTTTCCCTCCTCGTTGCACCATGCTGGCCATTCTAATGAAATCGGCATAGGGGAAAGGGCCTGATTTGCAGTTATGGAGGCTGGATCGCGCTGGCAATCTGTCCTTAGTGGGAGTTACAAAAGAAGTCAAATGCCTTCATCTGGTTCTACCCTCTCATCCCCAAGGTGATTGAGTTCACTTCCTGATGCTTCCCAAGTTTTCCTCGGGCTGTCCAATCAGCGCATCCACCAGGGAGCCCAGCCTAGCTTGCAACAGTCTCTGTATCTAGTTACAGCCCCACCAGGGACAGGCAACTATCCACCCCCAAGCCTTCAGATGAAAACCTTTTCTAACAAGGCCGCCCAGCGCCAATGAAATAACACACATCTGCATATCCACTGGGTCCCATGTTTCTTGTGCTCATGGATTATGTATCTTGCAGCCTCTAATAAAGAAATGCAGTTCTTTGTTTAATGTTTATCTTGTGCTTGTTAAGCAAATGCTAATGTTGTATCAGAATGCTTTAGTGCTATTTGGGTTTTTGGTGATTTACTACAAGACAATCTGCTGTGAAGTAAATTTAGAGGGGAGGGGGAAGGAAAAAAAACCATTCCGGCAGAAAGAAAGAGAGGGAGAGAAAATGGTTTGACAGAGAAAGAGCAAGAGACAGAGGGAAAGACAGAGGGAGTGAGGCAGGAGAGAGCGCAACAACTCCTGCCTGGCTCCCCTCACTCCCAGCTGCTGTGCCCGCACCATCATCAGCGGGCCCAGCACCTGGAGGTGCAGAATCAACCTGCCACAATTTCCAAAAGGGATGAGATGATAACTTCCCCTTCGGTGATAAGGTAAACAGTGTCCTGAAGGGTAAACAAAAAATAAAAAAGCCCCTCTTCTTGCCTGCTTTTGTGCCCTGATGGTTAGCACTGTGCTGTGTTATTCACAGACCACAGGGAAGCCCTAGATTTAATTGTTCATGCCTGGCTCTGCTAGCAATGGGCAAAAGAGAATATGAAGTATTCAGAAGCCCTTTCTCCAAATTATTTTTTCTTCCCTCCCCCCTTCGGGAGAGAGAGAGGAGATTTGGAAGCTGATGAACAAATGAATGTCCTCTATTTACCCTTTGGCAAGACAGAATATAGATATCCACAATGCTAAGCGCTCCTGTCAGTCTCCTTTCAATTCCTTCCACCCTGTTTTGAAAGAAGATGTAAGTTCTGGAGTGCTGTTTATTTTCCTTCTGCAAATGAACTGGGGTCAATACAATGTGGGTCTCCAAAAGGAGGAGACTTGAGCACAAACTAGAAATGCAGCTGCCCACATCCCCTCCTTTCATCCTACAACTTCCCTTCCGGCGACTGCCCTTTGTCACCAAGATGGGTGGATTTTAAGGACTAAATGAAATAAGGCTACACAGGGTCCCCAGGGTCAAAGCAGAACTACAGCCTCAAAGACAGATCTTTGTGGACAAACAATTCCACACTTTTAATGGGACAAAAGTATGAAAGATAAAGACGTTTCAGTATGGACGTATCTCCTGGAACTGCAAAGGTATTGTACAATGGAGCAGTAAACTAATGCTCACGCCTTTTGCACACACATACTTTGAAGGTATGGATATTCTACTCACTGCTGCACTCCTCTTAGCACACCTTTCACCCCACTGTGTGTAGTAACACATGAATGCATCACACTGCTGCACCCACAGATGTATACATTCACTAGCTGCAAACCTTCATTTTAAATTCCTACATTTTTATTCTGAAAGAGTAAATTGGCACCAGTGAAAATTTCTGAACTAAGAACATTCAACAATGAAAGCCTTTGCTGCAGAAGATGGAAAGTATGAAGAGTGGTTATATGATTTTTTCTACCTTGTCCCCTTTTTTGCATGATTTGGTTCTCAAAAGATCATTTCATCTGTAAGAGTGACTCCATTGTTGTACCAGCTCAATCTCTAGGTTGTCTGCCGACACTGTTGATAAAACACGCCTCTTTGTAAATACCAGAAGGATGCTCCTGTGCCATTTATTTACAAGAAGTTGAATTCTCCTTTTGAGCATATCTACCATCATCAAATAGATTCATGTGAGACTGCATTTGCTCAATTAATTCGAAGGGGAGGGCTCAGTCTCCCGTTAGCTAGCTCAGCCAGCTAAGTAGCTTAAGAACATAAACTTTGTG
Organism: Penelope pileata; assembly: GCA_013396635.1. Taxonomy (NCBI): domain Eukaryota; kingdom Metazoa; phylum Chordata; class Aves; order Galliformes; family Cracidae; genus Penelope; species Penelope pileata. Next base: position 239,563 of record WBMW01004192.1, read on the forward strand.
TTGTTCTTGCACTGCCTTCTCCCTTCCCTGTTTTTCTTCAACCAAACGGAGTAAATTTTCATCTAACTGGTATACTTCAGTCTTTTGTATTGGGGGCATTACTATACAAAGCCCCAGACACTCTGCTAATGTCTCGTTTATTACTAGATACAATTCAAGGTCCTGACTGTAATCTTTATAAACCCCTAATGACCTAGGGTTGGGCTGCATTTGAGACTTTCTCTCCTCTTACTGTCCGCCAAGAAAATTGAGCTCAACGGGAACACTAAACCTGACAGTGTTCCCATTTAAATCCTCTAGAGCAAGGGAGTTTCTCCATAAGCCGACTGCAGAAGTCTGTCTCTGACCTGCTGACTTCAGCCGACTCCACACAACAGCATCGCCATGAACTGGCTGCATGGGAACCCTGTCAGAGACTTCATTTCCCTCCTGCAGTCTCCATCAAAGCTACCTTTGGTAATCACCACAGCTGAGAACACTGCTCAGCATAAATTAAGAAAGAGGCTCAAGGACACAATGAGTCCGTGATTTGTGCACTTGGCCTTAAATATAGGAAATCTTCAACCTCCAGCCTGTGTTTGATAAAGAATGTGCATTATATATACGAGGCTTGACCCAGTGACTAGCATTTGTGTACAGGTCAGCTTACTGCAGTGCTAAAGCCATCTTCACTAACCATTCTGTGTTATTCTAGTTTCCACACCAATGGATTCTTATTAGACATCAATAACATGTGCGTCCCTGGTAGCCTGTGGTTTGACTAGCTCTGCTTGTATAGCTAGTCACACCTTTGGTGTGTGGCAGTGCTGGACACAGAACAGGAAAAGGGTCTTTGTTACATGCCAGCAATCACCATTTGCTTGTGTTGGTTTTGATTTTTTTTTTTTTTAAAGGATCTGAGGGTTGGACATTTTTTATCAGCATTTAAAAAGCATGTCAAAAAGTCCAAATTGACTGCTAGGGATCTTAGCAGGAAAACTGCACAGGTATCAAGCTATATTAGAAATGAAGATATATCCCAAATATCCCTAAACACCTGCTCATCTATTTTGTCTTGACAGATCATACTGTAGAATCATCGAAAACAGGGTTGGAAGGGACTTGAAAAGGTCACCTAGAGCATCCCCCTGCCTTCAGGCAGGATCGGCTATGCTGCACAATTTAGATGACCTCAAACTAACGAAGCAGAAAGGATGATGGCTAAAATGCCAGTGGATTAAGCCCAGTTCTGAATGTATTGATTACAGGGAAAAGAGCATTTGAAATCTGCTATAACTGTGCAAGAGTCAAAGAAAACAGGTGGTTAACAAGCTGGTTAATCCAGGTTGTTTGCTTCAGGTGATGGAGTCAAGTGTTTCTGACTGTGAGGAATTATTTTCAGGATCTAGTCAGATTCAGATAGATTTCTTGTGGCTGTGCAAGCTCTAATGGAGATATAGAGGTGTTTGATAACTACCTGTCAGAGTCAATTTGCAAGAGTCACCATGAAATTTTGAGTAACAGTCTCTAAGAATAATGAGTCTTTTCTGCTTGAATTTCAGCTTGTGATGTTTCCTGAATTTCTAGAAGTGACAGGACATACAATAAAACCTCCGAGTCAAATCCCAGTCTCTCCTACATATAGTACAATTGCTCCGTCAATACATGATACCAATAACCTAAAAATGACTGAGGAGAGAAATTTTTGCTCCAGAAGTTACCACCTATGCACTTTACCTCCATTTCTGGGTATCATTGTGAGAGAATTCATGGGGTGATTTTCTTTCCCTTCTGGTAGATCAAAAAGATCCTCACTGCAATGTTCTGCTGTATCTTTAGTTTTGTAAACATGTAAAGGGAACCATGAGATGTGAAAAAAACAACATGCATGGCAGCATGTTCAGTTACTGGGGTAGACACACCTTTAAGCCTCCATCCCTTCCAATTTGGATCAGGACAGGATCTTAACCAAACACCTCAGAGGCATTGATGAACAGGAGAGGGCTACCTGGTTAAAGCTCTACCAAAATAATTCATGATAATTCTGCTCTGGTAAGCAACACGGGAAAATACGTGGATGTACATTGGCCAAAGGATTATTAGGGCTTATCTTCTAAGCCTGTTTATTTGGAGAATAATTGCCTGCATTAGCTATTCCGGTAACAGTGACTACTACGAGCTCTTTTCACAACTTTTGCTTAGCGGGAAGACATATTTTCATAAGCATATGAGCTGATCAAGATCATATCTGCCTTTGGAGTTAAGATATTTGCACCTATAGGGGCGTCACTGCAGGACCACACGGAAACTGCAGGCACTGCAGACTGTAATCCCTGATGAATTGCAGTGGCTGTCTACTGACCTCTAGGTAAAATTCAGCTTGTTGGTTTCAAGCCATAAAGCCCAAGCCGGTCTGAGCTGAGAGACAGCATTTTGCTTCAGAGAAAATGTGTCAGCTGTGGTCAGAAATGCTCAACTCACCAGCTCTATCCTGGCCAAACTAGGAGGGTTTGTTTAGGGATTTGTAGATTTAGATGTTGTTATCCAAAATGGTTCAACAGGAATGGAATCTGATTGCTTTTGCAAATGGTCTTTCCTAAGAAGCTGGGTGGCAACTGGAGGGGTTTGTGTGGTGCGGTCTGTAAGACAAGCCTCAGACTGAGAAGCGTTTTGAAACTGGGAAAGGTTTCTGTGGGTTTGCTAAAAGATATAGTGAAGTCTGTTCTGTTTCTGTGCCATGAAACATGGCAACAGCACAAAATCAGTTAAGGAAAGATAATAATGTCAAACTTCAGGTTGGCAGAGCAGCCTTATAGGAAGGAATTCTCCCTTATCCACCTCACCCATACTCCCAGCACTGAAGAATCAGCAGGTTGCATATCAGGACTTTCTCTGTCAGTTTCTGAGGTGGCAGATACGGCCCATACAGTGGACTAAAGTGACCTGTACAATATTGCAATGTAAGTTACTGACTGATCCTCTTAAACCCCCAAGTCTGTGTTATCAGAACTCAAGGCTGCAGCATGAAAGCCAGCCTCGTTAGAAATGGTGAGACAATGTGCATCAGCGGTGTTGGTATGTGTATCCATGTTTCTGTGTATATGTTTATGGCTACATCTTCCCTCTTGGTCCCAATTGTTGGCAGATTCTCACAGACAGCACCTTGGGGCACCTGGATGATTTGTGGAGTGTGGCACTGTCTGGTGGGAGTGATGACATTGTCAGAAAGTGACCTTGGGTGGCCACTACTACTGTTCCACAGGGAAAAATGAGAACAGCTGCAAAGCTTAAGCAGGAGTGTGGGAAGCAGAATTTTGCGACAGTACACTACAGCGGGTGCAAGCACTTTTGGCTGTATAAGAAGTGTCAGAAAATGGCAATCAACATTGTGACAGCTCTTTTGGTTTTAGCTGAACATATATATATATATATAAAAGATGAAAAGCTCACTATGTTATTTGAAGTGCATTCAGCTTTAAACTACGCACCACTCTCCTTCACATTCTTCTTCTGGTCTCTGATGGGGCAGACTTGGGATTTTTTAAATTTAAAAGCCCAGTAAAATAAGCATCTTTTTCTTAATTTCCCTTTTTCTTTTTTTTTTTTTTCCTTCTAAAAGCTAATATTGGGGTTGAGGGCCAAACAATATAATGATGCAGTACTACTTGCATTATTCCTGAAGCTATTTGATTTTGACAAGCCCACATTTGGTAATTAACATGAGAATGCCCCCTTGGGCCATTCTCCTGTTAGCTAAAATATCTTATAAATTACTGTAATAAAAGGAAAAAGTGAACACACTGCCTGTCAATGTTTCAACTTATCTAGCAAGAAGAGGAGACAATGCCACGATCTGGAAACACGCACACGCCAAATGGATGAATAAATTACACTGTCTATGCCCATCTGAACCAGCCACCTGTCTGTCAAAGAAACATATACACATAGTCGTGTGTAGTAAAAAGAAAGGAAATTATATTTGTATAATATTCCCATGGCTATGAAGCAGAGGCTCTCACTGTCCGTAGTGGCACTTCTACCACCTCCTCCAGACCAGTACCAGACTGCACAAACTGGTCAATTTTTTGTAAAAATGCTAACCTATTCAAAGTGTATCCCATACCAGAAGGCACCTCTTGACTTGTTCTCTGAAAGTTTGTATTCATGAGTCTACCTATACATGGCACCCCCGGACATCATGTTCCAAATATTCTCCTACTGAATGCTCCACACTTACAGTCATTTTTGCAAATACATGCTTTGAACTCAAGAGAATGACCAGCCCAGCAGCCAGGCTTACAAGGCACTGCTGCTGTCCTGTCATCTGGGGTACAACATAATCCTTCAGCAAACATAAAAATCCACCGCTAGCATCAAATGTATTCAAATCTGGGTGCAAGCATAAACCACGCGAACACACCCTGCATATTCCAATGCACCAAGCAGGCTGAATGCCCTTACACAACCTGTTCAAAATAATGAAAGCTGACATGAAAGAAAGTGCCTTTTATAATACTTCCTGGCAGGTACAATATTTTCCTTTATTTATGAACACAGATGCCGGGAAAAAGAGAGAAACAAATGAGACCCTTTTTCTTAGAAACACATATTTAAAAAAAAATTGTTTGTTTTTTCTGTTCTTGATTCCAAAACTCTTAATGCAAAAGAGCAGAGAAAGCGCAGAGAGAAAAAGCGTTAGTATTGTCAGTACTACTTCAGTCTGTGCATCTGGCTGCAGGACTGGGTGTACAAAGGATGACCAGAACTGACAAACCGACAAGTAGCTTCTCTGACTTCTTAGAAGGTTTACTTCTTTCCAAAAGAAAACATTAATTAAAAGTACCAAACATCCCCACAATAATCTCTGTGACAACTTATTGTCTAGGCTGTTTTGATCAAACATTTGCCACCTTCACTAATACAAAGTACCTGATTTCTGCAAGAGCAATTGTTTTTGAGTTCGATCCTTGAGGGCCCTTTCCATTCTTCTGTTAAAGGCCTAGCAAAATCAATGCCTATAAATTGTAGACTTATTGATAAAAATTCTGGGGCATGCAATTGAATGTAGATCACAAAATGCTTGTGTTTAATCCATAGGAGACATAATTTGCTACTATTGCTGAATTTTAAAATGAAGTGATCCAAAACAATGCCAGGTTCCCAGCTCCATGCCACAGGCCAGTGGCATTTAATCATGAATATTACTGCATTCTCTTTGCGACAGTTGAGGCAGCTGATGCAATTCCTGTTCTTAAAGCCACCAGACTATAAGCAGAAGAACCATACAGGAACCTTCCTTGTGTACTCTGTGCTTTTATCAGGATATACTTGCTATTATCAGGGTATCAAGTCGTTATCAAATGCAGCCTATTAACACTTGCAAATGACCATTTCACCTTTGCTTTTTCTACAGCAGACAAAATCTTAAGGTACGATTCTTTTCTGGATGAATTTTCCAATGACTGCTGTCAGCAGGTCAGAGGTAATGAGGGCTGCACAGCGTACGGTGCCATAGTTCCAGCGTGGTTAGATCAATGGCCTATAATTACCTATGAACAAGTCAGACACCAATCAATGGTTTGTTATTTCCTGTACAAGTTGCACAGGGAAACTTTCCTAGGTCGGGGAAAATCACAGCAGAGGCAATGACTGCACCTGTCTGCAGTGCCTATCATGCCAAAGCACCTTATGAGTAACCTTGAATCTCCTGCAATATGGTTAGAGGCCATAGGGACAATCTGGGTTCCTTGGATGAGCCTGGTTTCCCTGGCCCTGCATCAGGTCCGAAAGGACCTATGCCATTAGGAGATAGAAAATTGAAAGGATGCTAAGAAATAAAGAGAACTCAGCTCCAACTCCAAAACATGAAATTCCAAACCTGGGCACACCATGGCACCACAGCATAGTCTAGCTGTACCTCGGAACAAGTTTTATTTTGACAGCTACCGTAGCAGTAAAAACTGCAATATGAGCCAAATCTACTCCAACTGATTCATTTATTTTGGGGGGATGTCAGAGGTGCCAGATTGATAGCCCTGGCGAGCAGCATTTTCAATTTATCTGCACAACAGGCGCAGCATGGGCAGCAGCAGTGCCCATGGTTCCCATCCAAGCTGCCTCGGTCCTGCGAGGGACCACCTAGGAGGGACACCGAGCTATTTCTGCATTACCCAGAGCTATTCCTGTGCAGCCAGGCTGGGTCTTCTCTGCTGTGCTACAGTCAGCTGTGAATGCATTTTTGTGGGGAACATTTGTCTGCTGAAAGCCAAATGGGAACGCCAGCTCATTTGTGCACATGCCATCAAATGTTTAGGAGATCTTAACAACTTTGCTTTCACTACCAAGGTGGTATGACCTGGAAATGGTAACCTAAATGCTCTCATCTCTCATTATTAATGTTGTTTGCTGCAGACAGTACCTTTATATAAAGACACAGGAACACAGGCAGCCTTGGACACAGTTTCAGCAGTTTCCTCAAATATCGCGGTTGTGCTCTTCACCTTTCCTGTGCACGCACACGCACGCACATCTGCTCCCTACCTTTTTGGTGATGCCTTTTGTGTTCAAAATGCCAAGTGATTAGCTAGGAACAGCTCCTCTGTACGGAGCTATCATCCAAATTTAAAAGAAGAAGGAAAAAAAAGCAAGGAAAAGGCTTACAGAATGCCACTTGATCAAATACGCACATAACTAAGCTGACATAAACATGCTTCCATTTCCTGTAATACTTTTTTAAAAGTAGAGGAGCAGAGCAGGAGTCCTGCTGGATTTCCCTTAGCAACCTGACAGGAGCCCACAAGGTCAGCTAGCAGGAAGCGTAGAAAATTATACAGTGGGGAATTATCAGCTAAATTATTTCACTATACTCAGGATTTTTACTGTTCCTCCCAAGACGGTGGCCTCTTGCTACTTGCAATAGAAGCAAGAATAAAAGGACAAAAATGACAAAAGAGATCTTAAAAAAAATATGCATGTTTTATGTGCCTCCTGAAGATGGTGGCTTTACTGCCCAACTCATTTTTTGTTGTTGATTTTAGATCAAAGGCCTGATCTGTAGCTGTGGCTACCATGCACAAAAAAGGCCACATCTGTGCATATGCAGCTGCAGGTACCCACACAGGTGCATGAAGGTGACTTAAAATTCACCTTTCCCTCTCCTGGCTCTGCTGCTTGGCTCCCCAGCGAAGCCCCAGCTAAATGCCACTGCCTGGGGTCTGTTCTATCAGCAGGCAGCTGAGAGGCCTGAGAAGCAGAGCCTGCAAGGCCTCCATTTGCCTGTGGTGTTATAGCAGGCTGGCAGGAGAACCCGGCACAGTGTTACCTGAAGAGCTGAAGCTCTGTCACCCGAGGAGCTGCGCTAGGGGAAGGCCACGGTGCTGCGGGACAAAGGCCTTCCCCCACCACGAGCCCTCTGCTCCCAGCATTTGATACCTCCTGGTGCCAAGGGAGAAGGAACAGAAACCTGGAAGACTGCTCACCATGTGGCTCGTTTCACAGACCTGCGAGCATGATTTATCAATTAACAGGTAATGAAAAAAAATTCTCCGCAATTAAAGACTTGATTTTGCTCAAACAGGAAGCAGTACTGTGCTACCGTGTACTCCTGAGAGAGAAAAGCAGCTCCTGTCACTGATGTGGAGCACAGCTAATCTGAACAGCCTCGGCGTGGCCCCTTGAGAGGTGCCGTGCTGAGGAAGGAACAGCCAAGGGGGAGCCCAGCCTTCCCCCAGGGCCTGGCTGGCTGCAGGGCCAAGGAGAGGGGCAGAGGAGCTGCTCCCTGTTCCCTAGCAGTGGGGCAGAGCTGCAGGCACTGGCAAATCCAGACTCCAAAAGATTCTTTCTGCTAGGTTATTCTATTATTTCTGTATCAAAATATTACCTAAATTATCTTTTTTTTTTTTTCTTCTGTTTTTGCCTGGGATGCTTTATATGTACACACATGGATATATATGTCGATCAGCCTAGTTAAAACCATATATCTGTAGAGTGAATATACATCTGTACGTTCTTTTTTTAGAAGTGTGAAGGGTTTTAATGGATTTCACAGGATACGACATCTTAGAGTTACTCAGGCAAAAGTCGGAGCAAATGAAGGTAGATGGTTTTCTTTCCTGCTGCTTGAAAAAAATCAAACAACCCCACAGAACATTCATCAGCTAAATAACATCCCCTCTCCCCCCCCCCCCCAAAAACAAAAAAAAAAAAAGAAAGAAGAAAAGAAAGAAAGAAAAAAGAAAAA
>WBMW01004192.1:247789-267789 GCA_013396635.1 Penelope pileata
AGCAGCCATGATTTTCAAAACAAATTGTTATGGATACTAAGATTTTTTCCCCATCCAGATCACTTAAAGATACTTCTGTTTAGAACACGGCCTTACAGGCAGGAGCTGGGTGTCTGAGCTGACGTGCCTCTCTTGCAGTCAAGTCAATAGACTGAAAATTGCCTCTACTGAACTTCCGTAATATATGTTCTGTATGATGCTGTTTATAGACGACACATATCTATGTGTCTTTGACTAAGTACCCACTTCTTCCACCACATCTTTGTCTGTATGCCAAGATCTATATGCAATTATGTTATCATACTGATGAGAAAAGTTAGATTGATGGAATACTGAAAATACCATTACGCTGATAACAGATACCCATAAATTGCTGACTTAGAAAATGAAACATGCAATGTGTTATTTTCTGTATTCATTAAAGAATCCCCAACGTATGTTCCCAACATCACTGAAAATTATCACCTCTTCCAAGAAGAAAATGCAAGTTGAGCCTGAGAAAGAGAAGTGCACACAAAGAAGCTGAGATGATCCTACGTAGGTCCTAGCAAGCCATGTGTGCTTGCTGAGATGGCCAGATAATGTGCCAGCAGTGGATGCAGGACAGTGTGTGCATGGCTAGCCAAAGGCACAACATACACTGTGCTCACATGCTGCCATAAGCCAAATGGAACTAGTGAAGAAAGTTTCTTGTTCCCACGTAGTCACATTCATAGCTCAAAACAGATAGGTAGGTACAGGAGGTGGACACTGATGTTGCTGAATGAGGCTCTGGCAACGTGCTGGTCAGTGTGAAAACATCTGAAAGGTGTCTGAACAAGATGGAAGAAATACAGTATGTGAAAATGGAATTATTCCAAAGATTCATACCTGTGCAGAGGTAGGAAAACAGACCATAGAGCATCTGTTGGTCTGTGTGCTCTTAGAATAGACATCTAATGCTACAGATGTAATCATAATATATATTTATTTTGGAAGACTGCATAATAGTGGTGAAAGGTCACAAAACAAAGATCTATGAATGCCAAAGGCACTTAAAGTGGTATTCATGGAAATCTGGCTTTACAATAATCTCTAATCATTAAGATTTCTTCAAAGCAATTTCCAAAAGGATTGCTGGTCATAAGCAACCTGAATTTCAAGCAGAGCCTGGGAAACACTTTACAGGGAAAGACATATTTAGTGATTCCCCCTCTTTTCATTGGTTACTACTTTTCAAGGGTGGATTTTATATGTGTTTATTGTCTGCAAGCCTTTGACATATGTTCCAGTCAAACAAATTTTATTCTAGCATTGTTCATGCAGTTGGATTGCAGAATCTCCCTAGCTCCACAATGCTTTCATTAGGCAGTGTTATTGGCTTTTCTGATTACTGGGGCAAGTATGCCCTGAAAATGCAGGTACACACACAGCCCAACAGAGAAGCAGACATTTTCAGGCTCTATACTGATGCTGATGGCAGTCCCAACTTTGGAATCAGTAGCAGAATGTTTTCAGCCACAGGCTGAAATTCCCCTAATTTGCACTGTGCAGCTGTTCAAGAGGAAGTCAGGGATAAGAATTGTGGTGCGGCTGTGGGGAGAACAGAGGAACTGCAATGTTCTTGGCTTTCATGGCAGGGGGATGCAGAGCAGAGCATCTTGAGAGGAGAGGCCACTGGGGATGAGTTGTTGCTGGTTTTATCTTACCCTTACGCTGCAAAAAGAAATGGGAGCGGGGGGAGTCACCCGTGTGAGATCTTCCCTAGGAAACTGAAGAAGGACAAGTATGAAACTCATGATGGGATAACAAATTCTGTGAAATTGGTTCCCACAGGAACTTGCTTTATAGCTAATGACATTGGTTCTGGCTCCCTTTCAGCATCTTTCTCCACTGTTCCATCCTATCTTGCCTTCTGTCTCCTGTGATGGCTGTTACACCTAAACCCAGTTCCATTTCCTCCTACAACATTTCTTGGTTATGTGTCTGAAATGTCTTCTCTGCTGTGTAGAAGAGGACTTCAAACCCTGTGTCTAAATTCACCAAGCTCTGAGTCAGTATTTTCAATGGAAGCGACAGTGTCTATTATTCAGAACGAGGACTCCAGCACATTCCTCCCAGGAAAGGCACTATACCTTCACATCCAAACCCCTCTGTCCAACACATTTCTCTAAATTACGCAAATTCCCCAGCTTCCTAGCACAGCTTTTAAGAAGGGCTGCTCTCTGCTTACTAATCAGGCATGTGAATGGCTTTTCTTTAAGAAAGAAACTTTGAAAACACATGAAAATCTACTGAATATCAATCATTATGGAGGTCCCTTTAAACTGTCACAATACTCAAGAGAAGGTTTCCCGCTGTATGAAAATCTGCAGTTTCAAATGCGTAACCTTTCTGTAGCTGCACTGACATTCTTCTGTTATCTTTTTGTTTGGGGTTGATGAATTTATTTTTTTTCCCAGAGATTATTTATTTTGGACATCACATTAACATTTACCTAGCTTTGGTTGTGACAGATTTATTCAGTTACTGGATCTTCTCCAGTTAGACACTGGAGTAAATAAAATCACAAAAATCACATTCTCTCATATGTTAAGAAATTGTAAATGTGTTTTATAGCACTTTTCAAAGACAAGGGGTTGGCATCTCCTGAGGAGTGAAGTTCAGCCCTGGAACAGACATAACAAAGGGTAACTTGTGGTGTAAACTTCCCTCTGATTCTCTACTAAAATATGTCAGTCCTGATCTTATGGGACCATTCCCAGAGATAAGACGGCAATTCCTTAGATGTATGGGTGACGTTTTCCCCTTCCTATTACCCACCATTTATAGGATCAGAACCCTGGGAGGGACTTTAGGAAGTCTCACAGTTATTCCTCCTGCCTTAAGGAAGGATTAACTAGTTCTATGTCACTCCTCCAGCTATTTGTAACCCACGTCTCTCAAACAGAGCCAAGTGCTTGCTACAGGGTCCTCTAAGGTGCCCAGAGACAGCTGCAGCCTGATAGCCAGACCTGCCAGCTTTCTGGCCATTTGCAATGGTTTGCAGGCTGGCTCAGTGGCCATACGGTTGTTTGGATGCTATCTCCGTGGGATTTATCTTCCACCTTCAAAAACAACCAACCATATGAAAGGCTGCCAAATGCCCCAAATGTAAAATCTTTACACCAAAATGCTCCTTGTAGGATATATTGATTTATTCTTGGCTATTTCTAAAGAGCTGTGAAAGAAAATAATGTTAAACCTCAATTCAGATGATCACAATTTGAAAAACAAAGATAATCCAGAGTTGTATTATAATTTTTATAGGTACAATTTGTACCTATCTTTCAGTAGATGAGAGAGGTGGCACAGGAGAAACGGATCATTAAACAGTAGTGTGAAGCCAGGGAAATTAAGCAGCTGCTGTGCAAGCCACCTCTCTTATTCTCCGAGCGCGGGAGAGAAGCAGGGAGAGGGAGGGAGGGAGAGAGAGAGGTGCCAATTGTACCTCTAATACAATAATTAAAAAAAGTCTGCCTACCATTTCTCTGTAATGGCCTGCATGGGCTAGATCAAAGAGATGCTGCTGCTCACAAAGGGGCTTCTCTTTGCGCAAATACGTGCACTCACAAGTAGAACATAGACAATGGAAGCTGTAATATATAGCCAGCAGTAGCCTGTGGAAGGTACCATTTGGGGTACCGTCTTCTCTCTTCTACCTGGTGCAAAGCCTGTCTTTGAAACAGGAAAGGTGGTGAAAACAGTGATGAAAAAGATGGGATGGGAAAGCACAGCTAAGGGCAAGGAACTCAGTGCTCACAGCTTGCCCTGTTTTGGTGGGCACACGTTGCCATCAAGCACACTTCCAGCACTATTGGGTCACTCTCACTTAGCTATTGGAGCCACAATTCCTATTCCAAATGTCCCCACTAAGAAAACTTGATTTTATATGGAGTCAAGCATAGGGGCTGCATCCAGCACTTGCTTCCACGCTTCTAACTCCAACAGTAAGTGATGGCACAAAACCCTTTAAAGAAAATAACAGATGCACCCTTGGATTATTGTGCCGAAGAAAGAGATAAAACAGGAACAAAGTAACAAATTATATTGTCAGAAAAAATGTGAACTTTTTGATTGGGGATGACATTTATTTTAAGTGTGCAATGACGGCAGGGAATCTGTCAGGGTAAGACATGGCAGAGGTTTCAACGTTTGTTAAGAGTGTCATGGGAATTTAACTAAAACTGTTAAAACTGACACTATTGGCTTTTGTTAACACATTAAGCATGGGAAAAGTGCCAGTCAGCATATCCTCCATAGCATCGGTTCAGTTAAATCATCTGGAAGATGCATAGAACTGGGTGTGATAATAAATGCAACATTTTCCACACATGGATAGAGGGTGCAAAGAAGGACAGGACCATTTTGACAAGAGCAACAATGAGATCACTTTGAAAAATGTGCACCTGCTTTGTGATTTAAAAGCATGCAAGAAGGAGGACGGCGTTTTTCTATATTTTTTTTTAAAGACAAGTGAAGCAAACTTTCTAAATGCAATATAAATGGATTCTGCATAAGTGCTTATAGTACAAAATAACTTAATACTGGAGTGTATATTTATGGAATTGGCTCGAGTACAATTAAAGCACTGTGTAAAGCCTTCCACTTTAAAACAGACTCAATTACCACTTCATAGTTTGGCTGGCAGACCAACAAAAACAGAATGCCAGCCATTTACTACAAGAACAGGAGATACATTAATATAAATACAGCGGTGCCCCAGCCGGAGGGTTTGAAAAGAGCTTTGCAGACCTGAATCTCCTGCAAAACATGCTGCTCACAGGCAAATCACCAGAAAGCTGTTTGGTGAACACATGTACCAAGCATTAATGGGGCCAAAGCCCCCACTCTACAGTGAAATCTCCTTACACAGACAAATGGTAAAAATGAGTCTGAGCTTTGCTTTTTGAAAAGGCAAAGCATATTACATATACCTAACCAGCTCTATATGGCGAAGCTTGTGAAATGTATGCATTTGCTGTGCAGCCATCCGTGACCAAGCAATAAGCAAGATGTAAAACTACTGAGTCAATCTCATAGAAAGTAAACTGATCAAGGAGTGAGGAAAACAAAAAAAGAGGCTTTAAGCACTGAAAGGTGCCCACGGTTTTAGAAAATAATTAGACCGCAATCAAGATTTCTTGTATAAATGAGGCCCCACCAGAGAAAACATTGTAAACAACCACATTGCCATTTACAGGCCGCTCTGACAGCAGCAGCACAGCCATTTGCTCCTAACACAACCACTTTTACTTTCCTAAAGTCCTTCCGCAGAGAACTTTCTGCTCATCTGCTGCTGTCTGGTTCAGCTGATAAAACACAGATGCAGAATTAGGGATAAAAACACAGAATGCGGCTGCCAAGAATTGTTCTTTCTGCCATTCGAACATAACCTCATGTAGTTTGATACATTCAGCATTTACCTAAGCACTGCATCTGAAAAGAAAAAAAAAAAAGCAATAACATATGGGAGCTTGGGATGCGACCAAGAGAATGCTATATTTTTTTGGTCATGGGAACAGAGTAGTACGTCGTCTCCCAACCTGTACAAAGGCAGGCACGGCACAGACATAACCTCATTACATACTCGAGCCTTCCACCCTTTGGACCTGCAGCAGACTCATTTCTTAGAACCTTCAAGCTCTCTAATCGATCCACAGCCATTGCTATGCACAAGGCAGCCTTGAAGGGCATGACACCTGTGGTATAATGCCATATGTCTCCAAAGGTTTTATTATTTATTTTTAAATGAAATCTAAATAGCTGTACATGGTAAGGAAATGGTTTTCACAGAGTCTAGAGGACTGACTTAATAAAGATTACAGTCAGAGATTACTGGCAGCTATAAAGAAACACCAGACGCCAAGAGGTTTTCTGTCCCACCCAAAGGTAGGACATTTATAGATGCAGGAGAAAGAGTCTCATTATGTCTGTCACCATGAGCCCTAAAACTAATGCCAGCATTGTTCCTATATGTCTTCATTTATAGCGTTAAGGGCTGAGGATAGAGGAGGGTCAAAGGAACACAGGCTTACACAGCTAGCAGCTATATTGTATAATAATTTAATTAATTAATTGCACACATTCCCAACCTTTAGACCTACTAATGTGTGCTTGGATATTCAGAGAGCTTTTATTTAATGCAGAACCTACAATACATTCTTTAGTTAGAAGGAGAGAAGAAGGCTTGATTCCATTTCTGGAGAGATTTGCTCTTAATCCGCTGAAGGTTATGTTGGCTCTCTGTGGTATCAGAAAATTAAAAATGAGGCTTTTATTTTTATTATTCCACCATATTCTACTTCTTTTTTTTTTTTTNTTTTCACATAAAGCTATTCTAAATATTCCACAAAAGAGAAATGGTTTCTTTTTAACTCACTTCTTTTAGCAAATTAAACATGCAAACAGGCACAGGACAAGGATAATTCTGTAATTCTGTCGCGACCATCAGGTACACAGCCACCCGGAGCACTGCCCTTTCCCTGACACACGCCACAGCAAGCTGCCGGCTGGAGCTGCCTCAGGGGGCAGCGGAGAGCTCCTGGGAAACTTTGAAAAATAATCGCCTTAATAATATGACAGGCCTGAACAATATGGGCCACATCCTGCGGTTCTGCTCTGTGAGGAGCTCCACCAAAGCCTACGCCTTGGTGCACATACAAGTGCATATGGGTGGCAGGATCTGACCTGCATTTTCTGTATATGTTTAACCACTTTTTTTTATAGTACTAATTGCATCCATCGGAAAATGGTCCAGTCAATTAATGGACTGCTGCATCTCATTATTCCCTTGGAATTTTAATCCTCGGAGTACGACACCAAGATAACAGCTCTAACAGCGATGTGACACAGGAACGACCAGGGCTTCAGGTAGAAAGCACAAATCAGCACAGATTCTTAGGTCAGTCCAAGTGTCTTTGAGAGTAAGGAAAAAAAGCAGAAGCATGGAAAGCCACAGAAAACAAATATTAAATTGATAAAATATTTTTTCACATAGAAAGGGATTTTCCAAGATGACTATAATCCATGCAAATAAAATATTCTTCCTATTTAAAATATATTCATTTCTGACTTTATGCCTTGTTTAACAAATAATTATGTATAAAGAACACCTACAAGTCGTTTCTTCATTGCTTGGCTTTTTTTTTATGAGAAAAAAGGGTGCGAGAGGAGAAAAATTTCACAGTTACTGAAGAGACTACGGGTTGCAAAAGTTGCTACAATTACCTGCAAGAAATTCAACTGTCAAGTTTCATGCTACTGAACTTGCACTGACATTTTGTGAGCAAATTGCTTGATTTGTTCTTTCACTAATGCAATGCCATCATTTATTTCAATAAGGTAGTAAATATTTTCACTATTACATGAAACAACCCTTTGGTTGGCTTATAATTACAAGAATGATGCTAACTGAATTCCTTGCTTTGTTTCAATATCCCTTGTCAGTGCCATAGACCTCTCTGCCTCTCTTGTTTTTCTCAAAAGCAATTTAGAAAATGCTTGTATTTTAGACAAAAGGAGAACATTTGGTGAAAGAAAATTCATCATTAGGTATCTAGAGGTTTGTTAATAGAAAAGGCAACTCCCACAGTGTATCCTAGTGCTCAAGCCAGACACACATGCTCAGGACCAGCAAGCTGCCTTCACAGTGGGCCAAAAGTCATTATCATAATTTTATATTACATAGACTACATTGAAAATTTAATATATCCCAGCAAAAAGAGACAAAAGACATTTTGCATAATGCTTCTGTGAGCGCACTCTCTCTTGCTACTCTTTTAGCCACCCCATGCAGACAATCACACCAGGAAAAAGAAGTTCATTACCTAAGCCAAATCAAAATTAGGCTTTTCTTTTTGATAGGGAACTTCATTAGTAAGCCCTGTCTTATACAGCTGGGAGATTTGATGAATCTATCTTGGAGTAATAATTCAGCACAATCAGCCACATTTCTGCTTTAAGTTTTATGTCTTTGTTACAAAAATTGAAACTATACATATAGTATGCATTCGCATATCTACAAATTCAAGGCCTATTTGTTCTCATTTCACGGCACTGAAATCATGCCAGAGTGGCAGCACAACATTACGTTAGTAAACAGGTTCCCTTATGTCCATGGTGGAGGCTTCTGGAGACTAGAAGTCCTAAATAGTTTGGAAAATGGATTTTGTCCCTTGCTGCAGAACCAGCAGTTAAATTACACTATAGAATTTATTTCAAAAAAAGGGAAGGTTTTTTCTTGTACCTCCGATTTCTCCTACTCCCCATGTTAAACCCTTTCCTGATATAACCCAGGTTATAAATCGCCTAGCATTTCTGAAGGAAAGAAATGCACAGGGAAAATGTCCCATTTGTACTGCACTGAAATTAACCTCTAAAAAACCCATGAAACAAAAGCTTCTGTTATCTGTACATATAAAGATACAGATATGTAGGCACTGCTACTTAAGCAACATATAAATTGCAGAACACAGCTGTACATCTGCAAATCCCAATTTTAAAGCAGCAGCTACAGGGATCTGCTGTTTCAGAGCATGTCTGGTACAGGGCTGCAGGTTGCTGCTCTGTCAGCTGGGGCTGTTACTTCTGCACATTTCCCCCCGCTGACATGCCTGGATAGCATGCTCTCTCTTCCCGTTTTCAGTGCAATAGTATTTTTCATCATGATCACACAAAATAGTCTCCAGAAGTATTATTCACACAGAATTCCCAAAGTGCTTTACATAGGAAGGGAAAGTACCACTGTCCCCATTTTAAAGTTGAGACAGTTCATGGCAATTAAGTGGTTCACCCGCAAATACAGAGGAAATCACTGGGAAAGCTAAGAAAAGACAATATTGAAGGATTGGTCAGCTTCCCCAGAGCTATGAGCAATGGTCTGCTGGCTGGTGGGAATGGGAATTATTGTATAAAGCCCTTCAGCAGGCAGAGAGATTTAAATATGCTGCAGCTGCTAAAAAATAATTTTATTCATACCACATCTTCTTTTACAATTAAATACAAATGGCTTTTCAGATTGCAAATGTGCCTTGGGGTGTGTCTTGGAACAAAGGTCTTTTTTTACACCTATGGACACTTGAATGTGCCATTGGATTGTCGCATCTCCACGCACACGCCTGTCTATGCACACCATAGGGCTGGATTAGAGGTGCGTAAGTTTAGCTGAGTTTGCGGTGTGGGAGGGTGAGCATTGTGATCCTGACACAGAAGCCATCCACTTGTTAACACTGAAACACCAAGATGACACATCCGTGGACTCACGATGCAGCTGAGATAAGGGTGTTGAAACTTTTGTGATGCACGCAGCTCCCACTTAAATACACGCTGGAGAAGATGCACTGTAGCTCACAGCACTAGCTGTGTCAGTGGACTCATGAAAATGACATTAAACTCACAGAGGTAAGGTCTACGGAGTTGAAAAATCAGCTCTATAGACAAAAGGTGGACCTCCTCTCCCATGTGTCACCAGGCGTCACTGGCAGTGGCTTTGGGCACAGTCTCAGTGGGTAGCACTGGTGCTGGCTTTGGATTAGGAAACTTCAAAAGGCTGGTACTGGGACCAAATGGGAATGGGAAAAAAGGCTGGGACTCTTCCATTTAATTGACTTTGAAACTCCGTGCATTGAAATTTGGAGAACTGTTGAAGCCAAAGAAAGTGGGTAGGCAAACCAATGGTAGGCAGGGAAACCCACAGGTTCCCAAAATGTCAGCATGGTGCAGAGGCACTGGCTGCCTTTTCAGTGCCAATTGGTGCAGGGAACCTGAAGGGCAGGCCTTCTAGGCGGCCACTGGCTTCATCCAAGCCTTCTTATCCAATGCTTTCAGGTGTCCCTCGGACCTTTAGATAAACTGGTTTACATTGTATAAACAAATCCCATTTTTGGCTCAGAGTGTTTTTGACAGCCTCTCAAACACACAGAAATCTTAGGCTTGTCAGAGGTCCTTCATGTGACTCTCATAATGCAAAGCAGCCCTACATTTTGAAATATTTTCTTTCTTCTTGTTTTCATTGAGAGAAATCACAGAGAAAATCCCTGCGAGTTGTCAACAGAACCACAGAAGGATGACCATGAAGAACTCTGTGTTTACTATCAAACACATAAACTGTATGTATTTAGACGCTGGAGATTTATTACACATCCCATGCCAAAACAGGCAGATTTATAAGAATAACACCTCTCCCTACTTTCAACGTGAACGGCATGAAATTCTTCCCACAACTATTTAAATTAGAGTTGGAATTTATCATGGAAATCTGAAAATTAGCCGTGATTTACAATCAGATCACCGACTTGAATTTTCAAATCTATGGATGCACATATAGTTAATCCAAGTACAACGAATCCAGTTCAGCTATTTTCTTTTTCACCAGATATCCACATATTATTAGAAGTACACAGCTAACCAGGTTTCATGTGGTAGACAAAATAGCATTGTGGGATTACATTAGTCCGACAGCTGCTTTATGACTATAGCTTCCAGACCAATTTATTTAATATTGATCTTTAAACAAACATCAGTACAAATAAATTTGAGCACTCTAGTCCTGAGATTTTATATCTATAAAAGAGGCCAATATTCAGAGAAGCAGTTCTGCTTGTATTTCGCTCTTTGATTCTGTTCTCTTTGATCCTACTAGGTATCAAATACATCAATGCCAAATTAAAACAAATCCATCTTCAGATAAAGCTCTGTTTATAATCTTTCGTGCAGAAAGAATTTTTCTATCAATAACTTCCAGCAAGCATTTTAACTGATCTTTTTTATTGCTTTATTCTGATTACTACAAAAGGCAGCAATGCCATGTCCTGACTGAATATCACACTGAACTCTCCCCAGCATAACTGTCAAGGAGGGCTTCAAGAACAATGTGCTCCATCTTTCCCACTTTCATGCAGTTTTCCCCTTAACTACTTTCATCCAGCATCGGGGACTGGCCGAGCTCCCAGTGCTTGGTGCTCAGAAAATTGCTGCCCAGTGAGACAGGTCTGGGGTGCGGCTGTGGAGACTTTTATGGGGCAACAGTTGACCATTTGGAGGAGGGGACAGCTGGGTGCTAAACATAAATAGGAAAGAAAACTTAGCAAGGGAAATGGATAATGAATCCTGGGATTAGACACTCAATTCAATTAGGCGGGTATATATAAATGTTAGGCATAAACGGATCCAACATAATTATTTGCACAGGACTTATTTGTGCCCTTCTTAGCTATGCCGAACGAGCACAGATAGCAGGTTCACTGGGGACACATCTTCCACTGGTGTGGAACTGGGCTAAAGTTCAAAAGTTTTTGGTCACAACTTACTCAGATCTGCCATCTGGCTTATGTGTACTAAGGTCTACGGATTACATCGATCTCCCAAAAGGAATAAGTGGATATTTCTGCTTGTTAGGAAAAAAAAGAGGAAATAAAATGAAAATCTGCCATCCGTGTTGACCAGAAGAATGGCCATTACTGTGGCTTGCAGAGTGCCCTCATTGGCAACGCTCAGGGCTCTCGGCTGACCCAGCAGCGTGTGCCTTGTGGAGGAGGATGTGTTCCTTCCAACCTGCTGTCTGCATGCCTTGGCCACCCTGCCTCAGGCTCAGCATGTGCCAAAACTTCTGCCACTGCCTGGGAACAATATCTCATAGGAAGCCAGGGATTCAAAAACTTCACTTTTCTTGGTAGTTTACAGCTGTCTGAGGGAGGATACAGCACTTTCTTCCCTCCATCTCAATTTTAGAAGATTCTCTCCTTCCAGGCCCATTTTCTGATGGTAGCAGAGATCAGACAGTGGTTTGCAGGTGTAAATAGAAGAATGTGGAGGCTACCAAGTGTACTCTCACCTCATTCGGGCTACAGCTCTGTCTGTGACTAAAAATATGAAGCAAAACGATTTTCCTGAGCTGGCTTCTACCTATTGAGTAAACATCCAGCAAAGAAATTATTCACCAGTTCACCAAGTGACTTCAGATCCTAATGCATGATAAAATGAAAGGACAAAGAAGCTATAAATTTGGTCAACAAATCTTCCTTCAAATACACGATCCATAAAAAGTTGCATCTTGTTTACTGCTAACAGCTTAACACCACTGGTTTGTTGGGTTTGTGAACCATGATTCCTAAAGAAAAGATAACACACAAGAGGTT
Source organism: Penelope pileata (assembly GCA_013396635.1). Lineage (NCBI taxonomy): Eukaryota > Metazoa > Chordata > Aves > Galliformes > Cracidae > Penelope > Penelope pileata. The sequence continues at coordinate 259,945 of WBMW01004192.1, forward strand.
TTATTTTTTTTAAATTGATGGCACTAATGACAGATCAGCAAATTATTATCTTGCTGTGTGATACAATAAATAGAAGGCTGCCCTATAAAGCAAGCTGCCATCTCGGAAGACTGCTTACAGTTCCACCCATAGGTCTGAACTACTCCAAATTTAATTTCACAAGGAGTGAATTCAGATTATTTCATAACCCTTAAAGATGGCCCCAGTCTATTTTTAATGTGCTGCTGGCATTTGTGAAAACAGTACAATTACCGAAGCTGTTGCTAAAACCCACAGCTACAGAGTACTACTCGCCTAAAATGGTCTCTGGGACCATTGTGATGGAAAAGCTACTGACACTGCAGGCTGTCCAGGAAAGCTACTGTAAAATCTATACGGTGCTAAGTCATAACACGAACTTTTTACAGTCTCTCTTTTAAGGGAGCTCCATACATACAGCATAGTAAAAGGCCATTCCTGGTAGATGAGTACTGAAGGCTATGGTGTATGTAAGCTTCAACAAGATGAAAAAGCAATTCTGGTTTTCTTCTCACATTAATTGTGAGATAACAGCAAAGCACAATATAGCAACCACACAGTCACAATGGAAGGAAAGCAGTTCTTCTAATCCCTCACAGTTATTTGCTGTTCTTTGAGGAAACCCAAATGCTCCTAGCTCTCCAATAACAAACACTTGGAGTTTCTTTTCAGCCATTGTTGCTGACCTGGGTATAACTCTGCCATTAAAGCATCCAAAAAGCTATGGCACTCTGCTTTCCCTCTCCCCCAGCAAATGTCCCTGTAGCTGTTGTGGGCTTGGTGGTGAACAGTCTGGTTGAGAGGCAGAATAAAAACCTCTGGCCCTTGCTACAGAACACGTACTCCAGCTCCACAGGGTCTTTGCTACTGAGACTCCACAGGACCCTGCTAGAAGTGTCTGTCTGTTCAGCCCCGCACAGCCTCGCTCTGGCTAGGCCTTTGGATCAAACCCTTCTCATGTGAACACAGGGAGCGTCTGTGAAACTGTGGAGCAGATGTCTCCACAGAGACTCACAGATGCTGTCAGGACGGAACTTCAGGCTCAAACATTTGATGCATTTTAAAGAGGGATTCAGAATCAGACTCAAGCAGACAGATTGATCGTCTAACACTTCAAAGGCTTGAACAGAATTGTTGTTATATTTTTCCTTTGTGCTTCCCCCCACCCACTGGCACTAACTAAGGTGACTTGTGTTTAACTTGACATGTTGTGTGAGGTGTGCAGGAGGGGACTGCCACCTCCCAATTAAAGGAGTCGGGCAAGAATCATTAGCTGAAACAATGGCACAGAATGTGGGGCTGAAGGAGCTGAGCACGCCAGCAGAAAGAGAGCACCTAATGCAAACTCTGCTTTGGGGCACTTTGTTCTTGATTTAGCCATACACATGCAGCCTAGGCTGAACTTCCAGGACACTCGTTTCCTTTGGAGTAGGTGGTTTAAGAGAATCACAGGGTCTTAAAATGCTTTTCCTACTCCTCATCTTCAAGGATTGAAACACATCACAAGACTCAATGGATCTCTTTGAACAATTCACAAAAACCATCATGTATTTTCTCCATTAATTTACATATGTGTTTGTTGGGCTGTTTTGTGTGGGATCTGGGGGCTTTTTGGAGGGCAGAGAAGTACATTTACAAGTCAGTCATTAAACAAATAGCACATACAAAAGGTTGTCTTTGAAAAAAAAAAGAAAGTGAAATTGGGAGGAAATGGGGGCAAATGGATTTGTGCTCTTCCTCGAGGAACCCTAGGTACGGTCTGTGCAAAGTCTAACTTGGAAAATCGAAGCCACCAAAAAAAGAAAAAGGAAGATGGTCAGAAGTCTGGAAGAGATGACAGGGAGGCAGGAGTACTGGTGATACACAACTGCATTCATAAGCATGCAACTGGCAATGTGGAAATAATTCTGGAGAAAAGGGATTTGCCTTCTTTCAGCAGCTGCCACTTGGACAAGTTTTGCCATCTCAGCTACGACTCCTAGGCATCCCTCTTGTCCTGGGCTGAAGAGAAAGACTTATCTGGCAGTTAGTTCAAAGGGGACCTTTCATCAGTTGGGTTGAGCTGTGAGTTAGTGATAGGCATAAGTGTTTTATTGAAAATATCCCTCCCTCTCTTGTCATCAGCTATGGGATAACAAAGGAAGAGAGGAAATACAGCTGTAAGCATGGAGAAATACCAGTGAGATTATTAAGGGAGGCTTCAAACAACTCAGGGGATTACATGAACTACATAGGGAAAAAAATATCTACTGATGGGAAGAAGAAACTGCCTAAGACAAAAGTCAAAATGTCTCTCTACCATGTGTTCTCTGGATCAGCTCACTGAATGTAAGAAAGAATGTAAGATAAACTTCTCCCCAAAAGGAGGGCAAATGGGGATAAAAGCTACAACACAGAAAATGAACAATAGGTTGTAATTTTACTGGTGTTGATTTAATGAGGAAAGAACATGAGATTGTTAAAGAAAGATGCTAAAGCTGAATTCAAAGTTTACAGTCAGCTGGTGTGTAGCTTGGCAAGAGGGTGAGTTATTACTTAGGAGAAAGTTTGAGGGTCTTGTTAGGGAGACGCCGGAGAGGAGGGCACTTTCAGTGATGTCCCCGCTGTGTCCATTACTGAGTGAGGTCAAGGAGCCAAGGGGAATAAAGCACAGAATAACCTAAGCTCTCTCCTGTGTGCTAGAAACAGGGCCAGATCAGTCATGAAGAGAAAAGAGGCACTTAGGCACAAAGGAAGAGCCTCTACTATCACCTGCAACAAAGGCGCTGAAGGAATTACATGTCTGAATATTTTTATTCAGCCGACTAGGAATCAGAGATGGCTCAAAGGGACTTAATTTCAACTGCAACCTTTCTTTCCCCTCAGCTCTCCTGTTTCCTAGGTATATGTTAGTGCATAAAAGGCCTGCTGGGAGACTCGAAGGGTAGGGGCTTCTTGTCTGTCCGCTGACACAAGTGTCTTGGGAATAGCTGTCATCCTGTTATTAAATATTTAAATATTTCGAGAGCAAGCTAGATTCATCAACCTCTGGAAAGAGTAATCAAGAGAATGAAAGGTAGACAAAAAATAGAAGAACGAGGGTGGCTATTCTGGGGGAGAAGATGGGATCACCAGAGGAGAAAATATGCAAAGAGAGGAAAAACAGGCGGAGAAAATTGATGAGAAAAGGAACAAAAACAAGACACAAACAAAAGGGAAAGCACTGAAACAATACATAAGAAGTAATAGGGAAAACAGAAATGGAAAACAAGCTAAAGAAATACCTATGAACTCTCTGTCTGTGCCTGCGAGTAAAAGCAAGCAAGTAAGCAAGCAACTGGGCAAGCAAGCAGGCAAAATGTGAACAAGCAGTACAGAAATTCTGGACAAGGTGGTCAAGAAAATTAAAAAACAGTAAGAGGCAGATAGGTTAGGTAGAGAAAAGAGAGAGAATGAACTTTACTGAGAGCCAGAAACATTCCAGTGTTGGGGAAAGAAGGTGACTTTCATGATCACAAACAGGAAATACATGTATTTCATTCATTGTACCATTTTCCTGCTTGATTCACAAAGCAGTATTTTCTCCAGAACTAAACACAATACCTACTGACTTAGCTTTGACACAGTTTATGAGGGTCAAGATGATTATTTGGGGTTCTCCCATCCTTAGAAAATGTACGTGTCAGCTACAGCAAAGGAAGATATCTGGCACAGATGGCGACGTAGTTCATCCCAAGCCTACCAAACAGCAGTTTGAGACAGAAGGGGACTCTGAAGAAAAAAGGAACAGAATTGAACTGGCAGGGCAGTAGAAGTACTCTTGACATTGCTCAGCATTTCACCTGATGCTTTCAGGAAGGGAAGCCCTGGACCACAGTGAGCACTCATCAGAGTGATGGGACACAACACAGTATGGTAAGCATTGGAGAGTCTTGATCTAAGCAGCCTAGGCTAGCCAGGAAGCTGAAGCAGTCGGCTGAATGTTAACAGCACTCAGATGGTGCTTTCAGCTGCAGATGCCAAAGCTTCTTACAACCAGAATTTCAATATCACGGTGATCATTTTACAGCGAGGGAACTACAACCACCAGGGTGCCGTAACTCATTCAAGGTAACAAAGCAGGTAGCAAGCTAGGAACAGCTCCAAACTCCCAATCCAGTGTCCTTTTCATTCTACCCATGGACTTGTCAGACTTTCCTTCTAACATCAGCCTCTTTGAGCTGCAAACATTACAGGCTGGAAGTAGAACATGCAAAAAGTCAGTGCAGACAGGAAGGCAGTTGTGCAGTCAAAACAAGTGCAAGCCACAGTCTTGTGGGGGAAGCTATCAGAAATAGGCCAGCATGGTAAAAATAAAACAAAAAAGAGAGAGAGGGAAAGAGAAAGAAGTCGAGGATTGTTCAACAGAGAATTAAAAGGCGTTTATTCCATCCTGGCAAGGATAATCTAAACACTATTGTGGTTAAATGTTTGCCTACTGCAGATCATGTTACAGCAGATTTTTCTATTCAAAGGGTTTGTTAATGGCTTTGCTATTCCTTGCATGGGTCTTGAAAAAAAGCACATGCTATGAATGCAATATCTTTGGTTTTGATGCCAGAGGTTGTGAAAGGAAAGTTGGGAAAGAACTGGCACACAGAAGGAAACAGCCAGCCCATTTAGGAATACTCCATTAACTCATAGGAGAAGATTCCCCCAGGACACAGTCCCAAAGAAGACCCCTGGCGAGTTTAGGCTTGTACATCATTTGTCCTATCCAGAGGGCAAGAGAGTTAATGATTATATAGACACCTTGCTGTGTTCAGTATCGTTTGTGCCTCTCGATCAAGTGATGCAGATTACAAGGAATAGCAGGCTGAGAGTTCAGTCATATGGGAAGCAGAGAGAAAGAGACACACACAAATGCATACCCCAGCACCACACACAGAGCCGCTCACATCTTACCAGAAACACCATGAGCGATTTCACTTGCCACTAAAGGTTTCAGACTCGAGGGCAACATTTACATAGATAAAGGTACGCATATGGGTTCTGTAGCTTTGTACTCATTACTTGAGGTGCTCAGTATATCTCCATAGTGGATGCGTAGGCAAAAAATCTGGATTAAAAAGAGGGATGAAAAAATCCTCCTACCTAATTAACATAGCTTTTTGTCTAAGGAACCACCAAACATCATGGCATTTCAGGAGTTATTGATGGCATTTGGGGAGGTTACCAGGGATTTCATGGTCCCTACAGCAGATGATAAAAGGGGGAGGAGGAGGGAGAGCAGAGGGTCCAAGAAAACTTATTAAATTTTGGGCATCGAACTGGATTCAAGGAGAAGAGAATCACACCTCGCAAGGGACCGGGACAAAAATCCTGTGAGATTACTGGCTCAGCTGTGGCAAGCTAATAAGGTTATTCTGAAGCAGATGCAGTCGTTAATACAGTGGTGGCATGGGGATCTCCCGAGAGGGGTCAGAGCCATGATAACTCACAGTAGAGTAATGCGCAATATATTTGTGGCCAGATCTTGTGATGGTAACTAAATGAACCTGTGTCAGCTCTCTGTCATTTAACCCACTTTGTTCTTAATCCTGTTTCAGCAGGGCAGGGTTTCCTCATACTGCCAAGTTTCTTGAAGACAGCCTTGAAAAGCGGCAACGTTTTAGGCAAGCTATAGGGCCATTAAACAGGAGATTCAGGTGGACTAAAAGTCAGTTTTGGGAAACTGCCACATAATAGCTCACATTAATTCCAAATTTATAAAAATAAGGCAATTTCTGTTATTTATATGTATCAAGACGAGCTGTTGGCAGTTTTTTGTGTGCTATGGAATGACGGGAGCAATGGAAGAAAGAGGTGGGTTTGACATGAAATGTCACATGCTAGAGCTTTTCATGATATTTGCAGTACCAGCAAAGTAATTTGTGATAAATGGTTAAAGATTGTTGGATTCTATCACAAAATCTACAAGCACTGAGCTTATTGGGGACCAGTGATAATGCTGCTCAGGGCCAGTGCTCTGTTATGCTTAGCGCCTGATGCACTCTTTATGGCCAGATATGTGCAAAGGGAACAACTATTCACTCGCTAACTCTTGTTTCTGCCTAGTGGCAGTAGAAGTCAAAGTCAGCCATCTCGTTATTACTGATGGCGTGTGTTTCACCAGTACTTAAAAATCAAGTTCTTTGTACCGAGGACCTTACAGTCTGAATCAGATGAACAAGTGAGGATTTCACTGAGGGCCACGTTGAGGAGAATGGCAAGATCAAGGAGAGAGAAGAGGGAGAGATTTGTAAGGAGACCTATTAGAAAGATATAGGATTGTTTTGAAACACAGTGGCACTGGGAAGTTGCAAAGTCAGGGATAAGGAGAGACAGCAAGGGCAGGGTAAGGAAAAACTACAGAGGGGGGAACACAGGAACATCTTTTGGGAGGAGAGAACTTCTAGTCCTAAATAGGAAAGAAATGAGTGTAGTAGACTAAGCACATCCTCAAATCAAGTAGTCTTTAAAAGGATTAGTACAAGTGGCAGAGCTCACACTGAAATGGCCTGTGTCATTTACATTGCCCTGTAAAAAAAGACGATTTCTGCACAGGATAGTATGGTTGGATGCTTGTCCTTCTCTTCCTTAAAATGGGGACATTGAAAAAAAGCTGCGCTGGACAGATGATAAGCAGGTAGATGATGCAGTATATCATCACAGTAGCAGCCAGCTGCAAAAGGCTTGACATTGCTGGGCAAGGAGCCTAGTGAAGCTTACGAAAAATTACTGAGACAGAAGAAGACAGCAAAAGCTCTTTATTACACTGGAAAAGAAGACAATCCAGGGAGAAGAAAACATGAGTAGGAAACCCAAGTCCCGGGGTCTAAATTGGCCTGGGTGACTCAGTGTGTGATTGGGTTGAATCACTTTGAGCTTGCTCCCACAGGGGAGCTCCCTGCAAAGTATCTCAGGCTGTGATTCTGCAGTGCACTGACTCTCTGTATGGATGCCCCAAGTGTGCAGTTGGTGCCCAGTTGCTCTTTACATCGCAAGCCATTCCTCTGCCTTAGGAGCATCTGCAAAGGCAGCCAGGGTGGAATACCTAGTGTACTCTGCAAATTTACAGCCTCTGATACTTACTGATCTTGCCTATGCAGAAAAGCCTTTATTCTCCCCTTACTTACTTGCAGCCCTCTTTTGTAAAATAAGTGTCCTCTGGGCCCTGTTGTGAGATTTAATTCATGTTTTTGCAACACACTGAGATTCCAGGTGAGAAGTGCAGCGGGCAGTAATGCTGCTTACACCTCCAACCCCACCAAAGAGCAGAAAAGGCCAAACCTCAATTGGACATCAGGACAATTCTTCACACACAACCTGTGCAGGGCAACAGCACACTTTGCATATGTGAGCATTCGGTTCATGGGGGTGGAATCTGACATTGGCTGCTACAAAAGCCCTCCTTGGGCACCATGGTGATTGCCACTGCATAATGGCAGGTGATGCATGTCAGAAGGATTTATCCAGATAAGGGAAAAATCTGCAGATGTTTTAATCAGTACCAAGATAGATCTTGTTTATATCAAGAACCTTTTTAACACAGCATTGCTGGTTTGGTCCGACATCATCTCCTGCAGTGTGTGGAGACAGGCCAGGAGTATGAAGGCTACAGAGCAGAGCAGGAAGAAAGTCAACTGTGAAATTGGTAATTTTATGAGTTTCACGGGGGGTTTTGTTGTTAGACACAATGCATTTGGAACAGAGTGCCCGGGGTAATACCATCCACACAGTGTCCATTTGTCAGCTATAGGTAACGATATCTTTAACCTAGAGTTGCACGGATACATACAAAGGGATTTGAAAAGTAGGGTATAACTG
>WBMW01004192.1:275289-277789 GCA_013396635.1 Penelope pileata
TTTTTAGAGAGCAATGGGCTGCAGGAAGCTCTCCCTGCCATTCTCCTCCTTTCCTCACCGTCACAAATAAGAGTCCCATTTGAAAAAAAAAAAAAGGTAAAAAAATACCAACAAACAATAAAAATGCACAGGATCTATCTACAGCATCCATGAAATATACCTCTGAACCCAACAGTAACAGGAGTAATGAAAGAATTCGTAAGAATGTGAAGTTCCATTTGGTTTGTCATTGTCATGTCCACAATTAGGTAGCTTTCTCGTTATATATTTATTTTACAGAGATTTTGTAAGGAATACAAAATCAGTTTTGATATCTGTCCAAAGTCTTGATTGTAAGACTGGTCATACTATTCATAAAGCCTCAGGCTTCTCCCTTGGAATTTCAAGGAATTAATTTTTCACTAAACACCTGCTAAAAGGCTATGCTGTTGCACTTGGGCATACAATTTAATCTTTTTGTGCTGTCTCCCAGCACTTTCATTGCTGTCTACGGATTTCACATGCAGGGAAAATCTGAGCCCAGTACTAAAGAGATGAGGACAAAAAGTAGTACCCATACAGTCAGATTAGAGAAAAGAGGAATATTCTAAACATTCCTTCTTTGATAAAAGACTCAGGAGTTTCTTCATGTCTCTGACAGATAGACAAATAGAAGTGTTTACTAAAAAAATGCAGCATATGTGTGAGCTTGGATATAGCTGTTGATAGCAGTGAAAACAGAGGAACCACTGTGCTAGTAGTGTATGTTACACACTGAACTACACCACTGTATATAGTATTAACTTGTACTGCTTTACTCACCTCATACAACAGAATCCAAATTAGGTCCCATTATTACATTGAAGGCTCACACTCAATAGCAGTTAAGCTTCTTTGAATGGATTCCCTATTGTATAAAAAGTATGCCAGTCTTTGACTGCCAAAATCAATTAGTCACATTCATTATGCCTCTATTTATTAATGCTGTACACTTTATAATGCATTTGCTGCTGAACAAAGAAAGTTATAAAATATCAAATATGTGTTATGATTGTAATTATAGCAAAAGAAGTAATGATCTCTTTTAGTCGCTAACTGGTTACAAAGCTCCTGTAAAGATTACATTAGTGGTGACAGATTTATGATCTTTTGCAAGATGTAATCCTTTCTAGTTCACGTTTTTCAACAGAAGAAGAATGTGATTGGTTACAGGTTATTGGCTTCAATAGTTACATTCAGCAGAGATTATTGTGCTTCTGCCTCCTATAATCCAAACACGCAATGTAATCTTAACAGATGCAATTTTAATCTGTATTGCACTATTATAACAAAATGGAGCACCATAAGGCTTTTTATCAACAGAGGGTTCAGTGTTAACTCAATGATGTTAAGAATGACCAACTAGTATTAAAAAAACAGCAAATAATTAAACCCAATCTGAAAATGAAGGAAGAACAACATCGCCATTCTTGCAACAGTAGGTTTTGATGGCATTACTATCAAGCTGTTACACCTTAACTTATTAAAAACTAATTCCAGTCATCAATATCATATAGCTAACATTTTTTATGAGTACTGCACAATAGTAATTGAAACCTACGTTATGTTTTACATTCCCTCGTAGATAATTGAGCATCCTACAGTTCAAAAAGGACAATTTTAAATATATATATTATTAATCTGAAGCAGCAAAAAAATGCTGACATACATGGAAAAATGAAAGGCCAGGTGAAAAACTTATGAAGGCTCCATATTTCTACCACAAACAGAGCATGTACAAATTGCACTACATTTCCCAACCTTGGCTCTCACAGCATAGCTAGTGGCGGTACCCCAGTACTCCCTTCTTTTCCAAAAATGTGTCCAACTCCCTCTGCTTATTTCCACTGCTGACTTTGGCAGAATGCTCCATATTCCATCCACCCTTTTTTACAAAAAAATATTCCCTCTTAAACTGTTTGTCTGCTGCCGTCCAGTCACAGCCTCAGTCATGAACCCTTTGTTTTCAAATTGGTTGCTACTTCAAAAAGCCGACTGGCATCAAACTGATTTCCTTTTAGGAATATAATCCATCTCTCTTAAATCCCCTCTCAGACTTTTTTTCCATAAGCTAAAGAGGTCTCATTTTTCTGTCTTCACATTGCATTTTTATTTGAGAATGAAAAAATATCTTTTTGCCAAATGTCCCTTTGAAACTTTTTTTTTTTTGCGCATTCAGCTTTCCTCTATCCTTTACCCCCATTTTATGCTCATCGGAGACGTTTCATAACATGGTTACAAGCCCTCTTTCAACCAGCTGTGCCCTGGAAGTGGGGCTCCTCCTGCTCAATGGGTGCTGCCAGATGAAGTTCTCCCCCTTTGGGCTTTGCTCCTGCAAGGTTTTACATGTGCTGCCAAAGCCCTGTGCCCACCTGTGTCATTTTAGAAACAGATATTTTCAGCAGCTTCAAGGCATGGGATCTTGGGACAAAGTATTTTATGTTTCTGCTGCACTGCAGACCAACTGAGAAGCCAGTGGGCA
>WBMW01004192.1:282789-354780 GCA_013396635.1 Penelope pileata
TTACTTAGTAAAAGAATAAACAATCACCATCTTCTCCTACATCCCTTCATTCCTTTAAAAGCTAGTAGTTTGAAATAAGTCTCAGAATGCAAATGAACATTCTTTTCATTTATCTGTTCTTTCCTTCCTTTCTTCCAAAGCTCCAGCAATAATTACATTTTCCTTATCATTTGTTTAGGAATAAACTTGTGCTGCACTTGCACTTAATGTATGGCTCTTTCACACTTTCAGTGTTCTCAGTGGCTTCTTTGGAAAGTGGAGGGTAGCATGCACATGCTGTTTGCTGGCTCTGTTTCTTCTTACCACCTCCTCCCTGTCTTCCTCCTGCATATGAATCATTGCAAACCATTTTTTCACATTTCTCACCGATCTCTCATGCCAACCTCTCCCACCCACCCCTTAGATGTGTTTGGAAGGCTGTAGTTCACTGCTACTCAAGTATGTGATGAAGTCTTCAAGACAGCCACATCAACTGAAATAGCCAACGGAGCAAGCCAAGCTAATTAAAACACAGTGAATTAGAATATAGCTACAAGAGTAAAAGATACTCAGAAAAAGACACAGAGCTGCCCACTAATACAGCTAAAAGAGCACCAGAGTCTTACTACTTAATTGCACAGGCTACTGGCAAGCAGGTTTTAGCTACAACAGATGACTCCCCTTTAGCATCCAAGTCCTGTACAGATTATTCTAAATCAGACTTTTTCATTACGATGAGTTACTAAGAATTACTTCAGAATCTACAGTTGGTGTTAAACAATATTTGTTTAAAACAGATTTGAGGGAAATCTTGTTAAAAATTCTGAATGGTATTGGAATTTTGAGCATACGAGCTTGCCATTCTAAACCATTTGATTAAATTTAACCATAGGAAACTCTTCCAAGACCTAATGAAGCAGCAATTACATCTGAAGAGGGAGCCAAGCCAAGAATTCTACCATTCCAATAGCTCTCTTTGAACATCATGCTACAATATCTAATCTGCTCTGTTTTGAGTTTACACTTACCATAAATCTCCGAGCTTTTGGATCCGTATAAAATAAACCATTCAGGTAAACACGGCTCTTATTCTTTTTTTTTATATAAGTAACTTAGCTTTTTCCTATTGTTTAAAAAATTGAGATAATTTTACGTTTTCAAAAATTCATAAAAAAAAAGAGCCCTGTGTATGAAATACAATCCAGATGAATTTAAAAATTATGCAAGTATTTTCTGGGTCTGGTTGAAAAGCAGATGCTGCCTCCATGCTCACTCCCCATCTTTCACAGTACTTCAACATGAATTTTGACAAACAGATCTAAACAATGAAAAAAGGCAAAAGAAGGACAAAATAAGTTTTTATTTTTTTAAAACAAACGTACCAAATTGTGATTTCACTTGCTTTGTCATAAGAATTTGCTTTGCAGCTCACTGAAGACAGCATAGCTGTGTTGGTGTAGGTGGGATAAGAATCACTGCCACCACTTTCACTTTTGATTAAAAGGAAGAACTGTTAAAATTGGATAATGGTTTCATTTGTAATACCCTCGGCAAACACAGGTTGCTCGGTCTTTTCAGCAATGTTATTACACTGCACAAAGATGACCCTTTTTGTGATTTAAGATGTAACTGGAGGAGTCCAAATACAGCCAAATGGATGGAGGCAATTCTGCTCTATTTCCAGATTTCCAGCATTTCTTTATTGTATGTAATAGAACATTTTAGCATAATAATTCAGAGGTCCTGAGATACAGAAGACAGGGAAATAATGTTGAAAAGCAATTCTTCACGTTTGCCTTTCACTACATCAAGTGCAAATGGTGAACTTAAACATGAAAATACAATTTGCTCCTTCTAAAAGTCTACATCCTTATCTCTGGTAAAGAACACACATTCATTTCCAGTGCCTCAAGGTAAAGACTAAGGCATCTATCACAAGTACAGTGAATATCTGAAGGATTTGGAAGCAATCTTTTCATAACGTTGCTTTGGAAGGGAAGCAGGGTTATGAGTTACTCAAAATTCATAGAGATTATTAAGTTTCCATCTACACAGCAGATATGGCAACATATTATTTCCCATCAACAGTGTTCTCACCTGCTGAGAATCCCTCTCTGGTTCAAGACAGCCATTCATTATGATACATTAGCACTGTACTGCACAAACCAAAGTCATGCCCCATCGATGAACTGGGCAAGCCCATAATACCTACACTCCACTCATGAGGGCTGTGTTTACTTATCATCCAAGCCCCTCATTTTAGCAATTTAATAGGTAAGTAATTTCTTACTTCAGCAGATTTTTCTGTATTATTAGGTCAGGTCTTTCTGGAGAAATGTTTGGGTGTTAAAAAGATTTACAGGCCTTCCCAAAGCTCTGCCATATCAGTGGAGCATACACTGACAGCAGGGACTCTTTATGACAAGAAAAGCTGATCAGCTGCAAGCTTTCCTATTGATGGATCCAAGTCTTCACCCCGGTCTAAACTAAGCCTGTGGGTTTTGTGTTTTTCTTCTTAGCCTTCTTTGAGGCCCGCAGAAAGTTATGAAATAGATTTTTCTAGTCCTCCCAGGAGCAAGACCAGGTTCACATCTTGACCTCAGAAACAAAGAAGCCCACAAAAGCCAGTCTACTCTGCCTAACACAAAGCAAACTACAACATGCAACATAGGGCAATATTAGGAGTGAGAAATGACAAACAATGTATCAATACTGAGGAGGAAAAATAATAAAACCTGACCATATTAAAAATCCTAGCAACAGCAGTACTAAACAACACAATTTTGACTCTGCTATGGTCTTCCTCACCAAGGCTGGAAGCATGATATTCATCTTAAAAGAGTGCTTATTTGGAAGGAAGTTTTCAATTACAAGTCAACAAAAATGAAAATCTTTATTGTAGAGCATTGTTTATTTTTAGATCTTGTGGTCACCTTACTCTGTAACCATTCTACCTTATCTATTGGTACGGTAATGTACAGCCACACATGGCCTCTTGCGACAAGGCATACTACAAAAATACAGCTTAGAGAAGTGAATCTGCTCTCCACTACATTAATGTATATCAGCTCAGTCAACTGGGAGGCATTGGTGTGATACTCGAATAAGGAAAGAATTGGGCCCTGATATGTTGAACAAGTTGCCCAAAGATATTGTAGAAACATGAAGGCTGTTTAACTGTAGGTTCAGGATCACAGAAGACAACAGAAGTGTGAAAATGCTAAACACTAGTTTTCACAATGAAATAGTATTAAGAAAACAAAATACAGTCCTATGCTAAATACACAAATACTGAATTCGGGTGGAAGTGGCTCACAAAGCATCAACATTTTGACACAAGTAAGAAACCAGATTATTGCCAAAGACTGCAGGAGTGGAACAGCTATTTCCCATTAGCATGAGTGGCAGTGGTGGTTGTGCAAATCCCATGTATGCTGATGGGAGAATGGCCCCAGAAATCTCCATGACCTTGACGTGCAATATTTATGTCTACACCTTTAGCCTCTTGCACATAATGAGATGCAATCTTTTAGCTTTATGCACTTCACCAGGCATTCAATTAGAAAAAGCAAATTTGGGTGGGGGGGAAAGAATGCTAAGCTATTTAGACAGAAGGTAGTGAATCAAAAATTGCAAAACTTCAGCTTTCAAAAATAGCCTAAGTGACCTCTTACAATACTCTGACCACTCCATCACAAGCAGGAGGCAACCCCTGTGAAGAGCGAATTCTGGCAAAGTTCTCTCTTCACAGATGATGCACAGCTTAAGCTATAATGAGTTTTTGGGTTACAAATGCTGAACGCATTAATATTCCTTGATGATAATTATCACAGTATAAGCACCTTTCCCAATGTGAGTAGCATAAAGCAACTGAAGCAGCATTTTTACTACATTTGAAACAAGCTGGAAAATGGGATTTTCTACTCTCGTAACCTGAGGTCAACATACATCAAGCTATGCATATTAAATACATCTTCCCTATATAACTATATAGACCTTTCCACATATTCACACACATGCATTCAATTAACAGCCTAATTTTTTTGAATACTCACACAAATATGCTACACATATGAACACAATTTCCCATGCAAAATAAATCCAACATTATGAATACAACCCATATAATTCATACAGTCTACATTGATATTTCTTTGATAGTGAGTTATTTACTTAGAAAAAAATGCAAGTATTTACTTAGAAAAAAACGCAGGTATTAGCTGCTGATACAAATTGAAAATTAAAAAATATATAAACATCTAGCCAAACTGAAAATGAAATTTGCAGGAAAATACTGCTTTCCACTTTCATGGGTTAAACTAGCAACACTAACTGTGACTTATACCCATCACAGATTGCATTTTTTTTTAGGAGCAGCTGAAAAAAATGGTTCTTCAGTGAGCCCAAATACTTGCAGACAGCTCATGGACTAACTAATGAGTAGGGGCACTGGAGATATCTCCAGGAAACAGTGGAACAGCCGAGCACCTGCAAAGCTGTTCCTTACCTGTCACTGCAGCCAAAGACTGCCGACCCTTTGTGCTGCCTCTGCATGGGGCACTTCCATGCTGATCCGAGCAGAAGCAGCAGACCTATCCATTAACAGTCAGACAGGCTCGCCCAACCTTTGTATCCTATTCTTAATCATGAACTGGGGGAAAAAGAGTGCAAGTCATGCGTGGCACCTAAAATCTGAAAGCAACCCCCAAAACAGGAGAATACCCATCTCATCACACATCGAAATCAAATTCCTTCCAAAGATAACATGAGATATACACTTCTTTAAACAGTATAAATGGGCTCGGCTGTATTTTAAGTGCCGGGCATTTAATTATTATACAAGTACTTACTGAGGATTAATTAGCATACAACAAGGATCTGAAACATGCAGACATTTGTCAAAGAAGACAGGGTTTCTAATGATTTATTATTGTTTGATTAACAACATCATGCAGCAACTATGTTATTAAATCTCTATTTTGCATTCTACAGAACCTAAAAGCGTTACCTAGTGATGTACTGTCAGGCTCAGAACAGGGTAACAACTTGATCTTTGCTTTTCCATCACCCCCATCTCAGAAAATGTTCATTGTTACAAACAATACATTGGTAAGAAGCCTTCAAAAATATCACACTGTGAGTTGCAGGGTTTTTACTAAATGCTGTAATACTGTTTCAATATTCTGTGCAAATAAACTCAGTGCAGCTTTCTTCTATCAGTGACAAAATGGGAGTCAGTTTGAACCCTTAATCCGAAAAATGGGAATCAATTCTGGTGTTCCATGGGTGTGAAATCTGCTGAATGCATTTATGCCATGTTGTCCTGCACCTCATTTAGGAAATACGCCATGTTACAACCATTTCAAGAACTAAAGTAGAATTTTACTTATAATGTGCTGCAAAATGCCTCAAAATCTCATTTGAATATACGGCGAGGTTTTGAGGGAAGCTTTGCTAAATATTTAACAGCACTATTGGCTTATTAAATACTGTAATATGAAAGCCATGAAAGGATGATATAGAGTGCATGCCATTTTTTTTTTCACTTAACATTGGTGCTCACTTTGAACACTGTATAAGCCCATTCATCAGAAGAACTGATGCATGATAAAAAGTATTTCTTCTTATAAAATAAATGTAGCAATGGCATCTTGCTATTATAAAAATGATTAAATCCCTCTTTGGTTAATTTTGTAAAATCTGTTACTCTTTAGTTAGAATCCCCTTTCCATCCTCCCCATTAAAACATCTGAAAAGATTGCGTCTGAAAATAAAAAGTGATGTAGTGAAATCAGGTGAGCACAAGATCTATTGCTTACAGGGGAAAAAAAGAGTCAGGTACTGAACATGCAGCTTCACTTTATCATACACAGAAACCGCATGGCTGACCATTTTACAGGTGGAAAATTGAATACATTTTTGTGCATGTCAAAACGTACTTGACAACTAGATAACACAGTGTCAGTCTGTTAAATATATAGATGTAGGACTGAAAATATTCTATAAAAATAAACACTTCTCTTAAAATGAAATCAAAGTACCTTTGTTCACGGCAACAGATGTATTTCAGTATGAATCACTGAAAACAAATTTAAATCCACAATGAAATATATTAATATAAACTAACAAAAAAAATCTCTTGGCATGGAATTGCCTGCAGAGTGTGCATTCATTCTGTAAACACTGTAACAACGATTATCTGTCCTTCCAGCTCTCAGTGGAGACTCTGCTTTTGAAAATGTCTTGTGGTGACTTACTAAATTCAGGCTATTTCAATTAGTATTACTGCACATTAAAAATTAATTGTATTAAAGAGTGGATTAAGGTTTACATTTCAATTCTACAGTGTGTGCGGTAGAAATGACAGGTAAAAATCAATGTTCTCTAGCCCATAATCGGAAGTTTGTACAACCAAATACCGTGGAACTGGCGTCAGTTTTAAAGGAATTGATAGTTCAATTCAAGGTGTGTCAGTTCTAATTCCTGATTTAAATTGCAATGCTACACAGCCACAGCATTAGGCTAAAGAAGAAAATGAAAAAAAGCTGCCTTGCAATGAAAAAAATGTGTCATCTTCATAAAGATGGAAAAAAATCCAAATTACAGCTCAAAATTCATGTTTGGTATCACTGAGGGAAAAAAGATATTTTAATGGGATGAAGACTTCATTACAGAAGGCATATTTTTTTTCCTTATATAGAACATGTTGCTAAAATGCCACCCAGAATTGCAATTCAGGCGCCAGTCTTAGAAACACTTAAGGACATATGTAGCCTTATTCACGTATAAAACAAAGCTTGTGGAATCTATTTTTATGAATAAAATCATATGCATATTTACATATTTTCAATATCAGATCTTTTCATTACAATTCTTCACGTACATGCAAGACCTTTTAAAACTTCTCCTGCTTGCAAGGGGTAGTAAAAGACGGAGATGCACAAATGTTATTGAACCTGAAGAAACTTCTGCTTTGGTTACAGGTCTTTGTGCAAACCATCCTGATAAGGACAGCACCAAAGAACGGGGCCATGAGAGCCACAAGCTGACACGCTCAGGAGCCCTGCTACTGTGTAAGCCACAACAGAGCTGGAGCTTCTGCTTCCACTCATCAGCAGAGCAGCAGCCGGGATGCTGAATTCCCATCTGAAGCGGGAGTGGGGACAGGAACATCGCTATCAAACATATTAAAAAGTGTTAAGTGTTCAGGCACCATGCCAGAATGAGAAGGGTACATGGGGATGGGCAACGATTCTCTTTACCTCTAGTAATTGCATTAGTTATGCTCTCCTGAGCTGCCCTGTTGTCACAGAACACAGGACAATTTCTTGGCCTCCACATATATGGAGCTTTCCATTTTATTGCCTGAAAAAGCAGTTAAAAGTTGCCTTCATGACAGAACGCTGCCTCTTATATGACTGAGGCTGAAACCTTCACTATTACCTTGCTGAAACTTGTATTTAGACACCCCACATGGGAAAGGTTTTTGAAAACAAAATGTCTTTATTGAAATATTTGTGTCTTTACAACAATAATAATTTTCCTTAGTTGGGTGAAACTGAATGCTGTGGAAGGTTCCTTGAGATCATGGCACAGGATGATAAACTGACACCACTGCTATAATTCTTCTTTTGAATGGGAACACAGTGCCAAAAGGAAAGGAAACAGCCCAAGCAAAATTATTTTTGCACTCTTCTGTATTGTAAAATGTATGGGGAATCGCAAGAAATGAAATAGCATGCTGCACTTGTTATAAACCTAGTATTGTTCCTGTGTGAAAGTGGCTAGCAAGAAACGCCTGTCACTTTTATCAACAACAAGCTAATATTTTAAAAAGCAAACAATGAAGACCATATCAAGTTGAGTCATCAGATCAAGCTGGCATCACTGAAGTATTACAAAGCCACCAAGGATACCAGAGCTTGGGACTGAACAGTCATTGGTGCGCACCCAAGAGACAAGTTGATGTCCACAATGTTTCTAAAGATCCCCTGTGCTATGCGAATGTCCAACAGCAAGTTTGGTATCAAGAGAGCAAAGAAGATGGGATGTAATAACTACAATAAAAAAATAATCTGGTGCAAATAGACCCCAAGGTGTAGTAGTCATCCCCATGCAACAATCACCCTTCACTGCAATTTACTGATGTTGCTTCATTACAATACAGCGTACAAAGGGGGCAATATTAAGGCATACTATTTAAAGCTACAAGATCCATGGTGCCAGCTACAGCTGGTACTGAATTGAGACTATAGACTACAAAGAAGATAATTTCAGCAGAGAACACTGAAAAGTGAAAACTTTCCTGAAGGTGCACAAGTGTGTCATTGTTACAAGACTTAGCTGAATCCACAATAAGTAATTGAAACTAATGACTGCCAATACATTTTATAGGGTGAATCCACAAATTCTTTACAAAAGTGCAGCAATAAGTGGTCACAAATTAAAACAATAACCGAGGAAGACAGAGAAATGCAACTGGTTTAGATAAGGGAGAAATACATGTTTTCACCCAATAGCAGAAGGTATAGAAATTGAAGAAGAGGTTTTTGCAGGGTAAAAGACCTGCGGAATAGATGGACTTTGAAACAATGTTCAGAATTGCAAAGACAAGGGACAAATTCTGAAGAGGAATAAGTATTATAGACTCATGAAAGCCATCACAATTTCTGTTAGCTTTCTGTTTGTTAGCTGATTCTGACTGCGGAAGAAATACAGGGCAACTCTAGTGTGGAGATGGGGATGTGAAGAATAGAAATCAGTTGGACTGCATCTGTAAGACGTAATGATATAGCAAATCTATAGCATACCTGATCCATGTTTATAAGTGTCTTAGTTGCGGGAGGCAAATGGAGGTGGGGAACCTCTTTTCGGTGGTCACTGGGGACAGGACAAGGGGCAATGGCCTTAAGCTGGAGCACAGGAAGTTCTGCACCAACATGCGGAAGAACTTCTTCACGGTGCGGGTGACGGAGCACTGGAACAGGCTGCCCAGGGAGGTTGTGGAGTCTCCTTCCCTGGAGATATTCAAGACCCGCCTGGACGCCTACCTGTGCAACCTGCTGTAGGGAACCTGCTCTGGCAGGGGGGGTGGACTCGATGATCTCTCGAGGTCCCTTCCAACCCCTGCAATTCTGTGATTCTGTGAAAAGGGAGGAGCAATTTTTTAAAAATTGGCCCCTGAAATGGATAGAAAAGAAACCAAATTTGGGAGGTCTCATGCAAGCAGCAGAACTATCCAAGAAGTAATAAAAATTACAAACAATTTAATGACTTGCTATTTACAGCATCACAGTGCTTTTCATCGTATGTTAACTAATTTCTCTTTAAACATCTCCTTAAGGTAAGCATAACGTCCATTCCAAATTTCAGTAACTTGTGCTAGGCTACTGAAGAAGTCATTAAGAATGCTGGAACCACCACAAAGTCACATCTATTCTGATTCCCACTTCAACATTATGAACCAAAAATTGCTTTTGTGGCCTGTCAAGGAAAGACTTGGAAAACAGAACTTACAACAAGGAGCACACTGTCATCCTTCTTCCCCCAATTAAGGAGGGAAAATAGCATAACAATGCCATAAAGAAAAAGGGGAAAGAGAGACTGTGTGATGCCATGACAAAGTTAACTGTATTTTGTGGGAGTTTGTGGAGCAGGAGAATCCAAAGTCAAAGAGCCTTCCAAATCTGCTTCTTAAGGATATGAATGGGAAGGGTACATTTAAGAAAAAAAAGGCAGCCAGTGTGTCGAGAGTGCTTCTTGTTTCAGAGAAGTGAACTTCTACTGCGGCTTTAGGCTGAAGGAGACAAGGAAAATCACCAGCTCACAGAAAGATTGGCCTGGAGGACCCATCACTAGGGTTGAAAGAGATGCACATGCAGCACAAAAGCAGCAGTTGATGTAAAATACAATAACCTAGGTGACATATCATAGAAATTAGACTTCTATTTTCTGTCGTCTAATTTATTCCCATGCACCACCATGAAGGATTTTTCCTGACGGTACAATTCAGGTCTGTACTGCAAGGCACACTCCATCACTGGTGCAAACGCAGCAGCAGGAAAAAAATACAGAACTTTTTCATTATTAAGCAGTAACCCTAATACTAAGTTTTCTAGGCTAGCTCTCTGCCCAAGTATATTTATTTCATTTTTTGCATATTTCATTTTGTTTTCATTTTGTTTTCAGTTTAGCCTTCTCTTTTTTTAAAGTTATATTTTAGTCAAAAAAGGTTAAAAATACCATCCTCGTGAAGTCTGACTTGAAGAATAACATCACACAAGGAAAAATGTGGGTTAAAAGTTCAGATTTGGCAGGGAAATGTCACTCAAGTGAACAGAAGACTATTTAACTGTTCTGGTGAAAATTGGTTTTGATTTGATCATGTTATGACAGTTTGCAAATCACACTTTGCACTAAGTGATATTTGGGTTAAGCTTTTTAACCAAACTTCTAAGCGAAAGGAAGGCTGTGTTACCTCTGAATGATTAATTTAACTAGGTAGTAAACATAAACATCTCCCAGGTTGTTCAATGAATTACACAGAGCTCAGCAGGAGTCTCATTTGGGGATTCTGGGGGATTTTTTTGCGCAGTTATCTAATGTCTTGGCACTCACTTAGGTGTGCCATGAAAAGCAATGAAGCTAGAGGCACACTGGGTTCATTGTGAAGGCTGCCTGCAAGAGTGCTGGGAGAAAGGGTGCCTAGCCAAGCAGCTAGATATTAAGAATATACTGCTGAGGTCCTGAACTACAACCCTTTAATAAAGTGGTGTGTGAGAGAAAACTGAAATTGTGAGGCCAGGCACTGAAAAAAGAAAACCAAAACAGGATGTTACAGGCAAATCCTTAACTCTGGCCACTGTACATGTGTTTTATGATTGCTTTTGGTTATACAAATATACTCTCCCTTTTATCATACAGTCTAATCCAAACATGAGACATACCTTTCAGTATAAATACAGTGAATGAGGCAGTGTTTTGAAACAAGCTTTGTCCAACATGCTATGAATAGCATATTCTGTAAAGTCCCTTGGATAAGTACTACGTATATCGGATTATATTCATGTAATAAAAATAATGTGTTATGTGGCTTTGCACCTTTGAGCAGGTCTCCTTCACTCTGCCCAGTGCTTCATTTCCTCTGGGGTTTCTCTTTATGCCCTGAATTGCACAACGTATTCACACAGAGGCTTAGCTAAGAAAAATAAATCTGTGAAAAGGAATGTTTCTTCTTCCTTTCTCCCTATACATCGATTTTACCTCTATAATTACATTAGTTTAAGGCCACATGACAGAATTACTCAGTTCTGCCCCCCTAATATGTTGGTCTCATGGTTTTACTTATATGTTTCACTAAGAGGGTATACATAATTTTTCACAGGCAAAAATCCTGAGACTGAATTTTAAGATCTTGAATTTTTGTGCCCAGAAAATCTTAATCTGATAATATTTACATCTAGCATTTATTAGTTAGATTTTGTTCTTCCTTCACAGACATTTATACCTGACGTTTTGTCTGTTAAAGCAGCTACCTTACAAACTGAAGGACATGATAAATAGGCCATTCAGCTTGCACACACATGCATACAACATGTAAATAAGAAGAGGGTGCATTCAAACACGCAACAACTTGCATTTTAAGTAGGTATCACCATCTCACTTTATTACGGATTTTTCACTGGCTTCACCTAAAGAAAGTAATTCTACATACGAAAAAGGGTATGCAGGAAAATCTCGCTGTGCACAGTCTATGAGGCATAAGGATTTTTACCTAAATATTATTCTAACCTCCCATAAAGACAGTATTAAAAGTATCACTTAATGAATGTGTGTTGGTAGCTCCACCACTAACTATATGGAGGAGACAGGAGTTACTGTTCTCAGTAAGGATCACTGAGTGTGTCACTGGTTAATTTTTGTTCTATGCTCCTCATTAGCATTACTCTCAAGTTTCTGGTTATCATATCCGAAATATTAAGACATAATAAGTACGAAGGTGCAGATAATTGGATATTAACCAGAACATACTTGACTGGGCAGGAGGTAGGGCCTTGCTTAAACTAATCCTGAAATGTATTAATCACCAATTAATGAATGGGTTTCAAATTCATTTTCTATTATAGAACACCTCTGAGTATCTAAGCTTTTTCTAATAAAATGAGTTGGAATAACAGGATAGGAATAAGAAACACTCCAATTTGAGCTGGCTTGAATTAATTCCCTATAGCTTGTTGTTAAGTTCATTGAAAACAATAATCCTGGTATGAGTGACTTTCTTTATAAGGTTGAGAAAATAACCATATATTATAGCACTTACAGTCTCTATTTGCAGGTACAAATGGTCGTACAGAGGCTAAATTCAGAACACAGTTAGCTCACTGGAGGACTGCTACAGCACTATCTATATTTCTTCAGAGCAAATACAGGTCTATAAGACAAGCAGCATAAGACCTACATCAACTCCGGATGGATATTGCTAGTTAATGATTTTCAATATGATGACAGGTATATATGTAAACCAACTTTGGCAAAATAAACATTAACACACACTCCCTCCCCATTCTGGCCCAAAATGTGTTCCCTAACAGTCCATTCTGCTGACCCGGTCTCTTGGAGGGTGGAAGAAGAATGGTGGAAGGGCAAATGCACTGAGATTATGAAATCCCATTAAGAATCCTGGCAGGGGGCTTGGAGTGAGGGGAGCGGTGCCGTTAATCTCAGAAGCCCCGGAAGACTTCGCTGATTTTGCATTAAACATACATCCCTAACCAGCTTTGCTAACTAGCTTGACATAGCTGCACTTTTCCCAGCTATGGGGCTAACCACCTGCACATATTTATTCTCAAAATAATGAAAGTTTTTGTTAAGAGGGCATATTTAAAATCCACAAGAAAAGCAAAAAAAAAAAAAAGGAAAAAAAAAGTCTCAAGTTTTCTGTTGTTTTCTATATAAAATATTCTTAGATGCCCAGGATAATTTTTAAATGGATACTTTAGCATTTTCGTTATTTGAAACGTATGCCCACTACCATACCAGAAAAATACAGAGATCCTTATTGTTACTAATGAAGAAAATTATATCAGACATGGTTGAAATACTGTTGTTCCCCTTTCTCTCTTCTTGCCGTCCTCGGTGTTATTTACATTGATGTGAATTGCAAGTAAACCAATATTATCCATCTCTCTGTTTTTTCCTTAATTTGTTGACTTTAATTTTAGTAAGTCTTAAATAAGCGCTTACTGAAGATGAAGTAAGATATGCAAGCAAGTAGTCCTTTTATCAACAATTTTGCCACAGAAATACACAAACATTTCAATGGCTCTTCATTAGCAAACAAATCAACAAGTGATATTTTAATGCATGACTTTATTCCATCTCTGTGGGGACCGTAGTTGAGAGTGTGATGTACAGTACAGAGAAAGGAATCATCAGCCACAATGTCCCAGGGCTCTATCCATTGAGGACTTCTCAGCCTCTGCTTAAAGAGTGCATTTAATTGACTGATAGACAGTAGCTTCTTTGTTCACAGAAGACAGCGAAGTAATGGCAGCTTGAAAATCGTACCATCTACAGGATCTCCTGAGACTAGTAACAGGGGGATATGTGTCAGGAATAAATAAATAATCTAATTATTAAGCCACTTCCTGTCAAGTTAACTCCAATTTGTTGGCTTTTGAAGGCAACAAAACGAGGCATTTTTCCTCATTATGCTTCTCTTTTTATACCACTGGTAATCACAGGCGGATTAAAGGGTGCCTGATTGGTTTTTTTGTCAAGGAACTGAGAAGCAGCCAACAGTACAGAAAAACAGAGTTGGGGTTAGAAGAAATTTCATGCTTGTCTCCTTTCCAGCTCCCTAACAGCCCACACTGCTGCCCCATACAGTGCTGCCAGCTGTACAGCAAATGTGTACCCCTCCAACGGCGGCCTACCAGGCCACAGGCTCCATCCTGAGAGCTGTGAGATACCTTGCAATCTTGGCAGGTAGCTACTGCTGTCATAGGCATAATTCTAA
This sequence comes from Penelope pileata, assembly GCA_013396635.1. NCBI lineage: Eukaryota > Metazoa > Chordata > Aves > Galliformes > Cracidae > Penelope > Penelope pileata. Next base: position 296,786 of record WBMW01004192.1, read on the forward strand.
AGGTGACCTACGAAACCCCGTCAGCTCACCAAATGCAACAATATGAGCAGCTGAAGTCCGACACCCACTCTCCATATTGGTTTCTTTTGTTTTGCTTCCTGCGCTTACAAAGCAGGGAAAAACCGAGGGATATATTCCATCGAAGAATCAGAGGCTTCTCCTCTTAGAAAAGGGAAAATTCAGAAAAGCGACGGTTTTGCTACCCTCTGTGCTGGCCGCTAAGCACAGCCCCAAAGAATGTGCTACAACTCCTGATAAAGCCTGCAGCACAAATGGTCAGCAGTGAAGAACAAAAGGGAAGGCTGACACAACGCCATTAATTCTGCCCATGGTGAGGAGGTATTAACATGCACGGGGTATCACAGCACCGGCGAGAAGGAGACTTGTGCAGTTCGGTGGACGGAAAGGAACAACTTTCGGACTGCCTGGCATTATCTCACAGCGGCATCACTTTCTAACACAACAGGAATTTCTGCAGGAAAAAAATACAGCTTCGGAGCACTTTGCTTCATGTCTTCATTAAACAAACTCCAGTCTGCATTGTGGACATTTTCAAATGCTACCATTAGCATTCTTATTATTACTACTGCAATAATTACTATGTAATATCAAAACATTTTCATTCCATTTTTTTTAGAATTTTTTGAGTCCAAAGTGCCTTCCCTCTCACCTTCCCCCCCTCCCCCCCAAAAAAAAGACAGATTCATAGTTGTTTGCACCCTGTGTCCTGGCTTAACCGTTTGAGATTTTAGAAGCCTGGAAAGTCTTTCCTAAAAGCTATGTCAAAAAGGAAACAGCTGTTCCCAGTTCTAACCCTTGAAACGAAGGCACGGATTCCGTTTGGCACAGTTCGGTGGGTGAAATTGCCTCCCCAGAGGTGCAGGGTGACGAGGAGGCTGGAGCCCAAATAGGTGACATAACTTTAAGCACAGCGAACGGTGCTGCTCTAGCATGTTTACAGCTGCCTTTGCCATTTCTGAATACATCTTGAATTTTTTGTTAAATTGCGCAGATAATTAAAGCCTCTTCATATTTACAGTCTGCTTCATTGGTACCATGAATTCTGTTTTCAGTTACTGTCTGCAAATTCCCTCTCTGCACAATTTCATACTAAGCAATAACACTTCATTTTACATAAGTTTTATCTGATGTCCCCATACAGAGCTGCCAGCTGTACAGCAAATGTGCCGCTCTCAAACTGAGGCCTACTAGGCCACAGGCTCCATCCTGAGATCTGTGAGGCACCTTGCTGTCATTGGCAAGCATTCCCTGCTATCACTGCTACCATCGCTCCACACTACACACAACTTAAAATCATCTGATTATTAGAATTTGTGGTCCACACTCCATTTTATCCTTTATTTAATCTATCCCCAGATCACACATTTGTTTAAATGTTTTGGCTGGTTTACAAATCATGCAGCCATCTGCACAGTAGGTGTGACACCATTTTTTAGACAAAAGTTACATTACAAAACAACAAAGATAAAGTCATTTGAAATGCTTTGGTGTTTGTTATTCTGCCTGGTTTGCTTGGACCAACTCTAAGAAATAAATAGAATTATCTGTGTAAATCGATGAACATCTATGAAAAACAACACCCAGCAGAACACAGAGCTTGCTCCATTACCTACGTTAATATCATGACAGCTGAGGAGAGATGACCTGGCCCACTTCTCATCTCTCCTGTACAGATGGCTATTAAAGGGAAAGTATCCCTTTTGTATGGTCCATGCAGAAACCCTTTATGGGCCTTTCAAATAAGCCAGCATTGCTCACCGGAGAGTAGCTTTCTGTTAGTATGAAACAGCACAGATTTCATCTATTTTGTAACCCAGCTCCTCACAAAATAAACCTACATTTTCTCAGATTTAACACCAAATGCTGCTTTTTCCTGGGTATTTCAATTGCATCTCTGCTTTTTGCAGACAAGGTGACAAAGTTTCATCTAACTTTTGGACCACTTCTTGCCAGCTCTGCCTGCAAATAGGAGATTACTAAACATCCAGATAATTTTCTGGTTCTAGGAGGGTATGATTCATCTTTTTGCTCTTAATTTACAATTTCAATTTCTTATTACTGAAGAATCAGTGAGAGAAGACAGACAAAAAAAGTCACCACCTCCTTCGTCCTCTGGTGTGTAGATGTGCATCTTAGGATTCTTTTTCCCCAAATCTCTTAAAAGAGAGATTTAACAATGTCAGTTTTCCTGTATAGCAACACAACCGACATTCTGAAAATGTCTTACTTGAAGTCAACATAGTGCGACAAGTAGTAGTTGTTCCTAATTCTGCACATGGGCAAGCTAAATCTTGTTTTTAGTGACCTAAGGAATTAGACAAAAAACAGACTGTATAAATGCTATCTTCTATTACAACTATGCTAACATTTTGCTGGGCTCCAGAAAGCTTATAAGGTGTTTCCTTTGTCTTGTGTCCACATATACATTGCACAAATATGAGGCAAATAAAATGATTTATTTTTATAGGTTTATTATGCATGCAGTTAATACATGCATAATGCAAACATGCATATCCACATAACACACAAGCATATAAATACATACATATTATATGCTTAGATCCCTGTCACTGAACAAATCAAAAATCATGAGTTGCACTAAAATGTGTCTTTATGTCTTCTAATGGTTACATACTGCTTGTTACTGTAAAACACTGTTATAATGGTTTTTTGCAGAGAAGTTAATGTTAGATCCCACTTTCTATATACTCTTCTTTTTCAACTACAACTGCTCCAGCATGGATTTGTTTACTTGGGACTTAATGTAGTATTTACTGGTGTAAACCAGAATTCTTGTCAGCTGCAGCGTTGCTTCATCCTGTTTCCCCATTTGCTTCCTAACTTTGGTGCTTGGTGTCTTTTCCTCTTTCCCTTCATTTCCTCCTCCTGCTCACACCTGCTACTGCACTCAATGTTACACATCCTCCCCTCAAAAACAACAGACTTCACAAAACGTGTTTCATGCGTGACACTGAAAAGGTTAAAGAAAGAAAAGTCTGTTTTCTCAAAAATGACCTATGTAGAAATTTTCAAAAGTAGGGTTGCAAAAAAGTGCTGAATCCTGACTGTCACATCCTTTCCCGCAGCTCCCCAACTTTTCAGACGGGCAGTAGCTCTCGCTCTGACACTGGGGCTTGCTTTTCCATCAACAAAAGTAGCAGCAATCTACATAGATTGTGGCTGTTTCCCCCTTTTATCATTCTCTTTGTCAGCCTGATCAGTCCTCAATGGTAAATGTGCTGCTCTGTTGTGCACAGCCAGCGGCTCGCAATTTGCTCACTATGTTTCATGAGACAGTTGTTTGTGGCTGTTTGGAACACATTTACCTCTTTGGGGATTTATGCGCTAGTTGCAATGCCAACCTCCATAGTGATAGAGATTTCTTTCTAACTAAAATAGATAATTAGAAGCTGGTAATTATTGGTCAAGAATTATCAGAGTGAAAAAAATTAAGCTCTTCATAAATAGTTCTTGGCAATGTCATCTCTTTACATTATCTCATGCCTAACAGCACTTTATTCAGAGCACTTGCAAATTTACACTACCGCTGTTGAGCCTCATAATTTTGTGTGGAATAATTCCTTTTCTGACTTGAACATGTTGGAACTCCCTCAGTTCTGATCCACTCTGTACGTGCACATGCACAAAATCCTAGGGATTATGGCAACTGTTCAGTCTATTGACACCGAACTGCATCAGATAGAGCAGATGTAAAGGAATTGGTGTAAGAAAAAATAGTTTGCATTGCCTCCTTAAAATAACAGGCAAAATAATAGGATGAGCAGTGGACTGCAGCAAACGTAACACAAACAATGGCAGACCCTCCTTCTACACTCTTGGGTCAAATGCCAACTGTAAACTACGTGAGCAAAACAAAGGGATGCCAGAAAGCCTCTCACTTTTCCACAAACACCCAGAAATAGATTTTTCTCAAAGAAAGCTGCTAAAAATGCTAGGCATTCCACTCAGAGAGCAAAGCAAAAGACAGAAGGCTGCTGAAGAATTACAATGTTTGCCAGCACTTCCTAAAACCATATGAAACGCGCCTGGATTTACATTTCCTCCTCTCTCATTCAGAAGCTGAGAAATTGTTTTACCAACAGATTTCAATAAACAGACCGACAAATATGTTTGCATTTGGCAATCACCCTCACGAGTATCCAAACAAAAGTACATGCTCATATCTAAGTCCAAAATAATGCTTAAATAGACAGTCTATTTCAAAAAGCCAAAGGTTTGCCTCACTTTCAGCCCACAGGCATCCCCTAGCCTAAGCCTGAATCGGCATGTAGTTCAAGCAAACATGGGCGTTGCTTGACAATGCACGCTGTCTAGAGAAGTGCAGACACATCTGGCAGTCAGAACTCTTGAACTTTCAGTTGCTTAATGTAAGCAAGGAACACCACTTCTTTGCCTCTTTGTCCTCATCCATGCAGTGGAAAAGGCTTATTGCCCCATTCCATCACAAAGGTACCAGCAAGACTGGAAAAAGGACTGTGGAATAATTTTTAAATGGGAGGTTCTAAAAGTAATAAACATGTAGTTACTGAGGAAAGCCATTTCTATAATATCTTTTTAATATATAACGTATAATAGCAAATGTAAATTGTACTGTTGTCAAAGGTACTTAAGGTTACATCTCCTTGGATCGTCTGCAGATTTTGTTTTCCATTAGGTGGCATAATCTCTCTTGTTGAACTGAACAAAATCTGTAAAAACGCTGTATGCCCTCCTAACAAAGAGTAAGAGGCTTTTTAAATAGCCTCTAATCCCTCTTCCCCTGCTCAATGTCTAGTTGAGATTATATTTGATTAGACAAAGACACAAACATACACACAACCTAAAAATACCTACCCTCAGTGGAGCTATTTTAGCCAACAAAGTAATTCTGGTTGCCGTATTTAAAAGTCTAAGTTTCACACTGGGGTTTTATAAACATATATTTGCCTTAGTGACCTTCCATAATGCATCCTCTTTATGCGGATGAACATGAACTCAGTTAACATCCTGGGATCATGTTCGAGGCACATAGTAACTAGATGGGTCACTATCAACTTTTCTAGGCTCCCAAACCACTAAAAAGTTGGTGAGCTGTGTTACTCTCAGCTAGCTGAGCATGGACGTCTGGCAGTGGTTCTCACTCATTTCTGAGCAAAGTTGGCAGATGATTTTCTACTTCCTTATTTGTCTCGTGTCCCATTCGCTCCAGTCATCTTCCCCTCTTCCTCTCGTCTCTTTTTTTTAAAAATCTTTTTCCTTCTCCTGGGAGTATTTGTTTTTTTTCCTCTTTTCTATGTTTTCTCTTTCCTTAATAATTGACATTTACGAGTGTTTTATTTTTTTTCTAGTAACAGAAATTCCCTCCACTGTTATCCTTCTACCTTTTTTTCCCTGCTTTTTGCCTCTCCTTTTCTCTTTTCCCTAATTCATATGCAACCCTTCAGGTACAAATACACTAATCTATATCTGTCGATAACTGCAACACAGATAATGCTAACATTTTACTGTGAGGGGAAATAACAGTTCCTGAGACTGTGTGATGATGTCTGAAAAGGGATTTACTGTCCCTACATTTGATCTAGGGATTATAACACTCTTTGACTTTTAGTGTTGGACTTCCTAGATTATCTTCCCTGTCCCTTGCATTTAAAGTTGTTCTTTTTTCCCTTTTTCCTTTCCTTTTTTTTCCTGAGGCTTTCTCACTTTCCCTTCCCCAGAGGAGTGAGTCTCCTAATGAAAAAGCAGGGCAGCAAGACATATTTTATCAGATACATGTAGAAAAGGGAGGGAGCAAGGTGTTTAGGACAGCAGTGCTTTTGTTTCGGAAATGTGCTGTGTCAACAGGTCCATATTCACTTAAGTGTTTCAACTAATTTTTCAGTCTGCACATTGAATGTATGAAGATATCTGTGGATATATGTATGTGTTATATATTATATATACTCACAGAAATATGTTTGAGTGCATGTTTTCTGTATTATATAGGAACACTGTAAGCCTATCTACACATACATGTAAACTAAGGCCAATTTTAAATAGCTTGGTGTCACCCTTTGAACCTTTCTCTCTACACAGAACATGGTCTTGGAAAAAGGCCTGTGAACAACGATATAAATTAAAGGAGGGGTGAGGGGTAGTGAAATTAGAAAGATAGCTAAGGAAAAATCCAATTAGTGGTGAGAAAGCTAACAGAATTGGAGATCAGAAATTATTTTTCTCTGTGCTTCGATTCAGAGGTCACATTCAAAATGCTCTGGAACGCTGATATTCCGTTCACCCGAACACAAAATCCCCTTGCATTTGCTTAATCAAGACTACATCATTTGGAGCTGCACTGTTTAGTCTGGCAGTGCAGATAAGAATCTTCCACTGAACACAGATTACCACAGGCATGACCAGCAAATCTCCCTGCATGTTTTGCAAGCTCCTTTATTTCGCTGCGAGGTTTTACATTAAGCACATTTAAATCTGTGTCACTATGGTTATGTCATGAAGCAATATCACGCGTGATTAGATACAACACAGACAAAAACAATTAAATATATTTTTTAAAAAGATTCTCTTCCTCATTCAACCTCACCCAGCTTTTAGGAATAACACACAGACAGTTAATCACTCAGTTTAACAAAATCTCAGTCTTTTCAGATATGCCAACTGAAGCTAACTTAGCCGGATTTCTTCTGTTTTACTTACTCTCTCCTCTGCCCCATCCCATTCTGACTTTTTACTAAACTCACCCAGAAAATAGAAAGAACAAAAAAAGGAAAGAAAATCTAAGTATGTTATGAAAAAAGAGGGGTCCTACTCTGAAACAACGAAGCACATGGGAGGTAGGTAGATGGCAAGCAGACGCACCACTCTCACATTCCAGCATCACCTCTTACCCATGGTGTCTGTATTCCCCATCATGTGTCAGTATCTCTACATAATACAATTAAGGACAGCTCATACACTGGATTCAAAGAAAACAATAGAAATGGTGAGTTCTGTTGTTGGTTACAGCCGACTTTTAAATTACTGACCCAGATTGAACACTGTGAAGCAGTTCAGATTATCTCTTCCCCAAAGACACAAAATATCAAGACTAAGGCTTAGTCCAACAGACAAATCACTTTGCTCATTTATAAAACCAGCTTGTCACTCATAGTGCAGCCAAGTTAACAGCACACACGGAAAAAATCTTTAAGTTACCTTGTAAGAAAAACAAACAAACCAAAAAATCTAGCATCAAGCTAAATATTTTTAAGTAGTAAGATGAAAAAAAGAAAAAAAAAAAAAGAAATTCTTTTCTGCTTGATATGTAATTACTGGCTTCTGTACCATACAGTTTGGTCTGCATTTTGCATGCTTTTTTGTTATAAAAGCAAGAAAACAGCATAAATGAATTAGAAGCAAAAAATCACTTGTATCCATCTCTGTCCTGAAACATGAAATTTGGAAAACAGGCTAAAAATGAGACAACTCTGGCAATGTTATCTTATTAGTGGGCAAATGATGTGCTTGATAAATTTAATTGGCTGACAGAACTCTTAGTGCTATTACTGAGTGGTTACAAAATTGAAAACATTATGGATAATCCTAGGGGAAAAACCAAATAATAGGAAAATATGAATATCAAAGAAAAAGCAGCTTTTGTTTTATTCCAATTTACAACTGTAACAGCCTTGTAAACATCAAGTTAGGCTTGGATTAGGAATCCTAAAAGATTTTTTAAATATGTTTGTACCTTAAAGAGCAGATTCAATTACTGAATACTACAATTCCTTATTTTTTCAAATAAAGGGTAGTATTTAATTGTATGCAGATACACTCAGGATTTTTTCCAGACTGCTCAAACACAAATAACAATACTATTTTACGGCCATTTGAATTATTTATGTTTCCTAATGACAAAAACTCGCCAGTTTTGATTTTGGTACCAAGGTGCTTGAGAAGCACACAGTAGTGTCATTACCATAATAACTTCTGAAATTAAAACCTGTCTAAAACTCTACGGAAAGCTAACATCCAGTTCATTAACCATTCCTGTTAGTTTGTTTTCAATAATGCAAAAATGATTAGAAGTTTAATTTGCTAATCACCTGTGTTTTGACTGGCAGTGGATATATAATTCTCTGCAGAAGTCTAAACTAGCCCTTGCAGAAAATAAAATATGCTAATGCTTTATCAAGTCTAATAATATGAATAAAAAAATCAATCATGCCTAGGTTAATCATTGATGGATGCACAATTAATTTCTCCTTAACTCTGTTTAATTTCAGAGGCAATGATGATCATGAGTAAGAGAAATAGCTATTTGTCTTTGAGAAGTTGTAGTGCTTCACTTACCAATCATGTGGTTTGCAACATGAACCTGGATATCCCATTCATTGTAGAAAACCATCTGACATTTGATGCACTGGTAGGTCTTCTTCTAAAGAAACAAGGGTAAATAAAATTTACTGAAACATACAGTTGCAACCATTTCATTATAACTCAAAATGCTGAGTTCAAAGTGGTCATTTAAAGCTCTCCAGCAGTGTTTTCATTAAGGCTTAATTATTAATATTAAATAATAATACTCTGCAGTTCTGTAGCATCTTTTATCTGAGTTTTCGGAAACTCTGTAGAGGTTGGTTTGTTGTTGGTTTTTTCATCTTTCTAACTCCATGGAGAGACCAGTACTGCTAAAATATCATTGTCGTATTCGTGGAAGGCAAAATGTGATACAAATCTGTGGGATGTGGTCCAAACAACACTGAAATCAATGTGAATCCTTTATTTTATGTCAATGGATTCGGTCCACTGCAAAACTGGGGTGGGAACACAAAAGAGATCAGAAACCTGCCTCTCCATCAACTTCAGTCAGGCTGCAAAATCTCCTCTCCACATACATTTTAAATGGTCCATCATGTTGCCATCCTTCAAAGAAGGAAAAGTCCTCATTACTGTGGACAAATGGCTACTGTACTGAGGCAGTAGTTTCTACACACATTGACAAGCCTGCAGTAAAACTAGGAAGACTGGCTGGAAACCAGCCAAAGAGCAGCCCTCCTGGCCACGTTAGATCAGGCCTGACTTACTTAAAAATCATGATGTATGTAAATCAAATTTCATTATAAACAAGGAAATGTAGTACTTTGCTCCCTTTGGTGCATAGAAAAAGTCTTTCCTTTGTACCTCAGTGTCTTTCAAAACAGATCTACTGTTCTACTTTTCTGCAAGGTATAACACTTGTTCAAGACATTACAGATTAGGCAGTAACATTCTAAAAACATGATTTTATCCTTTTTTTTTTTTTTTACTATTTTTCTGACCAGAAATTGATCAGAGATTTGATATCAGAAAGCATTGCTTTAAAAGTGAAAAAACTGTGTGTATTCAAAAGTAAAATTTCGCTTTTTCATCCTAGAGACTTTAAATCTGCAATCTTCTAGGCATCTAATGAGACAAGTCAGATTCATAAAATTATTCGACTGCATAATTGTAATGTCAAGGACTAAATTTCTAAAGTAACAGTCCTGGAGAGATCTACTGTCGTTTTGAAGATGCAGTGAAGGCAAGGTAAGCCCTGAAGTGCCACATCAAGCTAGTAGTTCAGGAGACTTGTGTCTTTCTATACAGACAGAGACACCATGCCTACACTAGCAGAAAGGGGGGAAAAGAAAAAAAAAAAAAAAAAGGAAAAGATACTTTTTAAAGAACATAAAGTTACAAAAATCTGGCACAGGTGTCGTAAATTGCAGATTTCATATATATTAGTTGGGGAAGAACTTGGGTTCACCGGACGATGTGCATCAAAAATAAGGCCTGTTTTGTATATATTTAACTTCTGAAGAACATTATGCAGCTGGTATTATCTATTATATTTTTTTAAAAGCCTCTTTTTGTTTCCTGACTCTAAGCATTATTAAAGACTTGCTGGATTTGTTAGCAGCGTCTAAAATTAGACATCGTGTCCCAGGCAGATAAAGTGCCCATCCGTTAAGCATCTTTCTACTACAAGCCCTTAGAAAGGACTATACAGATTTTTTCAACATGTCATTTTTTTTTTTTTTACCAAGTTAACTGTAAAATCAAAGCCAGCTCTGAAATTAAGTGCTCCTGTGAGCTCCTCTTTACAAATCTCCTATTGCTTCTTACACACGGAGGCTATTTTAATTTTCTTCATGACAATAACAAAATGTTTTGAGTCTCTTCTTAGTGGAAACAATCATAAGCCTTTTTTGCTGTTTTTCACCTAAACCAACTTCAGTTTTCTGAAATGTAACCAAGTTAAATCCTTACGTAGACAAAATCAATGGGCACCCAGAAAACAAATCTGCTTTGACTTAGTTTTACAGTTACAATTTTTAAGACTTGCTGTTTTAAAAAATGTAATACATTTTCCCCTTTTCTGGTTTGACCACTCTGGTAACACCGGTAGAAATTCAGATGCAGTCCAAGGTCTTCCTATTATATGTTGGTAAATTTAACCTCACTGCACTACATCTAGATCTATCAAAGACCTCTAAATAATGACAGTCATGATCAAAGATTTATTATGCTAAGCTCTTTACAAGATGCTTTTTGATGCTGACATATAGAACAACAATATTGCATAAATAACAATCACTCTCCCTTTTTTTAAAACATTGTTTCCCTTTAGAACTAGTTAGAAAATATTTCTTACTCCCTGATGACTGGCACTATATATTGTTTATTAGCATACCCCTAGCATTATTCCTGATATGTGACTTTGTTCAAAAACAAAGAAACATAAACTTAATGGCTGGTCTTTTCTCTTGTTAGCACAGTAATGCAGAGTGCATGTCAAGATTCGTAGGCAAAATTATGACTGATGTACGTAATGACAAAACATACAAATGCTGGATTTTTTGAAGTCTCATGCCAAAAAATAAACTCATTTGACAACAACAAAAAATAATAATTTACGAGCACTTGCTAGCCTCTTCAAAATGATCTGACATATTTGCAGAATCACACACAGAGGTTTTCTTTTTATCATGAAGGAAAGAATGTTTTTGTGACTGCTGCTTGATCAAAACCTAGTTCTTCTTTGTTTCCAAACATATTCTAAAATGTTGACATCAACTTTCATTAGCTCGACACAGTCACCTCAAAGTGTCTAAACTTGTTCCCGGTTAAGTTTTGATTTTAAAAGCAAACTCAGTAAATTCCATTTACTCTCAGATTTTCAAAGTGATCAAACCCAGTCATTTTCACACCATGTTGAACAAAACCCACATACTTATTTCCATATGTTTCACATTCTGAAGAAGCCCTTTTTCACTGCGAGTTACATCTTAGTCTCACAAGCATTGTCAGACCAATGGCACTCGTGACTGCTCACACAAGCTCCTGGGTCCTGACGTGCTTCATGGCTCGTCCCAGCTCCCTACCAGAGTGATACCCAGGGGAGGCCCAGCCCTCCTCGCTCTATGTTCCCACAAAGGGGAAATCTAGGGGAATAAGACAGAGAGGAGCCCTAGGGTACAGCAGCTCCACCTCCCTTGAAGGCAAGAAGTCATGCTGCGCCAGCACGGCAAAGCACAGAAAAATTGGGTCGTGACTGAAGGAGCCAGCTGCCTCTTTTGGGTGTTTGCAGCCCTTTGCAACACAGGATGGCTCCCGACGGAAAGCAATGCGGGGCTGTGACAGCCGTCCTTGCCTGGCCTTGCTGCAGCTGTTTGCAGCACAGGAGCCCCAGCTGAGCTCCCTGCCCCTCTGCCTAAGGACCGAGAGAGGACTCAGCAGGAGGAGCAGGCACCCAGGCCTTGCTGCTCCAGCTCACTGCCCAGGGCATATCAGCTCCACATGAAGATGAAGGGTGGACAGCTCGGGGCACTTACATCCTAACCTGCCACTGCTGCACTTGCCAGAGGATACCCGTCAGCCTCCTGCCAGAGACAAACACGCCAGCGCTCTCATTCTCCCCTCCAAACACAAAATCAAACCAACACGCATTTCTCGCTAGAGTAACGTCATATCAGCAATGGTGGTCCACAGAAGAACCTGGCTGGCACATTTCCATATGTACACACTGGGCAGGACAAGCAGGGTATCAGGAGCAGCCGTAATGTGCTAGACTGTGCCTTGTTGCAAAACTTCCAAAGATTTCTTCCAAAGGAGAATGACAGACACATTATCAGATGGGATTATGAAAAGGTCTGAATGTTTTCCTTTTATTTCTTACACCACTGTAGCCTCACCTTTTCATAAGCTAGGCACAACTCCTCAATAAACAAACCCACAATCCTTCAGAAAACCCCTCCTGTCAAAAGCCCAAGTAATAATTCATCTCCCATATGTTCAGAGCAAATCTGAGGCCCAAGTCATTCCTGGGACCATCCAACATTGTCCTAGAACAACTGCTTGGACTAGTTGACTCATACAAGTGCTGGGTAGCCACAATGCCTTCTGCATTCTTGTTCTTTTTCATTCCTTTTTCCAGACCTGATTTAAAGCCTTCCAGCATGCAAAGCTTCTCTGCGACTACATTTAATGAGCTTTGGATCGGGCCTTCAATCCATGCAGAGCATATGCACGTGGCTCTCTAACCTTTTGAATAATTAATGTCACCTAGACCTTTAATTATTGTCCTGATCCTCACTTGTCACTTTGCAGTTTTCAGAATTTCCTTACGATAAAGGTGCCCAAAGTGTCCATGTCATGGCAAACAAGGCTTTCCTGCTTTTATAAGTGGCCCAGAAATACAGTCTTTCAATTGGTGCTTGAATTCCCTCCAAAATTTTATTTGCTTTTAAAAACAAAGTAAGACAACTAATGAATACTCTGTTAAGAGGATTCATAGTTCTATTCAGAAGTATTCAGAAGATCCTTCTGTGTAGCCTTGTGTCCTGTGACTCTCTGAGATAACGTTACTTTCTTCTTTTTTTCTACTTCCTAATTTCATTCTCATTACTTGAGAATGAACTGCATATGCTACATATCTGCCCATGCTCCACTTCCTTGTCAGAGTCATCCAGAATTTTATCAGCTGCCTATTTTGTTCTGACATTTCCTCAGTTTGGTACTATCACTGAATTTCATCACCTTACTACTTATTCTTTCTTCCAGACTACTGATACACTGCATAAATTCAACAAAATCGGTGCAAGTAGTGATTCTCAAGGCTTTCCATTATTCACATCCCTCCAATCTTAACTGCTTCAATTCACAAGACTCCAGTGCTTTCCATACCCAGGTTAGTGTTGCTTTTCTTTTTTTAATCAAAGTTGTTCTCCCCATGCCGTGAGTATTAACCCAACAGATTAGTCTTTTGTGCTATACTTCTTCAAAAGCTTTGCTAAGATCCTCATAAATCATGTTTACAGGCTTCTCTGTCAGTACTTGTGACTACTCTCTCAAAATATTCTTTAGCAAAAAATACAGACACGATCTTCCCTTTCTGAATCTTTGCCTTCCTTCAATAAATTCAAAATTTCTGGGTGTTATTCTATCGTATCTTTGATTAGCCTCTCTCTTGTCTCTGTTTAAATCAAATGCACAAACCTGTAATTTCATGCATAATCCTTACATCCTCTTTTGCCTACAGACCTGTAGGCATCCCAAGTTTATTCTGTACCCCTTCCAGACCTCTCCTACAAGCAGAAGTCTCTAGCATTGGACATGGCTTTTGATGTGTACCTGTCCACCTAACAGTAGCCTCCTGTTTACACCTAGGTACATTGTTTACTGTTGTGACACCAGGAAGGGGGTTTTCAAGGCTTTTTCCACTTAGTTTCAGGACAGACCAAGGGCATGGATCAACATCACAGTCAAGCCAACTTGCTGCTGCCAAAAGTGACCCCACACCTCCCACTTCCTCTGATTTCCCCCCTCCAGACCAATCATTCTCTCACAGGTTCCCTCACATTAAATCCAGGGCGGAGTGAATTCCACCTGTTAAACTAACAGAACGGTAACCTGACGAGAGAAAGCGAATAGCTTCCATGTTTGTGCTCCCAACAGATCATTTGCAAAAGCAAGTTAAAACTTGCACACTAACTACAGCAACTTGCCAGTGCTAACTCCTAATGCTGCCAGCTGATTTTTTACATTATTATTTCATTAAGCGTTAGCAGCGTGCTCAGCCCTGCATGAGGCACAAGAGTAACCACGGCCCCAGCCTATTTGTCCATTTAGTCATTTTTCATCATAGCTCAGATTATTTTTGACAGTACCTTAATTGAGGATTTCTTTTCTATCTTCCTGGATGCTTACTTTGTCAACCTTAAGCTCTAAAAGAACTAAGCATATGTTAGACAGTTTCACTGCATAGTTAGATATTTATCTTGCTTATGGGGCACTGTCAGCTTGCATTTTTTCTGAACTGCCTAACTGCTAACTCTTCCCATTGCTAATAGAACACCCTTTAAGTAGTATTTCCTGATTGTCATTAAAAACATTTATAACGATTTTATGATTTTTCTGTTCTGCTTCTGTTTAGCAGGGTCTTGAGTATAGTGGGATCTGAGTGCACATGTCTAGAGAGAAAAGACAATTCCATATGGAAAACAAAACAAAAAATTGAGAAAAAAGTTATTTTCCTTTGTAATTTCTTTCACTGTGGTTACTCATCACTTTCATACGTGAAATTCTAGCAGATCTTCCTTCTCTAGCCTGCTTGAAGCTTTATAGTCTGCTGTTCTGTCTTCCACCTTTGCACTCGGGATGCTGCATCTAACCATGTCTGTCTTCAATCTCTTAGTTACAAACCTTTCCTTCCCCAAGCTGATGAAAAACATTAGCTTGCAATGTCTCACACCCCCAGACAGAAACTACATCTTGCAACATTTAAAAATTGCATCTCTTCCCTCCAAGCTCTCTAATCCTTTAGCTCTCTCTAGGTCTTTGAAAATCAGAACTGAACTGAGGTACCTGTCAGAAAAGGGACTCTAAAACCTGGCAGCATGTGTCTGTGTATTTATTTTCTCTCAATTACTTCATATCAGGTTTACATCGTTTATAAGTACAAACAGCTGTAAGTGCTCTGAATTTGATTTGGGATCTGGAAAACAAATATGCTTCTTTCTGATTTTCTATCCTAGGGCCTGACCCAGGGTGAGCCTGGGCCTCTCAACATTGCAAGTGCATGTGCTGAGCAGTGCTCAGGAATCTGGAGCTCCCTATGTGACTGAACTTTCTGTCAGCGTCTCTCCCTCTTTCAGTCTCCTTACACTGCACTTAAAATCAAACAAGGCTGCCAAGAGAGAGCTGCAAACCCATGAAGAGGCATCCTAACATTCTGCATCTCGATCTCAGTGCATCTATGTGGCTATGGTTGTTAAGGAGATACTACAACCAAGACAGAGCTGATAATTTTGCAGAAGATGCGGCATCAAAGCACAGGCAGCAGCACATGACTTGGTAGGTCTGAGATGCAAAAAGCTGATATTCTGAGTAAGCTGAGAGATTGTTAGTGCTTTTTTTTCAACTCTCTTTCTCTTTTCCCTTTGTTTTAAAAGAGGCATACTGAGACAGACTGCCGTTCAATAAAGCCACTACTTTCTTCACCAACAATCAGCAACAGATGTAGACCAATAAAATTAATAGTTTGCAAGTACGCACAAGAGAATACTCTTTTGTCTCTTTTCACCATCACAAATTTTGTAAAAGCTCTCTGGATTTTAACAGAAAGGCAAAACTGGGGGCTTTTTATACACCTCATTTTGTTTATTTAATCTGAACATTAAAAACACTTTTCTCCCACACTATGGAAAGTTAATGCCAATTAATTTCACTTTCTGAAGTGTGACTCTGGACATTTTTCTTGTCCTTACTGGTCCACTTTCAACTCAACCTTTATTCCTGAAGAATTCTGGGCTATTACTTCCGAAGATAATTCAGTCCTACTGAATAGCTGTGCTCAAAAATATGCAACATTAATATTAATGTACAAACAGAAATATATTACTCATACATAATATATAAGAAATTAATTTTCATTGAAATATCAGGAGAAGGATTAAACCCCTTACATCCCTCTCATGCAATTAGCTCTGCACTTGTGCAAGTCAATGGGACTCCACAAGTGAAGGCTTCACATGATAACACTGGCAAGACGGGGGCTTTACAGAGGCTCGCTTATGCTATAAAATATTCCGCAAACAGAATTCCACAATCATACTGCTGTAATTATAGCACCACCCTGTATGGACACTGTTAGGCCACATCAGTGTTAACAAATATACCAGCAGCATCCGAGCAGGCACGCAGCTGCTGACATTGCAGTGATGCCTGACTGCACGGCCAGTTGGCAAACCTCTGCTGGGGCAGCACAGCTGCCCAAGGAAGTGGTGTACCAACAAAACAAGCAGGCCACTGAGTCAGTCTTCATTGCTGCCCACAGTGATTTGTGTCTAGCAGTTTTCTCGTGGAGACATACTTGCTTTCCTCTACGGGAATTACAGAAACATCCCGCAATTCCCTCTGTCTTATTTCATAATCTTTTACTTTCACATTACTTCTTACAATGCCAGTAGTTCCTCTTAAGTACAGCCTGTAATAACTTCATGGCCTTCAACCTACCGTTCCCTATCAGAAAAAGAGATCACAGAATTCATTTCAGAAGCAGAATATCATATGTCTAGGTTTGCAGGACTTTAACCACCATTACATGGACTACCAAATGTGAAGCAGGGATCAAAGGAAAACTGAAGACCTAAGGTTAAGAGAGTTCAAGAAAATCATCAGGTGTTGCAAACATTCCCTGACTAGGCGTGCAAATGGGAAGCCCCAGGCAGCAGAAGAGGATCAACTACGAGTTGGTTAGGGACAGCTGTGGGATTTGCATGTGCAGACAGGCATGTTCCTAGAGCTTGGCACTGAACCTACTTCAGCCATCAGAACAGAAGCCAAAAAAGGACTGTTGTGGCAGTGGATATACAGGTGGAAAAAGGAAATCTGGAAGCTTGGAGTCCCAGGTCATTCTCTGTTGCTGAACCACCCCATTTCCCCTTGGAAAATACAGAGGGGAAGAGGTGGCTTTCCAGATATGAAAAGCCATTAGGTGTGCCTTTTTGTGCAGAATGTTGAATCTGGATAACAGGCAAGAAAGAGAGGAAGTCCATCCTACACACAATACCAAAATTGTGGAAGCATGACCGAAAGGGAGAAACAGTGTCCTTCTCTCCTATCTTCCACCTTGCTTTAGAGTACACAAGCAGCAAGCAACTTTTAAATGACTGCATTTGTAAGTGGTTATACTTTTAAGTGGCTCTTCAGAGGCGTTTCACAGCCATTACGAATGATCAAGAATGCATGCGAGGCTTCCACTTTGAGGAATTTAGGCCTCCAATATAAACTGCAGGCTGTGTTTCTTTTTCCCCAGATCTGTGCATTATTGCTGGTATGACTGTAGTAAGGTGCCCCACCTTTTCATTCCCTGACTTACGAAGTCTATACCAGCAACAAAGGCTTAAACACCACGAGAGAACAAGGTAACATAAATGTGCATCTGGTAGTTAGGCCAAAAGGATGGTGGAAATCACAGAATCAAAGAGTGGCTCCAACCTCTGGAGGCCACCCAGTCCAATCCTCTGCTCAAGCAGGGACACCCAGAGCTGCTTGCGCAGGCCCATGTCCAGGCAGCTTTACAATACATCCAAGGAGAAGACTCCAAAACCTCTTTTGGGTGGCCTGTGCCAGTGTTACTCCCATGGAACCTCCTGTGTTTCAGTTTATGCCCACTGACTCTTGCCTTGATATGCCCAATGACAATGACTGATGTTAGCAGAACACACACTTCTGCTGTCATACCTACAGTTGTATTTTATACAATAATTTGTAAAAGAATGCAGTAAATGGAATAAATGGAAGATGGGATTGGTAGGAGGAAAAAGCATCCAAAGATTTTGAACAATTAGGCATAAGATCAATTAACAGTCTTCAAAGAGCTGGTCAAACAGGTCAAACAAGAGGACTCTACAAGATGCCACCTCTCAGGTGGTTCATTTATGTTCATTTTGTACAACCTTATGGAACAAGCAGTACCAAGGATACACATTCATTTTAAATTAACGGTTAGCCCATTTTATGTTCCTGATGACAGAGTGACAAATTTGGATGTTATTTTTGTTGTCTGAGAGAAATAATAGATGCATTACATGTAACAGCTTTATTGAGCAGCATTCAAAAAAAAGAAAAAACAACAAAAAACACTTCTGAAAACATTTACAGTCAGTTAAGATGTTATTCTGTGAGCACCACAAATTGCGGATCATGGTTTCTTATAGCTTCATTTCTTGTGACTGACTCGCATAAAAACCAGGAATGAACTTCAGTGAAAGTCATCTGCCTGGTTTGGATCTCTAAAAGGCTTCTTTCCTGTCTAGATTCTGTCACCTGCTGGGTCACCTCTCTTCACAAAAGTTGTAAAAACTTTATATACTTTAATACTTCTGCTTGGTTATAAAGTTTTTGTTCAAACTGGACAAAAGTAGTTCAAAAGTTGGAGGGGAAAGAGAAAGAACTCGCTAGAGGTATGCAAAAAGACAAAAAGAGACATACCATGATTTCCCATGTCTTGTCCCCAGAGATAATCAGGCTACAAAAACAGAGGAAATTTATTGTGGTTTTTACACGATTCAGAATACAAATACTCATCACTGTTCTGATTTTCTACTGGAGCTTTGTGGATGAGAAATTGTGGCATGTTGCCCTGGTCACTTGACCAGCAGGTACATGTATAGGGAAAGTCCCATGAGGACAGTGGGCTTCCCAGCCAACCTGTTTTAGCACACATCATAGGACATTTTGTCTCATAAAGCTTTGTTGAATCTACTTTTGCCCTCTCTAGGGTCGCTTAATGTCTTCATCCACTTTCCTGTACCCTTATCCTGTTCTTCTGCCTTTCTTCAAGGAGGCATTCCTTCCACTGTCTTGTTTCATGGAAATCTTGGCTTGGGGTTCTTGCAAAGCTTGAAGAACTAGTTATCCTTTCTTCCTCTGATGCAAAGTTTTCCATAGGTGTGAAGAACATCGAAATTTCTCAGCTGAAGCATCTGACAAATAACATAACAGAAAAACAGTATTACATTTTAATGATCAGTAGACAAGAAACTAAAAAAACTCACTACAGCTATCCCTCCTCCTTCTGTACAGCAGTTCCCAGTCAACATAAGGAGTTCCTTTCACAAACTGGTGAGTGTGGGAAGGTGGGAAATTTGCTGCTTAACTTCAGTAGGATTAACAGCAACAGGATAATAACACCGTCCTTGTTAAATGCAGAGAGGAGTCTGTCTGATAGATCACTACTGAAAGTGTAAAGACAAGACAAATGCTTAAGACCCTATCTTGTCAGCCACTCCATGACAGTAGTACTACCAGAAATTAGAGCACAGGGTGATGCAAAGGCGGCCTACCGTGACTAGAAAAACAGAGTAGCCCTTACTAAAAATACATATGGCTACATCTTAAATATAATTTTCCTGAAAACAATGTCAAAATGATGCCAGAAGGCAAAACTGGATTTTTAGTGAGCTCATTCTGAAACTCCAGAAGCAGAAAATATGTTTGCCACAGATTAGTTTCACAAACTATTTCAAAGACAAATCTTTGTGCCAGCAACAAACCTTCTTTACCTTTTTCCAACCCTGAATCCAAAATCCAGCATGAAAACCATGGGTCTGGATTCACTGACATGAAACCCAATGCATTACTTCCTATGTTTGTATTACGAGTTTATGAGCTTATCCATAAAAATCCTGTAGTCCAAATGATCAGCTTGGATTGCCGATGAGAAGGATTATTTTAATTTCTTTATGTATTTCAGTTAAATGCATGACTATTGATTTCAGTGCATTTCTTCAGTTAAAAGCACAGTGATTAATGTTGCTAAAAAGCTATTGCTTGCCCTGCCAAAAGCATGCATCTGGGAACATTTCTGAGTTGCTTAGTCTTTTCTCTCTTCTTTCTGCCTCTGACTGCCAGTGCCTGCTGTTGAAACAAACCAGCTACTTCAAAAGGCAGTTCCTGTTTTGTCTTTGTGAGTTTGGCAGTCTTCGGGAGTGGGGGGAAGGAATAGTAAGAGAAGAAAGGTAGATTGAGTGCCTATGAACAAAGAAAAAAAAAATTGAAAACAGTAAACAGTACACCTACCTGAGCTCCATTCTTTCTCCCAGGGATACCACGTCAGGATTCATCTGAGGTTGGATAAATTGAGATTCAGGGAGCCACCAGCTCTCCGCAGCACCTGAATTTTGTGACTCCCATCTCCACGAGCTCATTGCCAGCCTGCACTTTTATGGCTCCTTCCAGAAGGGTGCTGTGGTGTGACCAGTGTCCCCTGCTGGGACATGCCCATCCCGGCACACAGCTCTGCACAACCACAACAGCACAGAAGAGCAGCCCCTCATTGTCACTCGTTCTGTTCTTCAGCTGGTTTCACAGCTGCTGGTTCTTTTCTCCTTTGTTCAGCACTTTTGATACTCTGCTACAGTGCATTTCTGTAAGTCTTTTGCAACGCACACATAAGCATCTTTATTCCTGCAGTAATTTGGCAGCATGCTTGCACTGCCCCTTCTCTTCTCAGGACCAGAAAACCCAGAATGTTCTTGGATTATTAATGAAGGACTGTCTGCATTGCCACAGGTGATACAGTATTCACATGAGCTTCACATTCATGGAAAAAAGTGATACATAACTTAAGCTACTTACAGAAGCAATTATGCTTGCTGATCGCCTACTCTGAATGTCACCAACAGGACCGCAAAGTGAGCACAGCTGCTCACATGGACACACTAGCACTAGCTAGGCTTTACCAATGAACTGTTGGTGTAAGTCTGAGTCCACTCCCTCCTCCCCTGCCAGCTAAGCAATTAGCAGTATAACTATTATTAAACTGTTATGCTGGTATGGTTTTGCATGTATAGAAGTCATGAAGCTTAAAAAGAAAAGGCACACCTTTCTGCTGAGTTAGGAGTTCTCTCATTAGGTTGAAGGCAACAAAATGAAGAAGAGCAAGAGAGGCAAAACTGCACACTTTTTCCTTGAACACTGTTTTTCATCTTCCCAGCGCTTTATAAAAAATGTAATTAAGCATAGCAACACACTTCCAGAAGCTATCAATACTATCTTCTCAGTAAGGAAAATGATGCAGAGATGTTCAAGAGAATTTGTCCCAGTCATCAAAGCAGATGGGTGACAGAAAAAGGACTACCGCCCAGTTCTCAATTCACTATCAGATCAAACCTTGTTCTCCACTTTTAAACATTAAGTATCACCAAGATTATCATTGTAGCCTAACAGCATACTTGCGATAATTTAGGATCTTTACTAGAAATCTACAGCCTGAATTCAGCATCTCATTAAGCTCAAAGAATAAGATAGAGATTTACTAATTTTAAAGTTCTTTCAATAGCTATCTATCCATGATCTAATTGTTTAAGTCTGTCTACAGACAATAAGTACAATCGCATCCTATCGCATTATTGTGTACTGACTAAAAAGGAAAGTGTTCTACTTCAAGCATGAGAATACTTGGCCAAGAAGCCAGAAACCATGTTTTTAGTGTTATTTTTTCTCTTAAAAAGATATTTTCTAGCACTCTTAGCTCAGTAATCTTTCAACAGAGTAACAAAGGGTATTCAGCACTGTTAATTGTCTGACAACTACTCTATATTTTTCTTGTTTCTTGAGTGAAATATTCTTTGACAACTCAAGACACACAATACTAAATAATGCAAATGAAACCTTCTCTCCTTAATATTATGAATTTTTTTTGGTTGCAAATTTCTCCAAAATAGCATGTCCAAGTAGCCTTCTTCAACATCCCATTCAATTCAACAAATATTCTTCCAGTGGAGTAGCAAAATCACTGACTAATAATAAACTTTAGAAATCTGATTTGTTTTTACTGTTTGTGTTATGTGTTTATGTTTCCATTTCCATCAGCCTGAGTATCAAATCTATAGTGTTGAACATTTGTGTATTACCACTTTGAATTTTGATTCTCATTGCTATAATGCTTGCATCACTACAATTTGAAATAATGTTAGAAAATTAAATTATCTTTCAAGATTTTATAAACACACATTTATCATTTGCAGAAGTAATAATGCTTTATCAGGAACTTGATAGCTTTTTGCTAACCATGAGAAAGGAATCTGAAAGTCTAGGTTACGTATGTGGAGACTAGAACCACAGGCACTGAAAGATCAGTATAAGAGCTTCCTCTGAATGGAGGAAGGAGGCAAATGGTGATTTGAAAGCATGCAAATGCTACTCAAAAATCTTGCTGCAGTTTAAAATGCTTTTCCCCTTACGTACATTTCTAAGATAAAAATTGAGAAGAGCAAGAAGAGAAACATGGGGCCAAATCAGAAGATACAAGAACCCTGATTATGCCCTGATCCAAGCACAAGAATAAACACTGGTGACTCTGAAGGTAACTGACCTTATATCACTACAGAGAACCCCTAATCTCTTTTTTCTTAGTTTACAAGCAAGAGAAAGTCAAATTTGTAAAATCTTATCTTCGTAACTGTCTTAACATGTATGATTCTGTTCATTCTTGAGGTAGCAGGAATTGGCTTTCAACATGACTGGGAAGAGAAGTATCAAGCAGTCTTTTGGGGAAAGACGATAGAAAACAGGATGACTCTGAATCTATCAAAAACTTGTAGCTTCTCATCCTGTGATTCCTACTCAGCAGCAATACCACAAGAACAACAAATGACATAAACGCGCAATAATGGGAGTAATTCCTTTTCTCTCTTCTTTGAAAAGGTTTTCCTTAGACCTGCAGTCCTCAGTCTAACAAACTGGTCCTCCCATAAACTGAACACCACATCCTGTTCTCCAGCTGTCTCCCACCACTGCCCAGTTTACACACTCGAGATGCAAAATTTATAAAAGCATTGGGTCCTTCTCTGGTGGATGGATGCATCCTGCCTGGTATTACACCCTCATCTCCCAACTCCAGACCCCTCTTGGTGACACTCCAGGGCCTGTGCTGTTTCAGCAGCCTCCTCGCAGCTCTGTTCTCAGTAGCTCCACAAACACTTACCTCTTGGCTCATGCATCCTTATTTATCATCCCTCCTTCCCCCTGCCTCCCCCCTGTCCTCCAGTCTGCACGTCTACTGGATGACAGGATAAGAGATTTCTTACCCAGCAGATGGGCTCACAAATAGGGAGTGAGGAAAGTGATGAAAGAGCAGCTCCTTAACCACAGGGTATCCATATGCATTCACAGTGATGGGCTGCAACATGCTCGCACCATTACAGGTTATAAGCTTTCTTGAAACAAAAGCTATTATTCCTTATAACTTGTTTGTGCTGTGTTTTTAGGTTTCCTGACCTATAATGGGTTATTATGTAAGATACCATGCCTAAAATACTAACTCTAGATCATTCTATTGATAGTATTTCTGAAGACAAAACAGATTCCCCTCGCTCAGTAAATGACTCCCCTACCTTCCCCCCCTACTCCCCATGCAGCCATTATTTCTTGGTCACTGCTGTCTGAGGAAGCAAGTGAGATCTTTCAAGAACTTGACCCTTTGTTTTTTCTGAAACGTAAATTTAATTTCCAAAGTTACACTGCACAAATGGAATTTCATTCATCAGGCACTAGGTGCTTCAGCAACATCAAAATCTGTTCATCAGGAATGGAAAGAAGAATAAAACAAGGAATTGCATCTGAAGGACTTATTTCCCAGTTTACCTTAGGCAAGTGTTACACTTCTATTTAATCCAAATATGCTGTAAAGAGGGAAAATGAATGTCTACAACACAATTTACAAAAAAAACTCCACCTCAGTTTGTTGTTCACAAATATTTTTTAAAAATCCACCCCTTATGCCAGCATTTTGGCTCACTGTATTCTACTCCTCTGCCATTAATGCTCCCTGCCGTAAGCACAACTCCTAGCTGGGGATTCCAATGCATTAACAGAGCTAGGATAAGATTCCAGATCTCAGTTGTGCTGGCATGAAGATAAGTCTCCTCAGTGATACAGAAGACAATATCCTAGGGAGACTGGAATTAGTCCTATTCCGCACAATTCAATCCAAGATGTAAGGCATATCAAGAAGCAAGTAATTACTAGCTAATGGCAGTGGATGGAAATGTAACATGGTTCAGCCTAAGCATTTCATGACAAGTGACAAGACGGCTTGAAAAAAAGGGGATTTTTTCCAAAAGGATGGAATGTGTCAAGAGCAAAATAAAAAGGGTTACCTCTTCAGTTTGGGAGGGGCTGATTCTGGGCATTGGAGATACTTGTGGTGTTTTCAGCTGTGTACTGTTGCTGTCTGGAACAAGCTCTCTGTGGATTGACTGAATATGGTTTTGGAGTTCACTTTCTGATTCAAATTTAACATTGCAACTAGAACATCGAGTCTTCAGTCCCCCTGCCTTGCTTTTGTTCTCAATGGAACTCAAGTTATCATTTTGGCCCATGCCTTGTCTGTTACTGCTTGAAGGGATGTTGACACTTGGACTACCACTTTTACTGAGATTAACACAGCTAGCACACAGACCATATGGCAGACCGTTGATGTCAAGTTTCACTAAATCCTGTTTTGAACGGAATTCCTTCAGGCAAGAAGCACATTTGTACAGTTTCTGGAGATGCTGTGCTCGCCCTGTGGACTGCACAGCAGAACCATTTCCAGTTTTCTGCATGTGGAACGTGCCATGGATTTTCAGTTCCAACGTGGAGGTCACTGTCTGCATGCACACCACGCAGCGGAACCCTGTCAATGAGTTCCTCAAGTCAGGGTGCATTTGGCAATGCTCTAAAAATTCCTCCTCGCTCTGGAGAGGCATCTTGCAAATCCTGCAGTTCCCAGTGTCCAGGCTCTTACTATGTGTGACCTTATGTTCAGTAAGAGTCAGAAGAGACGGAAACCGCTCGCCACAGATTGGGCACATATAATGTTTCACTGGTCCCAAGTGTGTCTGCATGTGTTCTCGGAGCCCATTTTCAGAGAAGAATGTTCGAGAACACACATTACACTTGTAATTCCCTTTAATGAGTTCAGCCTTTTTCTTCACTATGGCACTTTCTCCAGGTCGAATGTTGTGGTCTCGAAGCTGGTGGTTTTGCAGGAGAGTCTCCATGGTATAAGCTGCTCCACAAATATCACAGCCATACATAGGCTCAGATGTGTCCACATCTTCTTCGCTGCCATCATGGCTGTTATGGGACTCCTGGCTATTTGTCAACAAGGTCTGGAGCTCCACTTCTTCCTTCTGAACCTGCTCAGATGCCCCATTTGTTCCACAGTTCGGAGGCTTTGTTTCAAAAACGCAATGCTTTTCCCTTAAGTGCTTTTCCAGCAGGATGATAGCATGGAAAGCTTTGCTGCAGAACTTGCAGTTGTACTTCTTGCTGTGCGTAGTAATGTGGCACTGCAGCTCCACCTCTGTACCAAAGGACTCACCACAGAAGATGCACTTGTGCACTTTGCCTTGGTTCTCCAGGTGGTTGTGTTTGACATGAAGCTGTAGGTCAGTCTCATTGCGGAAATCCCAGTTGCAAGACGTACATCTGTATACCTTCTTTTCATTGCTGTGCTTCACAGCCAAGTGTAGTTGGATAGAGACTTTGGAGTCAAAAACCTCTTGGCACAAGGTGCAGCGGAAGAATACAAATGTATGCATGTCTAGCAGGTGTTTCTGCAAGTCATCCACTGAAGTAAACTGCTTGTCACAGCTTTCACAGATGTAGTAGGTTGAGGTGATCATGAAATGAATGGTAACATGCTTCAGCAGGGACTCTTGATTTGGAAATTCCTTGTTGCACTGAGGACAGGTCAGTTTTGGCAGGACAGTGTCAAGATGTGTTTTTAAATGAGTTTGAAAACCATCCAAGGAAGTATACTTAGCACCACATTGATTACAAATATATTCACCTGCAGGACGAGGAGGAGCACCTCCGACTGCCTGCATCATCTTTAAAGAGGTCTGCTCAATGGTTACAGGAGATAAGGGACTCATGGCTCTGGATTTTTTTCCATTGTGGATGTAATTCAGTGCCAAAGGAATGTTCTTATGGTTCTCCTTGATATGCTTGTTCAGTTTAAGAACACTATTAAATATTGGAGAATTTGTACAGTAAGAACAAGAATACACTTCCACTACTGGATCTTTTGGGGTTCCGAGCACAGGGGAACCAAAACGAGAACTGCTAAGATCACAATGGACTTGTCTAATATGCTCTTCCAGAGAAGAATCTGTAAGAAACCCCATATAGCAATGGGGACAAAAGAATGCATTACTGTCCTTAGCAGCAGGGTTGGCAAATCCATGAGAACATCGGATATGTTCCTGAAGAGTGTTGAGGTCATTGAACACTTCAGAGCAGAAGTTGCACTGGTATACCATGGCAGGCATGGTGGAAACAATCAGCCCTGGGTCTGGAGCTTCGTGGACTTGCTTAAGATGTTCATTCAGATTGTAGAGAGATGGCAATACCTCCAAACAATACTGACAGATATGGGCTTGTTCGGGTTTATCTAAATGCATAGTTTTCAGGTGTATCTGCAAAACTGCAAGGCTGGAAAATAACTGTTTGTTGCAGTAAATGCAGCTGTAGGTAACTTTTGCCTGTTTACTTGAAGGACCAGTGATATCTGGCACTTGCTGAGCTGCTCGCTTCCTTCCACGGCCTTTCGGTATAGGGGGAGCCGTTTCCACCATTGTTGAACTATCCACGGAGAGATTGGAATCCGGAGTGGTGCTTGAGACTGAGGTGTAGCCAACAGTTACCAATGACGGGCTGTTGCTGTGGTTGCATGACTCTGGCTGCTGGTGACTGTCCATGTGGCTGTACAGCTCTTCCACAGTGTGAAAGTTCTCAGAGCAAATGCTGCACGAATTCTTCTTCTCACCATTATGAGCCTGCTCCATGTGATTCACCAGAGATGTTTCCTCTACAAAGAGTTCATGACAGTAAACACACTGAAGAGCAGATCGGTCTTCATTAGGGGAACACTCAGGGTGACATTCTGCAATGTGCTTCTGAAGATCTTCAGGAAAATCAAAACCTTCTTCACACTGACTGCACTTCTGAGTGTCTTTCATTTTCCAGTCCTCCATCCGGGAAGCGGACTGAGAGCCATCTTTGTTCCTCTCATGAACCTGCATGTGACCATGCAGCGAACTAGATGACAGGAATCCACGTCTACAAATGGCACATTTATATGGCTTGTTGGACGTATGAGTCTTTAAGTGAATTTTAAGATGATCACTCCTTGAGAATGCTGCATCACACTCACTGCAGTGATACTTCTTGTCTCCCGTATGAAGCTTTATGTGTCGGTCCCTGCTCCGTTTGTGTTTGAAGAGACGACTGCAATACGTACATTTGAAAGGGAGTTTATCACTGTGACTTTGCTCATGGTGCTTTAAGTAGCTGAGGCGGCTGAACGATTTGTCACAAAACTGGCATGGATAGGGCAACCCTGGGCCTCCTTCTTCTTCACCAAAATCACAACCTTCTCCATGGCTCGGGGAAGTCTGGTCCTTGCTAGAAGGTGATGATGCTGGCCATGAGCAAGTGGGGTCATCCTCAACATCCACTCCATCTGAAATGAATAAGAAACGCCGACAAGCTTAATTCCTGCAGGTCAAAGCAGATACCAGCTGCACATGAATAACACAGACCTGCTACTCCTAAAGAACTAAAACATATTAAACTCAGACTAGGATATTTCTTACACCTGTATCCAACAGCTTCAAGACCACATTTATTTTTATCAGACTGTAAAACATTAAAAGTTATTAAATAGTTCTGTGCCTATATTACCTTTTTATTGCTTTTCTATCATTCTTTCTCAGTTGCAGGATATGTATTATACACTGACACATTTATTAAAATGCAGATTTTAATATATTTAATGTTTCTTTTGTATCCACTGTAAAATGATTTGCATATTATGTGAGCATCTGAAGAGTCAAAGGAAAGGAGAAAATATTACGGGAATGATTTAAAATTAATACAGTCAACCAACATTGCTAATATTTAATAAAAAAATTCCCTCTGCTTTGTCTCAGGTTTTTCTTTTTTTTTCCCTTGAAGTTGATTTTGAATGCAGAAATCTTTTAAAGGCTATTACTGAGAGAGACCTGGGTATTATTCTAAACAATACTATGAAAAATTACAGGAGAGAAACAGAACAACAGTATAAACAGTAATGTTTTCTCTAATAAAGTGCAGCCAGATTTCTCCAATAACTGTCCAGTTCAGTTCCTGAAAGCTGGCAGCTAGACCATTAAATGTTCAAAACAAACTAACAAACCAACAGGCAGGATCAAGGAAAATTAGAAAGTTTCACAAGGGTCAGATGTGAATAGCTTCTTTTTTTTTTTCTTTTTCAAGTTCAAGAGGTTGCCCACCATTTCTTCCTTTTTGCAAAAGCCTCAACCAGCTGAACTTCCTTTGTCTAGCAGAACCTGTACTGTGAGGTGATCACAGATAAAACAACTTGTGGAAAACTGGAAACAGGAAAAATGATAAACAATTATGGTAAAAACTGAAAGATTTATGAGTAACAAGGAAAAGACAAAACAGGAATGCTAGCCAGATAATAAGCTAAACTAGTTATCCATGATATAATCTCACCTTGGCCTGGTAAGTCGTAATTGTTTGGGTTTTTTTACCAGATGTGCTCTACAGTTTTTACACCTTTTCTTTCAAGTGTAAACTACAACGCTACAGCAACTGCAGCTCATAATAAGAATGGTTGAAAGACCACTCTAAATCAAATAATCCTTTTGTTCCTTTTCATGGGTAATGCTTGGTGACTTTCTTCCTTTTAAAAGTAAAATTGATTACAATAACAGCACAGAAGAAGACAGGATAAACCTTTTTGAAAAATATCTTTCTTAGGGTACTTTTGCAATATAGTAAGTTTCTTCACATCTTCAGTCTTCTCTCAAAAAAAAATACTACAATAACATAAAAGTTGGAGCTGGCCTATATTACGTAAACAAATTCCAAGCCTGTTTTCTTTAAGGTAACAAGATTTTACTAGATGATCAACCTCTTGCTTATCCACAGGAAACAGATGAGGATTCATTCCTTTCCTGCATCTAGAAATTGATGACAACACCATCTCCCTATCAATGCCAGATGGTAACCATCGAACTCTGAGAAAACAACCAAACGCTGTTCCTGGATCCCTGCCCGTTGACACAATGCTTTTCAGTATAAGCTGAAATTACATGTTTTTTATCCTCTTGTTTATCTCTTGAAGACGAGGGAGTTCACAAAGTACACTCACCTTTCTCACATACGCACAGGCATACACACACACCCCACAACACATACCTGCATTTTTCTGTGTATGAATCTGCGGTAGTGATATTTAAATAAAAAAGCAAACCCAAGCCTAAGCACCGTAACTTTGAACTGAAAGCAAAGGTGTCGTCTTTGTTAGGAAAAAAAAATTAAAACAAAAATTCCTCTCCTCCAGCGAAAGTACTCTCATCTACTAAAATGCTTTGCAGTATACTGAAACAAAGTTGCTCATTGTCATACATACTAAATGATAACAGACAGTTGAGTTTTCAAGTTGGTACATTAATGAGTGCAATATTCATGGGAGACTTTTGATGCAAATCTATGTACTGCCCTTTCAAACTGCTGGGTTTTACTCTGAAATTGGAAATCATCAAAGCAGTGGAAAAATTACTCGCAGAAAAAGATATTAACTTTTGTTACATTTTATTTAAAATGAACATTTTCAGCCAGGTTTCTAATGTGGAAAAGCTTCTGTCCTTTAAAAATCAAATACATTTCTGACATATGGACACTGCCAGTAGATAAACAGGAATTTATGTCAAGCAACTGAGCAAAGAAAAATAGCCTGCAACTGCCTAGGCCACATATTTTGTAACCAAATTTAGTATTAAAATGTATATCCCATGCAGAAATGATGTATTATTGTATAAATGTTTAGAGGAATACATAGTAAGCGTTATAAATGGTGTATTATCACTGACACGGTAGTAAATCACTTTCTTCTGTGGCCACTGCCTGCCCTGTTTTACCTATTATACAACTATTCCCTTTCCTTGTGAGCCCCAGTGGGATGCTGGGCTGGCAGCAAGGTTGGGATCGAGCGCTGAGCGTGACCACAGGACAAGAAATGGCAGCCCCCTTTCTCCCGTCCAATTCTCCTCGTTTGTTTCAGGTTCTCTCCTTTAGCTTTTACACAAGGAAAAAAAAAAAAAAAAAGGTGGAGGGGGAATAGTGTTATCACAGCACAGACCTGGTTCTTACTTTCCAGCCAGCAAACACGGGAGTTTCTGCATGTCATGCTGCTGTTGGGTACTTTAATCCAAGCCCACACTAATCCTGCAAAGTAATTTTCTTAGTGCAAAAAGGAAAAGAGCAAACCACTTAAAGATCTAACTTAATGTCCGATTTTTTTTTTGCTTAAAATTTGAAAATCTGATTTCTCTGAGCTCTTGAAGAACCGCTTCCTCATGGCCAGGCCTGGGGAAGCCTGCACAGCGCACTGCGGAGGACAACAGGATTTTCCTGTCGCCAAGGATCACGGGGCAGCCAGCATGGCTTCCCGGCCTACCCCGGGCAGCTGCAGGGAGGAGGGCCCAGCTGGATGCTGCTGCAGAAGGAGGGCCTCTGTGTCATCCCTCACAAAGGGCTTGCAGCAGGGCCTGTGGGCCAGGGACAACCTGTAAAAGGTCCTTGCTTCTGCTGACAAGGGAAATGTTTTCCTGCAGATTGGTTTTTACTGTGTGGACTCTAATGTGAGCGTGGGGAATGTTGTGTGGGATGGACTCATGACATTCCCCACACTCACATGTGAGCTCAGGGGTTGTCTGGAAATGGATCCAGGGACAGTGATCATGAAGGAAACCTGGACTAAAGGTAACTCTCTTATCGCAGGACCTGAACGGTGGCACTGCCTGTTCTACTGTCTCCCCATCCTTTCCCATGAGGATGTCGCACCACAGAACTAACGTGCAACCATCGATTTCAAAATGGCTGTACTCTGCCATGTGCCACTGCGCGCTGAGGCTGTGCTTCATGAGGCGGCAGTTGGTGAGCAGCTATGGGCTCCAGACTTGGAGTGGGGACTCCCCTCCTGCCTCCCCGAGGGCACTTCACACAGACCCAACTTTGTGCTGGGGGTGAAGCTTAACCCACTGATGGGTAAAAGGCTTCCAGCTCCTTTTTGCCAGTCACTCTGACAGAAAACACGAACAGTTTGCTGCTGCTCTGTATACATCCATGTGCATATAAATCTGCAGACACCTACCCACTGAGCTATGTCAACATTACAAATACTGATTTTAAATGTTATCACAAGCTGTTTTCGGATACTCTGGATCCAATTCAGATGCATACATACAAGTCCCCAGGAGTGGCATGCATCTATCTGGGGGCTGGGGAGGGCTCCAGGTACACCACAGAGTGTTTATGGGGTTTTAAAATATATTTTCTGTATCGACCTATTCTTTTTCCTTCGGTACTCACTAAGTGCTACTTACCGTAAATGCCTTTTCTGTGTTATGGCAAGTATTCTGAGTTTCAGTGTGATGCACTTAACATGTCCATGTAAATTTTTAATTTTTGGAACCAGTCACTTCACACTCACTGACTCTAAGAAAGCTCTAGCACTCACAACCGAAAAACTTTGCTGGAAATCAGCTAAAAGTCCTAAAAGTCTATTTAAAGATGCAAATGTGTGTGAATAGTTAGTGCAGATGTTTTTCTCCACCAACTGTACTTGCTGAGTTTCACCATTTCCATAAAGCACATTAAAACAAGTGTGCGAACACTCTGAGATGAAAGTACCAAGCACTCCTGAGACTTCCAGTGGAAAGTAGAGCTGCCTGACTTTTCTCCAAGCAGACAGAAATGCCCATGATTCAGCAGCCTGAGTAAATAAAAGAGGTCCTTATTTCCTAATTTTGCTGGCTGGCCACACTGCAGCAGTCTCTGTGTTGCTGCCAAAGGGGATGCAAAACTGGAACTACACCCAGCAGCTGAAGGACTGTCTTTGTTAGCCAGCCAGGCCTTCCTGACCATCTTCTGGCAACAAAACTACCATATCCTGCGAGGAAGACCTCCATCTCAGGCTTGATCATTCTCTAGTCTGTCTAATAGGACTAAACAACAGATTTTGCCTGGTCTGTGCTGGAGGAGGACAGCTGGAAACTCAGTTAGTAGCAGAGTAACACCTGTTCAGTCATATTTATGGGGGAAAGTGCTCACTAACAGAAAAGTGAAGTAATACCAGAAGGAGTTATCCCATGGAAGGGGGAGGGAAGAAGGGGGAGCATCTGAGCACAAAAGCACCTCTGTGGAGTTCGCAGCCAGCCGCTCATGTGCCAACCTCAGTAGTTGTGAAGCTTTAAATGTGATCTTTTCCCTAGTGCTGCTGACTGAATTAACAGTACTGCTTCAGAAAAACGCCATTTAGTCACCAGGAAGGTTTACGACATGTGCACGCTCTGGCTGGAATATGCTTCGGGCACTTGCTTTATCATCCCTTATTTTTCTGTATGATTTAAACACATTTTTGCTGCCTCTAGACAAATGGCCACCTTCCTAAAGAAAATGTCAGCAAACCTTTATGCGCCACAATATATAACATTACTCTGATAGCAGAGAGTTTACAAATACGAATGAATTAATATTCTCAATGTCCTATAAAAAGTAGTTTTCTGGTTTCCTCGTTTTGCTGCTCATATAACTGGGGCACAGAAAAGCTGGAGCGGTTTGCCTCAGGTACAAATGTAATCTGTGCAACAGAGGAAACAGAACTCCTATCTCCCAGGTCTGAGCCATCCTGCAAGAAAAATCCTTTTTCCTCCCCTCTGAAACACAGAGGTGGCAAAAATCTTAAGCCGATGGACCTGACCAAGGAGAAAGTACAGCTGTTCAGCTCTCACTCCTGCAGATACCCTCTTGCTGGTTGCCCAGTTGATGGTAAAGGCACACTGATCACACCACCATCCTACAGGGCCCCTTCTGAAGAATCAAATAGCAAGAGACAAAACTTGTAACAACGGATATGCAGGAGAGGAGAAGGTACTAAAAATGGCAAATGAAGTATACTAAACAGCAGAACATATATAAACACATCTAACACATACTTTCACATGCATAAGGATGATGAATATGTACGCACATGTATGCTTTGAATTGTTGTGTAGCTGTTACTTGTTGTCTCTCCACCAGCCAAAGACCTGTTCATACACCACTGCATAGACACAGCTGTGCTCATACACACATACTGAAAAGAATGGACAATGTATACAAATGCACAGCCTTGCCAGTTTTAACTGCAAGATGGAATTCAAATGGTAGGAAAGGAAGGACTAAGCAGCAGGTAGGTAGGTCAGTTAACTGGATGGATGATAGACCTCCACAGTTTTAAATCCTTGCATTTTTGTGCAGGTAATTGAGTGGAGTGGTTATTATATATCATATAGTTTACTTGTAATGGCTGTTTCAGGTTTTAGTGCCGGACACATTTTATATTATTACCACCACTAATTGTCTACAGGGCTACCTTGAAAATGAGATAAGGAATCTTAAGGGAATATGCAGGTGTGAACAAATAGTAAATGAAGAGGTTGGATATTACTGAAATAAAACAATATAGTGCTGTGTGTGGAATATATCTAAATAACAAGAGGATCAAAGGACAGCATTTAGGCATTAACATGGATCCAGTGAAGTCCTAACACATATGTAACTAAAAGAAACCGTGGTTTTGAAGTTTTTAATAGAATTTCCAGAGAATACTCACCTTAAAAGTAACTTTAAATAAAATATATATTATTATATAGTATTTTCTATTTATTTTCAGTAGAAATATACACAGTTTTAGAAAAGCTGCAACTTTAATATAACCATTACATTTTTTTCACATCAGTGACCCCATATTAAACTCACTCATTTGTCTCATAACTTATTAAATGGCTTGAAAAGTAATACTCTGTAATGGGCATTCAAAAGAGAAACGTGAACTTTAAAAATTATTTATAATTTACAGATGTTTTTAAAATCTATCAATATTTCAAAACTACTTTGGGAACACCAATTAAATGCATTAACAGTTGGATTACTGGGGGAAGAACAGACAGGAGTTCCTGATGAACAGAACTGAGACAGTTGGTAGGGAGGTTTCCCCGTCTATAGCCAGAAGAAAGGCAGCTCCTAGAGACAACAAATAAGGTGCTTTAATACCTCACAGGAAAGACCTGCTCGCTTTTATAAAATGTCTTTAATGTCTAGATAAGTAGTTAACATCCCTGTATTGCTCTCCTAAGGTAACCTAAGCCTCCAGATCCATTATGTCTTCTTCACAAGATATATTACTATTACATATGTGGAGAGGAGCATAAATGTTTTCCTTGGTTGTTGCTTAAAGTTCATTTGAACAGACGGAGCCCAATGAATTCCATTTTACACCACCAAATTAAAGACAATGTAAGCAGTTCACATTCTGCTCCACCTTTCAAATCATTGACAAAACCCAATTTGCAACTAGAAGAACACAGAGCTTCCTATCCTTGGTTTGTATGGGGAAGCCAGTACTTCGTGCCTCTCAAGGCAAAAAGAAAGAATAAGTAATTTTCCACAGTCCTGTACATATAACTAATGACAGTCACCATCCTCAAAGCTTATTATACTGCTTTACATAATTGGGAATCACATGTCACACAATTAATTTACAGGGGTTGTTTTGTTGTGACTATACAAGCACTAAGCGATTCAAATTAGCTCATTTGTCCACAGCTTAAATGTGACAAACACATTTACACTGTTTTTCTTCTGCTGTTAAGTTGCTGTTTCTCTTAGTAGTTGTTTGTTTGTTTGCATGGTATGAGTCAGAGACCACCAGGCTTGCTCCATCTGAAGCTAGGGTCAAGAAAAATCATCCTGAGAATAATTATATTTAGAATCAAGATAATAGGAGAGCAAAAAATCCATTCAGATATTCCAGCAAACTTGCACATAATGGCAGTCTCCTAAGAACCTGCATGATAACAACCTTGTGTACCAAAAGTAGGGATTCAGTTAATCAGTACTTTGGTAGAAAATAATCATTATAATATGTGCTGATAACAGTACTTGTGCTGCTTATTAAGAAGAACACACGACTAGGGGACAAGAGTTCACGCTCCCCACTGGACACCACTAATTTCTCATGCATTCTGCTTTCAGTGGGTCGTGCTCTCCCCCATCGACAGGACCAGAAACTCAGTCCCTCCAATTCTTCCCTGAACTGCAGCACCTTCTGAATGCTGCAGAAGTATACAGAAGCCTCAGAGACAGCAGCCCTTGTACCACGCTCCTCATCGTAATGGTAACTCTCCAGTGGCATACAGGTATTAAAATGAGTTGGCTGCTGCTTTTTTTTCACAGGTCACAATATAAGGAGTATATCCAAAGGCAAGAAAGCACAATTCTCTTTCTTTCCTTCCCAAATCAAATGATCCAGAGGCTCACACCCTAAAAGCTGAACGAGACCCGCTACAAAGCTGCCTTCCAAGCCCCCGTTCCTACCCAGCCCCCAGGCCCTGCAGGGAGAAGGGCAGCCTGTCAAAACCTCCGTAGCTGGAGGCTCAGACAAAAGATGGAGCCCCTGAGCAGCATTTGCAGGCAGAAACCCGTGAGATGCCAAGCACCACCTTGGGTTCTCATTTGAATATCGCCCTTCTTTCTGTTAATCTAGAGTTTAATCATGAGAGTCTGCAGGGATTGCGGGAGGTGCACCTCACACTCAGCCGCCTTGCCTCTTTTTTATCACATGTGCCTGTCCCTCCCACCTGTGCCTCTATTCCAACCACCCCAATTCATTGCTTCATTGCCTCAAGACCAGAAATACGGCAGCAAGATACATCTTGGATAGGGGCTAAAGTAGGACAAAGAAGAGAAGGAAGGCAATGTGTGGGAAACGAAGGGAATGTAAGGTGAGGAGAAAGAAAGGAGTAAATAATTGTATCTGAAAGAAACCCAGGGAAAGAAATTGCAACATTTTTTACAGGAAATGGAAAGTAAAAGGGAATGAAGATCAAGTGAAAGCAATGCAGTCGCTTAACGCTTTCAAAAACATATTGGTGTTATTTTACAGTGTGCTAGAATTAAATACAGTAAATAAACACAGAACTGCTTATTTCTTCAAATGACAGAGATGTGGTGGCGGTCTTATTTACACAGGTGAAAACTCCTGGACCTAGATCTGCAAAGGGACTTGGGTGTCTCCGGGAGCCTAAGAAGCAAAGAAAGCAGAATTCATGGGGCCCTGGGGGGAAGCAGGAAAAGGTCTACAACCTCGCAGCTTGGGCACGCAGCTGGGAAAGGGGAGGACTGGGCCCTTTATACATTAAAGAGTGGCTGGATAAAAAACAAAAATAAACCTAAGTACAAGTTCCAGACTGCAAGAACCCCTGCACGAAATGGGTGTAATTGGCAGTAAGTAACAGTCCCTTCTCAAATGTGGTCCTATCTGCCCTATGAATACGGTGCTCTTTGCTCCAACAAGCCCAGCTTCCATGGGAAGAGACCCCTGCAGATCCAAGGACCTTCTGCTTAGAGGCAGGAAATGGGGCTTTGAATCCCCTCAGGATCCTGAGGGAATGAATCTAGGCCTCGTGCCATTTAGTGCTCAAACTGTTTGGCCCCTGTATAGGGATGCCAGGAATGCAGCACTTTCTACTGTAAGTGCCCGCTGTGCTCTGGGCTTAGTACGGTGCTCGCTGTGCATCAGCAGTGGGCTGATTAAAGGTGATGGGTACACAGATGCTCACGCTAGGGTGGTTCTCAGAGATTGCCAAACCACAGATACCTGAGAAACTTTTGACAAAAAAAAAAAAAAGAAGCACCGACCAAACTGGGGAGAACCCCGAGAGGTCGGTTTTGGATAACTATTTCTGTTTAAATTCTTATAGTTCACCTACATTGCATCTGCTGCTAGTGCAGATGTGCTGCACAGCTGTTAAAAGTGATGCTCTCGAGCAAAGATAACCTTGATTTTTAAACGAAGTCAGTGCTAGAATGGCACACAAGTGCTTACACTCGGGCAGTGGAGTCACCTTGGGGCAGCGTGTCTCTGGTACCCTTTCGCTGGGGAAACTGTAGCGCCAGGCAGTACAGCCCTTTCTCACCATGGGACAGGAATAGGTAAGCGTGTGTGGCTTTCACTGATTTATAGGTGTTCTAGCCCGTAACTGGGATAAAATGAATTTCCCAGTTGAGAATGGTAGAAGCCCAAACGCTACTATAAAGCTGTCATCTGTAAACATCACACCTACCACCTGTCTTCCTACCTTGCAGATCACCAGTCAGTCCATGTGGAATTTGGCAAGGTAAGAGTTGCATTGAAAATATCTATGCTTCATTCAGTTCTTTAATGTTAATAAAGGTTTATTTGAGTGATTTAATTATAGAAGATAGATTATTTGCAAAAGGCAGCATTTTCCTTCCCCTCTGCACAATTTCCATTCAGCAAAGCCTTCTGAAACTCATGATTAACTGTCTGAAATAGAGGCCTCTCCAGAAATAAAGAGATCTCTGCTTTGTTAAAGCCTATATCTAAAACAACCCTTTGTACCTTCCTCAGCGTAGAAAGGAAGCCCGGTGTGAAATACAGTAAATTAAGCCTTCTGCTGTCAGGGCTGGAAATAAGAGTAGAGCAGAATAGTGGCTGGATTTGAAATGATTTTTTTTTTCTATTGGCTTCATTTACATCCTGTCTAAGGTCTTCTGAGCAGCTCAAGGTGTCTTATCTCTGGCTACCAGGGGGTATTTTGCAGTCAAAGCAGTTAACGTACTTTCTCTCTCTCTCTCTCTTTTTTAAGGCCATCTTATCTTATCAGACAGATCTCTCCAGGCTGAGGAGAACCCATACTTATCAGCAGCTGTACACTATATTGACAGCTCAGTGCTGCTAGGGACAAATGAAAGCTTAGGGTAGAGAAAGATCAGTTAACCTGTTCCACGCTCAGTTTAGACTAATCTTTGGTTTGTCTAACTTCAGGAAACATTGCATGTCTTTGCTCTGTTTACTTGAACAACAGAGGCACACAATCGCAGCATCAATTGTTAGATCTGGTGCAGAGGCAGAGCACACAAGCAGCCACCATAATAATCCCCAAGGCAGTTTGCCTGTTGACTTTCCACCTCCAGCAACTCCTTCTTCAGGTGACCTTAGGGGCAGCTGACTGCTCTGGGAGCATCTGAGTGTTGCTGGGATTGCACAGCAAAGCTAAAACTGTGGGCTACACAGACTCACTGTGTAGAAAGCAGCCTTCCCCCCAAGCAAGGGGAAGCATGCACGCTGAGGGCCAGAAAAGGAAAGTAATCCCCATACCATATAAATGGGAACAGTGAGGCTGAAGGTAAGCCTAGAAAGCATCCTGAAAGCTTGTTTTAGGAGCAGAATCTAAGGTGAAGAAGTAGTTTATTTAGACCTGTCCTCCATGTCCTGCTGTGGTAAACTTTACAATATGACACACTTAGTAGCTAAGAGCAGCCAACCCTGCCAGCTGGTATCTCCGGGAAATAGCAGCCAGCCTTCTCACTTACCACCAGAAAGGATATAAATGGCAAGATTCCTCTCGTCCTTTGCTTGATGTCAAGAGCAGTGAACCAGGTTAAAAAGTTACAGCTGCTGCTGCTGACAAATCATTCACCATAACTTCAGGTGAAAAAAACATGTAACTGCATATTAAGCCTTGTGCTGGTCCTGTGCTGTACTTTTTTATGCTTATTTTTTCTCTCTCCCCTTTGCGTCCAAACACTTCATGAGCACTTCTGTATCTGTGATAACCCCGGACTTTCCCTGCAGAGAAGGTTCGCTATTAATTGTCCATTATCTTGGTGTGTCAGCACAAAGGAGAGGGGAAGAAATTCTCATCCAAATGGTTTCACCTCCCTCTCTTGAGAGTGATGCCCTTGTCAGGGCATTAAAGACATGAAAACCTGCCACTTATCAGAATTGTGTTTGAATCGAACTACTGTCCTTGAAAACAGTAGACACCAGATACCATCAAAATAAGCCACATTGGCAGATCCCATTCCACTGTGACTCGGGCTACCTTTATAAGGCTTATATATATGCATTCTTGATTGCACATGAACACCAGCATGATAGCTGTGGCTTAAAATAAGAAAAGCATGCTCTTTTTCATTTTATAAAACAGTAAGTGTATTATAAATAGCAGTTGCCAGAACGAAGAAAAGTTGGCCAGCATCTACGTTCAGTCTCTAGACACCGTATTAAAATTTGGGATAGAAGTATGTGCAGATTTTTGGAAAAGAGATGGTAGGAGAAATAAGAAGATAAGTGTGACATTTTTTATGAAACACTTTGGAAGATTTCAACAGTTTAAATAAGCCTGAGGACACACTTGAATGTAAACTCATTGCTGAACCAAATCGTAAAATTTTTTAATTACTTCACACCACTAATTCTTAACAAAACATAATTCAGGCCTATTAAAATGCTGAATTTGCTTGCTAGAAAGAAGCAGTATTTCAAAGAGGTCTTTAGTAATTCTATTAATGTGTTCAGAGACAACAGAAAAAAGAACTTAGGTTACATCCACAACTGCAGAGCTGTCTCTGTTCTTTTCCGGACAACCTGAATGACCGTACTTGCTTTTCACAATTCGAAGTCACAATGAGGAAGGAAAAAAAAGAAAAAGAAGTTAGGCTTTGCTTTTAACAAGTAAACAAGTGTACAAATTAATTCAGAGAGCTGTAATTTTGAAAATTTTCTACATTTAATGTGCACTGCAGTTAAACTACTTTTTCTGTACAAATTAATTTACTGCATCAGTGATCGATGTTTATGTTTAGGCAATTTTATTTCTCAGTATGGTAAAATTAGACCTAATAGTTGCAACCTGTTATGTCCAATCTGTCACTGAAATTCAAATTGCCTTTTTCCTATTATTCAAGGAGCAATTTGGAGGAATTAAAGCCATCTAAAACCAGAAGACAAACAATTCTCTGTAAGGACTCAATAGCCTGTGTCATCAACCCGCTCTAGAAAGCGATGGTCTGTCCAAAGCAGAACCTTTTCCTTAGGTTTTGAAAGTTTCAACTCTGCAGAGCCACAAAAAGCACCAGCATTTGAAGACAGCCAAGCCTTCCACTCCGCTCCTTAGAGAGCGTACAGCCAGTATGCATTCTGAGCGAGTGGAAAGGCCATTAGCTGCTAACAAAAAGACCCTTCTCTGTGTTCCTGAATTGTTGATGCTCACAAGTTCTCAATTAGCCATCCTTGTATCTACAAAAAATAGATTTTGTTCTTCATCTGGGACAACTTAGTTACTGTCATCTTGCTCTTGTCAGTGAAGCACTCAGATGCCAATGACTATTATTACTTATTATTTCCAGAACAAAAGTATACTGGTCAAACTTTGTTTACTACCCTGCGTTTTATTCTTCCTCATTTCAGTAGGACAGCTGCACTTTACACTTCAGGTTATTCACTGTAATTGTCTGAGGCTTCTTGGGGTCTCAAAGACCCTTGCCCCATCTTCCCATATGCCATGAATGTGCTTATTGATCATATTTTAATTTCTGTACGGGTTGTTGTCTGCTGTCTCTGTACTCATTTAAATCTTTTACAACAAATCTCCTCACAATTAACAAACAAATATTCTCTGTCCCTTTTCTCTCCCACTTCCACCTTTATTTTCCTCTGTGTGCTTTTGTGTGGGAAGCAGAGATTCATTTTTCCCACAAACACAGAATGACTAAATTGCGTTCCAAACACTAGTCCGCACATGACTTTTTGGACTTGTTGGAGATGGATGAAGTAAAAACAATGAGGTGAGAGATAACATTGGTTTTGAAGAGCTTTTGCATCATTTCCAATCATGTTTTACACTGTCTTTTCTCACTTTCAAAATTCCAAATAAGCTCATTTCTTTGCAAGATTGCTTGGATCATCAAGCTGATTAATAATTTTGCTACTAGGCTGTACTGATTAATGTGGATTAGTTGAGTGATTAATAATTTTATTGTTTTGCAGGACCAAGCTGCCCTAAATGTCTTGGGCTTTGACAATATTTTACAAGTGGAACTTCCTCAGATGGATGATATGTAACTTCCCGGACTCCCAACGCTCAGCAAAGTGTCAGGACCTTACCCCTGGGTTCACTCCTCTGTTTTAGCGCCCGTAAACCATTTTCAGATGACAATATTTGAACTCAGAGCCTTTCTTCTTGCACCACATTTCACTGCTACTTCCTCTTCCTCCTACATGTTTGTTCCATTCCCCTGGTCAACGCCATCGGATGTATCTCAGCGTGAGGTAAAGCACATCTTTTTGCTGATTTCTAGGCAGTTTCTAGAACAAAGACCTGAACTTTTGTTGATCCCCTGCTAGCCAGCATAATGCAAGTAACAACATAATCTACATGGGTTCATGTGTGCATGTAACAGCGGAATCCTTCGATGCGGGTGGATGACAGACACTTTATTCCAAGTATTTGACGGCAGAAGCAGAGGCCATTGTATTCCACGATTACATTTACACACTTCCTCCTGAAGTGGCCAGTGAAGCAAATTACTATTTATCATCCATTGTACAAGATTTCCTGACTGTGCGCATGTTTTGACTTCTGTTTTGCTGATACTGGACTTCACAGCACCGTCGGTCTCCAGAGGAGCATATAAAAGCATGATCTATTCCTAGGACTGAATAGCGGGCTCTGTGTTAGGTAATGCACTGCCCGTTAGGCTGCACTTTCCTGCTAATTACAGTGGAAATTTTCTTTTAAAGAAAACATGGCATTGCAAACGGCATGGCATCAGCTTTCTTTCTAATTGGAGCTTTCTTTCTAATTCTCTCAGTACTAAGTTTCACCATAAACACACTCTTCTATATTTGGATACTGGTTTTAACCCTCTTAGACAAAATAAGACTTGACACAATTATATATTTATTTGATCTTTTCTAAAGCACCAATTGCAAGCCAAGCAGCATAAAGAGCCAAATGCAAAACAGTAAAAGTGGAAAGCAAAATCTAATAGCATGTTACAATATGCTATACACATAGAATTCAAAAGGGACCTGCCAGCCCCAAAAGACTCAATTCCTGACTAGTTAGAGGAAAGAGAAAAACAAAAGGGTAGCAGATGCAAAAACAAAGGTAGGGAGCCCATAAAACAGTCATGGATAGGCCAACTGAAATAAACAGGGCTTGCAGCTTGCCTTAAAGGCAGCCAGCGAGGGGCTCTGGCAGGGAGCTGCACAACTGAGGACAAGAAAGACTTGCCTTCGGCCCATGCCTGCCTCAGCCTAGGGAGAGGAAGTCGGCCATGGCCAACTGCAAGCTACTGCCAGGCAGGGACATGGAGTGCAAGGCTCTTGCCCAAGAACTGGGGGATTAAAATTTGAACAGCTATATGCACTGGGCTCTATTTTTTAATATATCAGCTTTCCATCCCAAAGAGGCTCCAGATCAATTTCAAGGGAAACAATTAGAAACACATTACAGTAGTCTAGCCCAGATGACTGCAGAATGGTTTACGTCCAAGATAAATAAGCAAACTGTTCACATTAGCTGGAAATTCTTCACTAGGACAGGGAACCAGGGCCCTTCTTGCTGGGGAAGAAACATTATGATGTTGGTCAATAAAACTTGCATCCTGTACTAGCCTGAAAATGTGCCTCTGCATCCCAGAAAGCTTCCTGTCTTCTTTATTTCAAGTTCATTAAGTAGGCAGCCTCTCAATACGTATCATCAAAGTGTTCTCCTATTTTCCTTAATCTTGTATGTATTGTGCTACAACCTGTTTTACTCCTAGATTACATGCCTGAAAATATGCTGCAGACTTCCCATCAGCAAGCACAACTCATAGCAGACCAAATAAAAATACTAGGTATTGTGTAATGGAACTGCACTGGTCTCTCATGTCCCACAAAAAGAGAAGAAAACGAGATATAACAGAAGACTCTCTTGTGGAAAAAAGCAAATGTTCATCTTGGAATAAGGTATTACCCATTCATCAGGATGGTCCAACCATTTAAATGCTGTAGATGCCAGTTTTGGGGCACTTCCCTGGGCCTGGCCCCAGAGTCATGGGTCAGGAGCCTTCACCTCCAAAGCGGACATGGAGACAGCCTGAGGAGCTGTGAGCTGGGCATTAAGGGTGACCTAGGAGCATCCTGAGCATCACAAGGAGCCAGCAGCAGCTGTTCCTGCCAAGCTACAGTCTCACCACAGGGCCACTTCAAAAAATGGTAATTCAGGCAGAATCGTGCTGTGGACTGGATCTGATCTGCAGGACATTTTCTGGGCCACTCCATATCAACTCCAAAGCAAAAGCTCTGCTCTGGCGTTTACCATGACTGAAAAAAAGCCCTATTTTGTGGCTTTTATGTCATGAGCATAAACCCATGGGCATAAACCCAATCAAGACAATCTAAAATGCAATCAAGACAATTAGGTTTTTTATTCTTTCTGATCCTAACATGGCTGCAAAGGCGACTGATAACTTTCCGGTCTGATCTTCATCTTCCTGGCAAAAAGGGATACGAACAATATCAGAGCAAACAGTCGCTGACTTTCTATCAGTGCACAGGCAGTCTACACTAAGTAGGCAGCCTGTAACAGGAAACATTTCCAGGAATTTTACATGTGTTTTTATTGCAGCAGGATCTGTTTTCTCAGTTTTATTTGGTCATGAGCTTGGATTTTAGAAGGCAGTGGTACAATACTGAGTCTGCTACTTAAAAAATGGGATGGCTGCAGAAAGGTTGTACTCTCCCTGCTTCTTCTACATAAATGCTTGGCTTTTGTTCCTTGGCTCTCGTATCTGCCCCTTTAGTCCAGGATTACTATCCCCACATTAGACCACTTTATTTCCACAGAAAACTTCCAGATCTGTGTCTATCCTTGACACAAAATAACTGCCACTGAAATCTTTTCACTTGTAGGCTTTCTTCACAAGCTAAAAAATGTGTTCTGCCAAAGAGGCTGTTTGCATCAGCTTGGATTACCTCTTACGAGGTAAAAAGAATCTGTGATGCCAACTTAACCTTACCATGAGCGCCGACTTATATTTGGTGAAGAATTTAACACTCATGTAGTAAGCTCAGCTACATTCCTCCTCTTTCCCATTTAGTATTTAGTTGCTTATCCAAAAGCTATTATTCTGTGTGTGGTAAGCACGATGTACTTGAGATGTACTGAACACATGGAGAGAACTTTTAGCAAGTTGTTTGTGTCAGTGAGATACTAGCAAGCACATATAGCAGATACAGAGACCAGCAGAAAAAGAGTTGGCCAACCTTACGAACACAAGGCTGTTTCATTTGACTTGTGTTACCAAATACTGCAATATACTAAAATCCACAGTCTCAGAATAAAGTTCTGGCTTCACTGAAGCCAATGGAATTTCGCTATTAACTTTAATGGGACCAGTATTTTAGGTTTGGTCTGGATCTGTTTAGAAGTAGGGTTTAAGAAAATCAAACTTGTTGCCTGGGAGTCCAGTGGTAATATTCAAAACAAGCGAGTTACATTACTTGGGTTCATGAGGAAAATACAAAATGAAAATTATGATAACTTTTCAAGGTTTATTAACTCAAGTCCCATAGCCTCGAGGGGCTATCTCCATCTGCCCTATTTATGTGCCACCGTGACAGTTCCTTCTCTTTGGGAAGTTATGTTTAAAAAAGTCTTTGTGTCTTCGGAATGTCTTTGACTTCCCACAGATAAGTATTTGTATCCAAAGCACACTGTGATTTTAATTTATACTAATAACTATCTTTATGGAACTTTTTAAAACCAAGTATGAGTACCTAACCACTAACTTGCACATACAAAATGCATTTTAAAGTGAATATTTGGAAAGCTGGCAGGAAAAATAATGTCTTCTATATTTTTAT
The DNA here is from genome assembly GCA_013396635.1 of Penelope pileata. Classification (NCBI taxonomy): domain Eukaryota; kingdom Metazoa; phylum Chordata; class Aves; order Galliformes; family Cracidae; genus Penelope; species Penelope pileata. The sequence goes on from WBMW01004192.1 coordinate 341,637, forward strand.
ACTTATATAAAGGCATATCCAAAAGGAAAGATTTACCTTCTTCCACAATTTCCCTCAAAGACGCTGAAATGTAAATTACATATGTAACTAATTCTAGATAAAAAATATATAAGCAGCTATTTCTCAAGACACTTTTCCAGAAAAGGCTGTAAGATGAGCAGATGTAAGAGCCTGCAGATGAACTCCAGAGGTGCAAGTTCCGCATGGGAATTGAGCTCCTCCCAGCTCCATCCCTGTTAGCTGGTGGGCTGGAGTCATCTCGTAGGGTACAACTGCTGCACTGAAAGAGGTGCTCTGTCAGCTGCCCTGGCACTACCAAGCAGGAAATACAGACAGTAAAACAACATTTCTGGAGACATTAACGACCAAACTCTACGTCTTCTACAGCTCAGCTAAAATAAGCTCCACAGTGGCTCCCTCCTGTATGGTTGGATACGAAGTCTCAGTGTGTTCAGGTGTAGTTAGATCAACTTCTTGAACTGCACTTAATGGCCCTGTCATAGGTCCAAGAAGTACTTGCAGATGGTCTGTAAAGAGCTGCCTGATCATATGGCATGGCTCCTCATTTCCAGATGTAACTGTCTTGAAGCCTAACCAACCTGCATTGTTTCGCTAAACCTACATTTCCTTATTAAGAGTTGCCACAAATATTTATGGAGTCATGAAAGGGAGATAGATAGCTTGCAAAATGATCAGAATGATTCCTGTGTCCTCTCCACTTACTGAAATCTTGCTTTATAGCTGACTCAAGAAAACTTTCAGATGTGTCTCTACAGACATGAGAAGGAACAGAGATGTCCGCAGATGCTGAGGGGTACACCCTACAGGTTGGCTGAAAACTCAGTGCCAAGAGGATCAAATTGCTTTGCTCAAGTTTTCAGCACTAAATACTGAAAATTTCCTGCATTTTCAACCATGTGGGCAAGAATTAATTTGCCCTTTTCTACTGAAAGAAGTGCTGATCTATTATTTCAGTCACATTATCAACATTTTTTTTGGTGAGACTTTCAATTGTTCAGAATTTGCCCTTTTATGGATTACTAACAATGCAGGAGACTTCCTGAAATTAATCCACTAATGCTCTGCTTGTTGGCCTTCCCAATCAATTTCTAACTGGGAACCAATTTGTCTGAAACTCTGCTGACAACAGTTCTATTTTCTCCATCAAATTATGGACTTGCATAGCTAAGTTCTCTGTTTAAGAAAACAAATCCCCCCAAAACTTTCTGGCTTTCATTCAGTCATCACCCTGACTTAACATTTTTTGCAGCAGTTCCTTTTCTTTCCAGGGCTTTATGAAGTTTTTGCCCAGTTTTCTTGTTCAATGATTTCACAGATTCACAGAATCACAGAAGTCTGCAATTCTGTGATGTGATTTAATCCTTAAGTTTAAGATACAAGACTATTCCTGATGACTATGTCTCTGGCATTCTACTTCTCTAAAGAAGATTATGCTGTTGCATTTTGGAGAGATACAGACTGATTCTTGATATTACCCTACACAAGTCTTGTATCTGTGTAAATTCTTTGACTTCAAATGCGTTACTTCTGTCAGCCATCAGTGTGAGACCTGTGAGATCAGATTAAGTACACTAAGATCGCTTTTCGTTTTATAGAGCTGTCTGAAAAGCTACCAGTTTTTAAAGATGTGCGGTTCTTGTGAAATTGGCTGCCGAGCCCATCATATTGAAACATTTTAGCAGTATGTATATTTTTAACCACTATAATGATTGTTAGTATCAACATCAGTGGCAATGAGGACTAGACAAGGATTTTGTATAGGTTTGGCTCTTCTCTCTCAATTTCCATTTGCAACTGCCAAACTGCCCGCTCTGTTTCTTATGTAAAATTGCAGATGTCTTCTTATTAATCAAGATCCTAATACATTCCAGATGAATAAACAACTTCAGCACTGCAGCACGTACCTCACTTCTTAAACCCAGGATTTGTTGGAGCGGCCTGTTCCAAGATCTCTTAACTTAAAAAAGATGGTTTATTGTTCCTCCCTGCTACAGCAGGGGCCTAATAAATGAATTGAAACTATGCCTTTGTCCCTTTGCAACATAGTCTTCAAAGAGATTTCCAACCCTACAGTGTAACATTATCCAAATCCTTTGAAACCCTAAGTAGTGGCTCAAACTCACCGAAAAACTCACCGAAAACTTCATAGGGAATGGAGACGGAGGCAGCATGGCCACAATGACCTGACCTAGCAGCATCCAGCAGCATGCGTTGTCAGCCCCTGGGTCACCTCAAAGCATGGGCATTGGCTTTCTTTTTCAAATACCCATATAAGAAGGAAGAGAGTACCTGGTTTAAAACATTTTCCTCGCATTTTAACAACAGCAGCCAGTTTAAGGGAACTCATGGTGTTGTGCATCAATTCTCTGGTATTGTAATTTATAGGTTTCTAGTATTTCACTACAGGTTTAGCCTGTAACCCAGCTAATCAAAACTAACTGAAATATTTCTAATAATTAAAATTTTCCACCACCTAAGCTGTTCTGTGCACTTCAACTTCCTTCCAAATTGGGGAAAAACAGATCCTTTCTTTGTAATCACGCAGAAACAGGAAAAGGAAATAATGATTAGGGCTTAAAAGCCCATATTAACTCACGGATTGCTAGATTTTTAATTATTTTTTCATAATATTGGCACCTTCCTTAGAAATTCCAGATTACTAATGTGTTTACTAATACTGGACTGCTAAGGGTGGTTCTGTTAATAAGATGTATGTATATAGAAAGCTAGAAAAAAAAATAAAGGTTATAATATTAGCATACCTTTCTCATTTTTAATTAAAGAATTAAAAAGCCCAGTCTTCGGGGGGTTTGGGAAAATAGTGTAGCCAAATGAGACCAATTAACTTCATTAGCTTCAGCAAATACCTACTTTTCCGGCACATTTCTATTTTTCCATCTGCTTCACAACTACACGTCTACAGATTAACATTTTATTTATGATTTAAGAATCCAATTCATAAACATTACGTATTCATTGCACAAGGTTTTCTACATTTACTGAAAAAAATCAATAAATTATGTATCTTCTACTCTTCGTTCTATTTTTGACTCTGAATGAAGAAGCATACAGACTGGAACTGCAAAAAAATGCACAACCCAAAACAGAGTTGAATGTTCAAAGTGGGAAAATTCATGTTACAATGGGAACTGTGCAATAATCTAATTTTACATGACAGTTTCAAAAACTTAGAATAAAGAATATGGTAAAAGTCTTATCAAAATGCCTTATTGCTACTACTAAACATTTTCTTGAACCATTTATTACAGGTTAACAATCTGGCAAGTCTTATCACAGGCAGCATCAGCTTTGCTCAGTTTGTTCTCAACCATGCAGTTTCCCCAAAGTACAGACCCCTGAGCCTCCAGCAGCTTTCACTCAGGAAGAGCTCTGCAGTGGTTAATAATGTTAGTACTAAGCGTAAACTGATGATTACAGTCACGTAGCACAGGCAACAAAATACGTGTACAACGTTGGTACCAGGTAGCAATGCTAACTTAGCCCAGCCTCATCATCACTGCCTACTTTATTTATGATTATACAGCAGCTTTGAGTGCGCAGTTTTAATGGACAAGGAAACTTTCTCTAATGAGTTGCATTATAAAAATAGTTTCAGTAAAAACCAGAGAATTATATGAGTTGGAGAGAGATTAGGAGCATTTTACCTGTCCATAGAGAAATGGACACTCTTCTTCTGATTTTGCTTCTCATACATGAAAGTCAGCAATGATAGCACAGAAAGGCATCTCACCAGAAAAATGAGAAGAAAATATTACAGGGGTATTTTACATTCAGATTACAAATTTCTGACATAATGTGAACTGTGTCATTTAGTTTTCTCATTTTGGCTAAAAATCATTTGATATATATGTAAGCTGTGATCCTTTAAGTGAGACACAGCCAGAGAAATTACAATGTGCAGAACACTGCCATTGATTTTTTTATGCTATAAGATACAGAAATGGCAAACAATCAATCAGCGCTACTTGGTATCTGTTGTCTTCTATTTTTAAAAATGTTTTGAGAAAAATGACACAAATTTTAGCCATTTTAATTACACGTGAAGCTTGAGGGTGCACCTGGCTCCAGCTGCTGCCCAGGCTGAGCATTTGTTTCCCCAGCTGACAGCAATGCTGAGAGCAAAACAAAAGGTGCCTGAGCTGATTTCTGAGCTCAGTCACACATCTGCATGTCTCTGCACAACATGGGCTGCAATGCTTCCTCTCTTAGCTAAAATGCTGTGCCAAGAGAATAAAATGTGCCTGTGACACACTTCCTCAGGTCGGCAAACAAGCTGGGTTGGTAGGGTGAAATTTAGTGCCACTGAGGATATCCAGAGAAAAGTTATGTGCCAAATTTAAGCAAGTTGACTCAAACCTCCTGCTATTGTTGATGAAGATAGATCCAGGCACTTCAGCGGGCTCTCCATCTCTGCTCTTTAAGGACTGGTTAAATTGTTTTCTGGAACAGTCTGGTTTCAAAGCTGGGAGAGCTTACACCCACCTGAATGGCATCCCTGAGTTTTACCTGCTATTCATCCCTCTCTCCAGAACACTCACATCCCCAGCGAAAGCCTGCCAGAAGCAGAGAAATGATAAGGCTGTGGGAGAAGCCCAGACAGCAGGTAGCCATGTGGAACGGGAGCAGTCAGCACAGCAAACTACAACAGGCTGCACTGCTGGTGGGGAGGGCATTTCAGTTTCAGACATGAAATTTACTCATCTTCTTTACAATGACTTGAACCTGACTGAGCAAGTTACTCTGTGTATTTGCTCAGAATACACATAGGGTTAAAAATACCACTTCCTGGAGTCTATACATTGGTCTGTAAAGCATTAAACTCAAGGCAGTAGCTGAGAAGCCTACTCACAGCTATGTTAACTTCACTCTCATGAAGCTCATCGGAGTTCCCTACTCAAAAGAATAAATGCATTTACTTCCCTGCACTCTCAGCTTTCTCCACCTACAGTAAACGACATTCACATCATCACCACAGCTTTACATTTGCATATACTGTCCCAAAAATCAAACTGTAGAATCCAATCCTAAAACATCTCCTACTATGTGCTTCTCACCAAGCCTCGGGTTAAACAGAAGACTGCAACCTTCATGTTCAGCAAGGATAAATGAAGAGTTCCCAAATGCTAAATCTCCTGTATGCCTCTGATTTTATTTTCGACCCTTGTAATGTTCAGAGCCTGAACTTCACAGGTGCTAACCTCCTTGTTTTCAGAAATGTTTCCTCTTTTCAAACTGCAGAAGAGACAAGGCAAAAATACTGAAGGACAGGATAAATCAAAAACTGTTCTCTACATTTAGGATGCTGAAAAAGCTTGCATTTCACTAACAAACATAGCTTTATGACTTTCTTTGGCAGAAGGACCTCAGCTCATCCATCTAACCATCACAGCTTGCATTCAGCCTACCCACCAGGACATGTGAGCAAACAGAGAACAAGCTACAGGCAGCAGAGCTGCCTGGAAGACACAGTTCAGGCACTGCAGAAAACATAGAGAAAATTATTGAACTCACATCTCATAACAGAGAAATTCTGCTACTGTGCTCTAAAAGAATTTATAAATTCTGTTACATAAAGGAACAACTATTTATCATTCATTTACTGCTGCATATGAGCTACATAGACTGCCAACTGTTATCATCCTCCTACTCAAAACCAGTTCAAAAATGCATGCACTAAAACACTGCCCAGGTCTGCTAGTTTATTTTTTAACTTTTAAACTTTGTCTTAGATTATTGAAATTCAAGTAATGCAAGCAATAAATATTTACTCTAGCTATGTGAAAATAAAAAACTGATTTTAAGTAATGATGCTGATAATAAAACAGTATGAAATCTGTAGTTATGATCTTCTGTACACAGGCATTTATTCTTTGTCTGCTGTAGATGCTACAGCAAGAAAGATGAATGCAGAGAAGAGAGGAGAGGGAGAGGGGAGAGTGGAGATGGGGCGGGGGAACAATCGTAAAGGGACATCCAGAAGTTACTGGAAAGCGGATAAAAGCATACTGGTAAATCTCTCTTTTCTCTAGAGACAGATTTCACAACTGGGATTTACATGGATTCTTATTCAATCAACTCTTGTCTTTGCACAGCAGCAGTAAGGTGGTGCAAAAAATGCCAGACCAGACCTCTCCCAATTGGATCCATTCCCACTACTCTTTAATGCCTATTCTCTCCTCCCTCCCCTGTATTTCCTATTTCCCTCTCAAAGAAAATTCAACCTTCCTTTTCCAAATTGGCCTTTTGAATGGAAAGAAATTAAGAGAATTACAAACTACAATATTAAAAGGCAAAATATACAGCATAAACATTCATTTGACCCCAGAATATTTAGGAAAAGATACAAAGCATATGCAAATCAAGGCATATTAACAAGCACCTTCATTTAACAGAGCTGTTCACAGAAGCCCCTTTGGTCTATGCACTCTCGATACCCATCTTTCTCATCATGCCCTCCCAAATAATGGAGTGTATACTATATAATTCATGTGGGAGCACAGAATACATGTTTTTCTCCTCTACTCACTCAATTTTAAGTTATATACCCTTTCCAGGCTTTTTTTCCTAGCTTTTCATTTCTGTGATTACAAACCTTCATCTTAAAACTCTGTCACATTCTTCCCACTAACTCCCAGCCCCCACTTTCTCTTTTTTTGAAGTACCCCCCAAAGGTACATAATAAAATGGTAGAACACATAAAAAGTGGCTGAAAGAACTGTATTAGTACAATGAAAACCCCACATAAATGTTATGCAAATTTGTTATGAATCAACCTGCAGCGCAAATTTACTACATTGCTGAACGATTATAAAATAGCGATTTGTCTTGTATACATTTTTAATGTATTCCAAACCATTTGTATTAGATTGTCTGTTTCTGTTAGTCAGATCATTCAAAATTTTAAGTGCAAAGTAAATATAAAATGTTACATTTTTAATAATATGCAGTCATACCGCATACTTTTCTTGCTTTCAACCTCCGCTGTGGTCCAGGAACACATAATAGCTGTTTTTTCCCCTGGTTATCTAATCATTACACTAAATATGAACCTGTTTGCAATTACTTCACATTTTACAATTATCATTGCAAGAGCTACTTTCGGTGTTCTAGACACAATTGTGAATCTTACCAGCTAATGGAGTATGGCTCTTTAAATTTAATGTTTTGTATGCGCACACAAAAAGGGAAAAGGGAAAATGGGTTTTAGTATTTTCATTCAGTTATATATAAAATTACATGCATCTGCAGCACAAACAAATGTATTAATTATATACCTACTGCTGAAACTCTACTTTCTGCTCCGTTCTTGCATTCGGTGACTTTATAGTGGGCAAAGTTAGTTCCATTTTGATTTTTCTACTTTTCTGTCCTTAGAAATAAGAAATCAGTGCATTCTATTTCTTATTGCTCGCTATGCATTTGCTTTATCAAATGAGACAAATATGAAAGAATTATGAGTTATACTTCCTTACTATTCATACTGCCCTTGATAAATGCCATAACTGGCCAAATCTAAGAAATTAGCTCTGCTCTTTCTCATTGAAAATAGGCTGAAGGTTTTTTCATTGTATTAAAAAGCTAAGTTACATAAGCTCTTCTGAAATAAGCTTCTCAGAACACACATAACTATGGAACCTCACTGTTTCTCACCTTTTAAACACAAAACAGTACAGTGGTATTTTCATATGGTGATAAATGTTATCACCTACAGGGCCAGTACAATATATAATCTATGATAACTTTGTCACAGAACACACACACATTTTATAGCAAAAGAGGAAGGGGAACAAGAGAGAGAAAGAAAGTAGCAAGCTTAAAAGACACAGGTTTAGGGTTATTTTGGCCAAATGGCCATCCCAAGTAAAAGCAAAACGCAGGAGCATAAACTGTATGGTAAAAGGTAAGACAAAGAAAAGATCTGTAAGAAAATCACTGGGATCCATGAACTATCACGTTGTCACAGGACTAATTAAGGAGAGTAAAATTACAAGACACTAAAAGATTTGTTCTCATCAGTATTCATCACAAGGTGGATTGGCTAGATATCTAATCAAAGAAATCAAAACTGAGGAGAGGTTTTCCAAGCAAGAGAAATCAGGAAAACCTAGAAGAATCTAATTCATGGAGACTGAAAAGAGAAGATCACAAGTGGGAAAGTGGCAGTTCAAATAGGTACACAGCTGCAACAACAACATAAAAGCAATGGTTTGTTCAGCCCAGACAACACTGAAGGGAGGCCTCATGAGGGGAGTGGAGGGGCAGATGCTGAGGGGTACACAGTGATAGGACAAGAGGGAATGGTTTTAAACTGAAAGAGAGGAGATTCAGATTAGATGCCAGGGGGAACATTTTCACTGAGAGGGTGGTGAGGCACTGGCATAGCTGCCCAGACAAGCTACTGATGTCCCATCGCTGGGGGAGGACAAGGCTAGGTTGTATGGGGCCCTGGGCAGCCTGATCCAGTGGGTGGCAGCCCTGCTTGTGACAAGGAGTTGACGCTAGATGATGCTTGAGGTCCCTTCCATCCCAGGGCATTCTATGATTCTTTGACTCTATGGTCTCTTCTCTCTGGTGATAGTGATAGGACTGAAGGGAACCATATGGAATTGCATCAGGGGAGGGTCAGGTTGGGGTTAGGAAAAAGTTTTTTACCAGATGGTGGCTGGGCACTGGCACAGGCTCCCTAGGGTGGCAGTCACAGCTCCAAGCTGCCATAGTTCAAGATGTATTTGGACAGTGCCCTCAGACACTGAGTTTGAATTTTGAGTGGTCCTGTGTGGAGCCAGGAGCTGGGCTCCACAGTCTTTGCAAGTTCCTTCCAACTCGGAATATTCCACAGTTCTAAGATTCTGTGAAAGACGAATTTTCTGAGTGAAAAAAAATGAAGCAATTTTTTTTTTTTTAATTTTTATTTTTTTTGCAGCTGTAGCAGAGATGTCTCAGGTCAGATCTGGTCTAAATGTCAGAAGAACAAAATACAGAAGCTAGCTTCCTTAGCAAGTTCTGGGATCCTATCCCTGGAAGTTCCCAAGTGAAGATCAAAAAAACAATTAGAAAGGATTGTCTGCTTATGCATGATAAAACCCCATTGCAGGACCTGAGCTAGATAATTTCTTCTGGGCCTTCCAATCATATTGCTCTTTTATTTCAGTCCTGACCTACTTCTTTCAGACAACCTAACTGTGAAACTGCCAGGCAAAAAGACTTCAAAAACTGTATTTTAGTAGGGGGACAAAAGCCAGAGAAAGAATAGGAATATCCATTGCCTACATGGTATACAGCTAAGGGCTCTGAAGGAACTTTAATAGAAGGCAGTTAAATTATCTTGAGAATATACATGATTTCAGCAAGAATGACAATACACACCACCCCATCAGAAAGCGTGGGAAATGCAAACTTGCGAGCCTTACTTTCTGTGATGAAAGTTGTTTGAACTGATTAAGGCAAGCAATCTTAGGGTGTAGGTCACTGAGGAAAAGGAAATAAAGGTCACTTTGAAAATGACTGTTTGATATGCTCTTGTCCCTTAAGACCTGAAGAGAGCACAACTCATTTAACACACACACGACCATATGCGATTGCATAATGAATATTATTATTTAGCTTGGAAAAGACTCAAACAGGTGATTAAGAGAAGAAAAGGTATCTCCCCCAGTAACCTCCTGAGCCACCCAGTCAACCATGAAAGAGCTCTTCTAGCAGGTTTAAGAGTGGTAAATTGTTAGGTTTTGTTAAGGATGCTGGCTAGTTTTTTTAATGGCACTTGAGAGGTAAAACCGACAGTAGCTCTCAGCGAGACTGGAAGAAAAAATATTATTTTTGAATACGAGAAAAAAATATGAATATGGGATCTTACGTGCCCTGAATGCCACCTTTGGCACACACAGAATACAGAAGAGCACCCATCTACAGTGCTCTGTGCAACACTGAAGCACTAAAGTAGTGTCTTTGTTGGCATTCCATGCCTTTATAATCTTTTCTCTTAAACTTCCAATAAAATACTTCTGAGAGACTGAAAACATAACAGTGTTGTCTGTCAGCTCATGCAGTGCCCTGTGAAAGACAAGTACCACAAACTGCCCTCTCTCCCTGCACAACCGAGGCTGAGAAGATTTCCTATCACAAACCTGGTCCTCATTTTGGTGCTCCGATATCAGACCAAAGAGGACATTATTTAGGATGCACTCTGGCACGAACTTCAAGACACTGCTTGCCTTTATGTTAGCAGTTTGCAGAGTTTGGGGAGGATATAGTTGTGGCATGAAAAAGTTGCTGATGAGGGCACTGCATCCAACATCCCACATTGCATGCCTACAAACTTGACTACGAAGCTTCATTTGGACATCTGAGAACAATCTTATCTCACTTTCATCATCCCCAAGTGAGTCCTGAGGTGATCCCAACCCTCTGAATATGCTGTGTTGCCCAACACACTTTACTATCTCCTAGATTACATAGCAGAGACAGAAACTCCCAGAATGTTCTTCTGTACTCAGAGATCTCCAAGAATTTATATTACAAACCTCATATTAAGGTGTTTATAATTCAGCTGCTTTATTCCCAAGAAGCCAAACCTTGATTTAGCCACTTCTTAGCATGTCAGAAGTGTAGTGCTAAGAAAGAGCTAACTGTTCTTACTGCATAAATATATCCCAGCACTTATCTGCTCTAAGCATGAGATGGAAATTCTTGTGCAAACCTGTGTTTGGGAAAGTAACAGCAAAAATAAAACCTAGCTTCTATGTATCACACCTAGCTTAATAATATTTAGTATGTATTTTCATCAAGGTATACCATGAGCTTTTTAACATGGAGGACAATATCATTAACCCCATTTTACAAATGAGGAAGCTGAGGCACAGAGCTGTGATTCAGCCAAGAAGTAAACCGCCAAATGCCACATTTCATCACTTGAGCCATGAGAGGCCTCATCACAGACACCTCTCCTGTCACACATGCTATTTAAGAGCCAGATAAGATAAAGATGGCCCTTGGCACAAACTCCGAGTCTCTCAGCCTCCGAGCTGTGTCACTTCTCTGCTGCATGGTACATGGGAACCCTGGCCATGCCTGGAGACCTGCAATGCCAGAAGATGGGTTAGTCAAGGACCTTGCCATCCGTACGTGCTGAGAGTGCATCTACAGGACCCACTGCAGGAGAATAAAAATGGTCCTCAAGGCATCCCTGGCCCATGCTGGTATGACCACATCACACAGTGCTGCTAGCTAAATTTCAAGAATCATTGTATCTCCGTTGACGGGATCTACCCAAAGCTAATAAAGGCTTTGCCTATCGCTAGCTTGGCCCAGTGCTATCCTGACATGACTGGATTGCTTTGGGTTCTAGGGATGGCCACAGCTGGCACTGTGTGCCGCTCCTTCCAAAAGCCTGGCCTGCACTGTGAGAGGCACAAAGAGACATCTGAGAAGAGTTCATGAAAGATTGCATCTGAAACAGGTATGCTCTCCGATCCGACTGCCATTTGCAGCTAGGGATGTCACACATAAAGGCAGACGCTAGAATGGTTCAGCCTGGTCCAGAAGGTGTATAAAAGGAGTGGAGAAAAAAATAGCATAGACAGCAGAGTACAGCATTACAACTTGCTTTAAACCTTTAATGAAGGAGGTGGTCAACCCAGGCAGGTTCAGCTGAAAGACACACAGCTAGGCCAGAAAAGCTCACAAGCACTTGAGGATGTGTTTGAAAGCCACTGGAGGTCCAGCAGATTCATAAGATACTGAGATTACCCTAAGAGCCAAAGAGCAACAGCAAATCATTTTGGTATCTCATATAGTCACACTTTTTGTTAGCAAAGTTGGAAGAGTAGCATTACTCTCTCCCCTTTCACCTGAAAAAAAATAATAAAAAAAAAAAATAAAATAAAATTGAAAACTTGAGAAACTAATTAAAACTAATAGCCAGTTATTACCTAAAGTGTTTTATAAACACTGCTTTGTGACCATTTCCACAGTCACTGAAGTTACGATGCCATCCATAGCCTGTTACTTTAAAGCATGCACAGCCTGTGGGGAAAATCTGTTCTCCATCCACACAACCCCAGAAGGTCCTCGCATGGGTGAAATAAGCACTGAGGTCAAGGCGGACGCTATCAGTACTCAAACCTTTGGCCCACAGTCGTTATAATAGTCATTAGGATTTAAAAACAACTTTGTCCAACTGCCTCTTGCACAATTATGGGTTTGTGATTAGTGTATCCATAAACATCAACCAATTTGGCATAGCCCTATCCCTTCAATGCTGCCATTGAGAAAGCAATCAAAGATAGCTCTTCTGTTTTATGGCCTCAACAGGAAATTGTGGTTTCACTACATTTGGGGTTTCCTTTGCTCTTTTGGACTGTAAGAAATGTGTTTGATTTCATTTGTGCATAATGTGAATGTCCACACCAAGTGAAATGCTTCTATGTATAAGTCTGACTATTTAGCAAGTAAAGGATCCAGAAAATTTCACAGTAAAGAAGGTCGTTACCAAATACCAGATTGAACCACACGAAAACTTCACTTGGCTAAGAAGGGAAAATCAAATCTATTCTAACATTTGATTAGCAGGACAGGACTCATAAGCATAACAGCCATTCTGGTGTCTGTGGTAACTCAAGTGAGCAAGCTGAGTTAAGCTCAGTAAATTAGTTTCATTTGTGATTGTGCAGCTAAATCAGTCTCTCAGTACAGATACTAAAAGAAGATTTTTAAAAAAATAGAAACCCCCGAACCCTTATTACAATAATTTCTGGTAATGCAAACTTGAGAAAAGAAATTTGCATTGAAATACAATTAATTCTTGAATGAAGGATAAAGCAGAAGGGTATTAACAACCGAAGATACAGTAAGATAGGGAGGCAGTAACATAACAAGGACTTGCAAATACAGCTGACTATAATGTCTACTTTTTTTGTCCAGCCCTATATTACTTGGCCAGATTTTAACAATTTGGGCTGGAATTTTTCATACTACATATCTGTCTCAGGGTTTTGGGTTTCTGCACATTGGGTTTTTTTGGAAAGTTCAATTGAAGTCAGCTCAGCTGCCTCTAAGACAGAAGTCTGGAAAAGCATGTCATCTTTTTCATATTAAAAAAAAA
>WBMW01004192.1:354806-374008 GCA_013396635.1 Penelope pileata
AAAAAAAAAAAAAAAGGTCTGAAGACATTTAACAGAGAAGTTGTGGAAACTGCATCCTTACAGAAAGATTTAAAATTTGGCAGTACAGTCAGCCTGATATCAGCCACATGCCTTTTACTGTTAAAAAAAAAACTGAGTTAGTACACTTAGAAATTGGAAAAGAAAAAAAAAAGCTCTGTCTGAACACTCAGTAGAGATTTGTTAGTGTTAGGAAGCTAAACTGCTACAGATTTCTCTGTAAACATGTCACAGATCTGGACAGGACTTTCCTTGCCACTCTTCCTTTCAGGGACTGCTGTGATGCTACAAAGAACAACTGAACCTGGGCAGAAGACCTGTTTGCCTTACAGTTCACACTGCTGGCACACAGGGAGAATGGTGCAAGGTGCAAGGAAGCAGTTTCACCTGGAAGTAAAACTGGAAGTTCTGAGATGACATGGACATATGAAATACCAACAAAAGGTACATTTAAAACAAACAAACAACAAAATAAACAACAGACCCTACTCTGAGCAGCATGCCTTTGACATAAGTCGCTCAGTTCCCTGTGGGTAAAATGGGTACTTTAATGGCACCTCACTTCATAGGATGAAGGATATTTGCAGATGATGATTCAGTTACTGTCAGGATGAGTGCAATACAAAAGCCCATGAAGAAATGAATTAATCTAACTTAAGTGCCAGACTTCAGCTGCAAGGAATATACAGGGCACGAGGCCACATACTGAACAAGAAAAATAAAATAAAAGCCGCTTTACTTGGTGAGCACTTTTCATCCTGTCCATAGAAAGAGTAAGATGTCCTGCAGGGAGAGGAGAAACTCGCCACACACACACACACACAGCCTAATAACTGGGAGGTATACCACAACACATACATGCACACATTGCAGTCAAATGAAGCTCATGCTCTTTTGAGTTCTTGTTAGCCATTTAATTACAAAAATGTAAGATTAAGTTGCTCTAATATATTCCACATTTACAATGGTAGAAGAGTTTGGACAAGCCTCAGCAAATCGCTGAATTTTTCTTGAGACTGCACATGAAATTCTTCAGGCTTCCCGCTGACACATTTTCAGTGTGAAATAGAACGGGACACAACGGGCAGATGGGAGGGATATCTGCTCAATGTATTTGTGGCACTCTGAAGTCTATTGTGGAACTTACAGTTCATCCTCAGGATTCCTTCTTCTGTGCTGCGTATTTAACATCTAGGTCTGGCTTACAGCATCAGAACATTATCAATTACAATGTCAGAACATTAGTATCGCCACTGTTAACCAAGCCTCAGTAGAAGGAGACAAAGGAAGAAAGGGGAATACAAAGGGACACAGGGAGGGAGAGAGGGAATGGCATAACGGATTCTACCTGAAACTAAAGTAAACCTTTTGCCAGAAAAATACTACCCAAGAAGAAGCCTTGTAATACTGAAATTGAAGAACTGAAAAATTCAGTGATTTATACAGTGAAGTACACATTTTGTAAACCTGCTACACCCTGCAGGGATAGAATTAGTACAAAATTGATAGAAATTAGAATGATTCCTTCTGACCTTTAAGTGAAATTTTTGGAGAATGTACTTATCCGGTTTCCTTACTTACTTTATTAAAAAGATTACAAGGAATAAACACTTATGAAGATGTTATTCACCATTTGTTTCTCTGGCCTAAGAGGTATTTTGCAATCAGGACAACCACAAAAGTACTACACTGAATTCTATCCTCTTAAATTAATGAGACAACCAGCACAGGCAGATTAAAACTTATGACCAGGCAGAAGGAGACAAGACAACCTCAGTAAATATTTAAGCTGTTTGTCTGATCAACCATTTTAGCAACTGCTTCTTCAGTACTAATGCACGCGTGCCACTGCATGCATGTACAGAAACATGCACAAATGTAGCTGTGGTTTCTCTGAAATATCACAAAGTATTTCCAAGCCTCCCACATCCCCATTGTCAATTCTGACCTCAACCGTATCTTTTTAAAAAAGAAATTACTCAAAAACAATTTTAAAAATCAAAGCAGGTTTGATACCAGACAGCTTGTGCTGCTTCTTACAAGGGCAAAGGGTCACAGCAGTGTGTGGGGATCACGGGGCTGGGCAACTGAAGATGGGCCATGTCGCAGAGCTGGGAAGCTAAGCCTCTGTGAGGCCTCCTTCTGCCACTCTGCCCTTCTCTTCGACACGCACCGCAAACATGCAGTGATCCATGAAGACACAGGGAGTAGAATGAAAGAAAGGTGAAGAGCTGACAGCATCTGCTAAAGGATGTCCAGAGAAACTGCCACTGAGTGGTGAAGATGTGCGAGAGCTGGCATTCAGCCACAGGCCCCTAGTGGAAGAAAAAAAGTCCTTTGGAGAGGATAAAATCTGTGTAAGAATGTGTTTGGAGTGGGATGAATTTCCTCTTCGACATCACATCTGCATGTGCATTCTGTGCTTAATCTTTGCAATGCTCGGGAACAGCACCGTACAGCAACACACTTAATCCCAGTGGAATCAGCCACGCTCCACCCATGTCAGTCCCTTCAGCCAGCACACACGCGTGCACGCACACACAGCATCTCCGCCTCTGCTTCACAGACAAGAAAAAAATACTAATTTAAAGCATATCAAAACACATTTTTATAATGTATAAAGATAATACCCAATGGACTCCTGAGAGATACATGAAATTAATCCCAGTTGTGAAGGTCTTGATATTAGCTCTTCACTCCTGGGATGAATTTAAAATCCCACAAAAGCCCATGATTTATTTCCTTCCTACACAACAGCAACAAACACTCACATAATTTTTAAGTAATGTAAAATATCACTTTAAAGCCATTCATACACATCTAAGAGAGAGAGAGAAAGGAAGGGAAGAATTAGTTGTTTTGAGAGGTGAGCACTTAAGGGCCCATTCTACCTGCATAATTCCCATAAACGTTATGTTTATGAATTGAACAAACAGGGTGAAGAGTTGTTGGCACAAAAGCTGCCTTTCATCCACTTCCTAGGTTTTAACATACAGTGCCTCTTCTAATGGCTAGTTAAAGGTTTTGATAAAGTAATGCTGCTCTATTTCAAATTTGGACAGCAAGTAGATGCGACTATCAAGGTATCTTTATGGCTATAGGGTTTTAACTCACCATCCAATGTGAAGTTTCCTGGTTGATGTTTGCAAAAAAAATGAAAACAAAGTTACTAAATTGGGTGGGAGGATGGAACTCTGCCAAAAGCTATGTTAGTTTTCCCACATTTTTGCAAACCTCCACTTAAAGGCAGCAGTGATATGATGCCTCTTCAGATGGTTTGTACTGGGCAGGAAGTGAAATTACGAGTCCATGCACAGTCTCCAGCAAACATGTTGAATTGACAGATTCAGGATGTCACACCAAAAATTTCTAGGCAATGCAAGACCAAATGGTGCCATTTATAGCTGTACCACTCTGTGACATTCACAGTTCATTGGTACTGTTTCCAAGCTTGAGCTATCACTGTATGACATCACAAGAGATTGCCACAGCAGCAAATGATGTGAACAACTAAAAAAAAGAAAGAAAGAAAAAGAGAGAGAAATAACCAAGTGCTGAGTAAGCACAGTAGATAGGAGCTTAGGTTTCAAAGAAAATATACACATTATTTCATTTTCATAGTGTTTTACTGCACTAAGATAAGCTATCATTAAAATTAATGGGACAGAGGCTTTCTGTACCTTCTAAAATCTTGTTACAGCATAAGATGGAGCTACAAAAAATCATTCTTGGGTTGATGCTACCTCCCTTTTTATTTATTCTGAAAATTGTACAAAAAGAAAATATATTTCCTTACCTCTGCAGTTGAGAAAATGATAGTGTTTAAGTCAGTAAGTAATGTGCAACTACAAATACACAGCACCAAGGCAAAAATACAACTCCATAAGCAACGTAAATTTGTTCTGAAATACAACTGGCACCCTTAAAAACAAACAAAGAAAGTCATTCAACTTCTTTTCTACAGAAAGGCTTTCTGCAAGGCACTTAAAAGTTTAAGCCCTTCATCAAAATACATATTTTTGCACTTATGATTTTAAGTTGCTGCTGAATGTCAAGCTGAGAGGAAAAAGATAGGCAAGGTGAGTTATTCAATAGAGCAGATCTATAGAAACTTAAATATCCACGACCATTTTCTTTTTGACCAGGGGCCTATTCCTCCCATCAGTTTGCAGGGACTGCGTGGTGAAGTCTCACTGCTGCTACCAAGGACAACTGAGCACAGTACCTCTGAAGAAGTACACAAACAGGAGGGAAAAAACTCTTCCATTTGTTTTACTGACCCACAAAACCCAGCCACAGTTGCAGTGAAATTGAAGAGTATCTTGCAATTTCATCCTTTAATTGAGAGCCCGGCACATGGCAGAAGTCCAGGCCCTAGCTCAGGCTGTTTGTCTTCCAATACTTTCAAGTCATTTACTAGCCAAAAAAGAAATTACAGTGTGATTTAAAGGGAAATTGGTCAGCTTGCAGGCCCGTTCCTTGCCTTCCTCCTCTCTCTCCTCCTTTTTTCATTAAAACAGTTGCAACTATATCATAAGTCTGATCTGTTCATCCCTGCAAACAGCTGTCCCACTGTGATGCAGAAAAACGGTTGTAAAAATGTTTGCTTTAGGTTTAACTATATCCTTTCTTCCAAGTTCTCCCCAAAATACCCCAGCAAAGTTTCACAAACATTTTTCCACCTTTAAAGACACATCTGCTTTCTATACTGTTTTAAAGAAGAAGTTACATGCGCAATCATGTGACAGATTGAGAATCTCACATAGAGCACTGGGTGCTAAACTGTGGTTCCTCAGACTCAGCTCTATGCAAGTACTTCCCACCATCACAAGGCTTCTGCTGCAAATTGTCCAGATGCAAAGTATCAAGGCTGAAAGAGATTCCCCTCAAATGACCTGCCAGCAGCCAAGTCCAGGATCTGACATCTCCAGTCCTCTGGTTATCCTCCCTTTTTGGTGACTCACTGGGAGAAGACACAGATCCCAGAGCAGCTGAGAGAAGCTAAGTATCAGAATGGCAACTCCCTGAGTAGGAGATGCCACTGTACAACCAGAAAGCAAATGAGAGTAGCTCAGCTGCACTGATGCTTCCTGTTGAAACTGGAACAATGCTCAGCTTTCAACACACTTGATGAAGAAGGTAACAAAACTGTTGCACAGACATCAGACAAACCTGGTGAGCCAGACAGTGAGCTCATTCAAACCACACTATGAACAAGTCTTCAGCTGCAAGTGAAGAGTTTTGCTTCTTTGTTCCCTTAGAAGTAGAGCTCACAATTTTAGAAATGTCATAAATTTTTTTATTATTTTAATTCCCCAACATCAAGAACTTTTCCAAAAATGAATTCTAATACTCCATGTATTCTAAAACACTATGAATGTAATAGTAATTCCAGAGCATTTTGAACAGGGAGTGTAAAATACTGTTACTTAGTTTTTTAACATAAGGAAGACCTTAAGCGTATTTGACAATTCCCAATTAGAAAGATTTGGAATTTGTTCAGGAACAACTGAATTTACTTCTTCAACTGATGTTCGCAAAGCCTTGCACAAAGGAAAGCTGGGAAAACTTTTTTCTAGATGGCTTGACCTTGTTATCCATTCATGTGATATTACAACCTAATACAAAGTCTTCTACAACATGGTGAGAGCTTTTGATGTCATCTCCCCCTCAAAAAATGTTGATGGATACAAATAACATTCCTGGATCATAAACTAGAACTGTTTAAAGCAAAAATTTCCCATTCTTGCATTATGGATAATACTAGGTAACATTATATAATGCAATACAAGGAAATTCTATCTTGGGGTTCTGAAGACAAGCCACTTGAGCTACACTTCTTTTCCTTTATAATGTCACCAGAACTCTCAGTGGAATTATATATAGAATAAATGATAGGCAATGGTGAATTACAAGGCCATAATACATACAGTAAGCACCTAATATAGCCTTATAAATTACAGACTTTTATAGCTTTATATTTTACAGCGTAATGTCACACACCACAGTGACACAATACTCCAATTCAAGACATGATATCACATTTAAGGGGAAAAAAAAAAGTGAGAAAAAGCAGCAGCAGTAGCCGCAACCCATATTACTGTAAAAAAAAAAAAATTACTTTGGAAGTGTATAGATTCACCATTTTAAAAAGAGACACAGAGATCAAAATACAGGCCTCAAGGAGGAAAGTACGTATCAGACAACAGCCAGCTCTGTTGTTCCTCTATAGCATGGATAACAAATGTGTTTTCCTCACACTAGGCACTGCTGTACGAGACGTCCCAGGCTGGATTCTGCACTCAAGGGATAGGGCAAAGGGTGTTTCGCATCATTGAGCAGTGACTTCTCCAGTTGATTAAGAAGCAGCATTGACGGGCTTTGCTGGGATTCCCATCCAGAGCTCTTCAGGCTGGCAGGTAACATTGCATTTTGGGGGTCTAAAGGATAATGGCAAAATGAGGGGCTGGCGGTGAGGGAATACGCCATTCCCAGAGTTCTAGTTTGGGACCACTTCTGATGCAGAGAAGACAGGAAACTAAGTAACTAAGAAGTTAAACTAGAGTATTTTCAGTCTGATATTCCAAAGAAATGAATGAAGATAAGCTACCTGACAGCATTGATCTGCTCGCCTGTACCCCACTTTGTAACTTTTGGATTCGTTGTTTAACTGCCATTGAATTTTGTACAGGAAAAAAGACTCTGTGCTATTAAGTTCTGATAAATTCAGAGAAAATACAGAGTCAGGTGGAAGACAAGAATTCTCATAGTGCTTTCCTTGAGGTTAAAGCTGCAGCTCTTCCCGATACACAGTATTAGACCCTACTGAGCCTATATCATAAAGGATGGAAAGTAGACAGGGAAGGAAAGGACAAAGAATACAGTGTCCCAGGTAGGGTGATATGAGAGCAGGACAATATTTATGCACTGTTCCTACCATATCAAACAGCAGAAGATTCAACTGTAAGAGACAAAGGCATGGGAAAAACCACAAGCGGAGCCCTGTTTGTTGCTGATACACGAGTACACTGCACAAGCATGCAATGAAAAAAGGCACACCCGCTCAGGACTTTGTCGCTGGGTAAGTTGCCATATGTGTGTACACAAACCTGCTGCTTTCTGTGGTAGGAGGCAAACGAGTTTATCGATAGTGGAAGTGTTAAAAGACACTCCAGGTAAGGGAACTAGTTGAAGGTGACAGTACAGAAAAGTAAAAAAGGGGATGATATGAGAGAAACAGAGCATGGCTCTTTCACCTGCATATCCAGCATGTGCTCCTGCTCAGAATGCTGCTCCTATTAGTGTCTAGATAAAACGTGAAGGACATAATCTCATCAACCTCTGTTTGAGATACCACCACATTAGCCCCTAAGAGCAGCAAAGAGCAGTGGCATAACAAATGAACTCAAGAAGACTATTCAGACATGTGAAGGCAGGCACTTGCCCAAGCAGCATTCTGAGGCACTGCCACATTGCAGAAGCCAGAACTAGTCTTCTTTCTTTAACTCACTCACAGCTGATCTCTGGGGGTTTGGACAAAAAACAGGAATTGGCTCAGCTGCCTACTGTTCTACTCTTCAGGAAACAGAACCTCCACTCTTTCTCTCTTAATTATTGTGATTGGTAAATGTGACTGAAATAACTCCCACTTTGAGGACACAGCAATAAAGCCAGGGTTTGCATGGAAAATGTTCCAAACTCAAGCAGTTTAATCTGACACACACCTCCTACTGAAATGGAAGTTTGACTCATAAAGGTCCTCGGGAAAATAAGCAAAAGGGATTCTAGATCTGCCTGTTTGTTGACTCTTTTCAAGAAAGATCAAGACTTGAGCAGACCAGAAAGTATCCTACAAGTGAATGGACTGCACCCAAATACCCCACGTGAAGTACACGGGAAGTTCCCAGCCCTGCCCACAAACACCATCTTCTTATTTAATTTTATGGCTTAAAAGTTTCTGCATTGTTCTATATATTGATTTCTTTCATAGTGGAAATTGTCAACATTCAGAGATGCTCCTGGTTGGTGAGACAGAGAGGGCTTTAAAACACGAGACGATCAGTTATGCCACTGTTACATGACGATGCTGCTGGATGCTTAGCTGCTGATACAATACACAGGCTTCACTGAGAAATGAAACACCACTACGGCCTGACAGCATGCTATGCAAACAAAACACAGCCTTTGTTTAAACAGAATTTCTCTCTCTCTTTTTTTTTTTTTCCCAGTCAAAATTTACTTTTCCAACAAAGGAAGCAGTTTACACATTTCACAGCAACTGTCAGGTGGGAAACGTGGCTAAGCCTTCCTATGGCATGTCCAACAAGCTCAAGAGAAATAACAATTTTATTTTGCTCCTTAAAGTACCTGCTTTGAGCCCAGGGGTAGACATCAAATCCAGCACAAGGTCATGGTGCAGCAAATGTGCAAAGATGAAAAACAAAAAAAGAAACAAATACCAAAAAGAAATAAAAACAAATCGGTGGTTATTCAAGTAGTTTGGGAGTGCTAACAACTGAAACAACAGTTTACATATCCAGTACACTGGTTTTCCACTTTGCTGCAAGTGCACTTTTTCCTTTTCTACTAGAAGACAAGAAAAATGGCATTGTCTCTTGCTACAGAAGCAATGCATTGCTCTGTGAGCAATCTCTCTCCAGTGGAAACCTTGGTTATCTTACTTCGCTGGCTTCTAAAAGGCACTCTGTATAAGAATACAGGGTCACACCACGACAACTGAGTCAAATCTCAAATACTGGGTTGCCTTCAACTCCTCTGAACAACATTCCTCAAGGGTGAAAATCTTAGAAAGGACAAGAAATGAAATTACTCTCATTTAGGAAGCAGGAAACTGCAACACTGGCCTGCTAGAAACGATGCAGTGCACCATGCCACCATGCCAGAGATCAGAGTTCAGGCTAGTCTTTTAGTTTTGAACCTTAGGAGAGACAGGGTACGGTTCTAAATGATGCATTTCAGGGTCTGAGGGAGGGAAGCTGGTGCAGCAGTACTCCATCTGGCAGGCCGACTTTGCTCTGAAGTTATACAGAAAGAGAAGGACTTTGTGCTCAGGGCTGGGGGCTGGGAAAACAAGAGATTTGGCCTCCCCAGGAAATAAATTTAAGATTATGCTGATGCATTATCCGAACCCTTCCTAAGCAGGCAATAGAAAATTTAAAAGTTAAATCGAGTGGTCCATGACATGCTCAACACCATTTAATGGGAAACTCCTGCTGATATTATTCATGAGACACACATTTCTTACCAATAGAACTAAAATAAATACCAAAAAAATATATTTAAAAAAAAAACCCTAAGTACAAAGCCTTTTTCTATTTGATAATGGGTAGTGAAGAGGACAGATGCATTTTCATGAAAGGCACCACATGGAAGAGAAAATTTCTCCTCTTTTATTTTTAAAAAGGGTGCCAGATGCAAATGTTTTACTGGACGCCTTTAAGTACTTAAAATACAAAACACCTTCTTCACATGCATTAAGCACACAGTGAGGCACTTTAAATACACTTGCTTTGTCAGACAGGCAGCTGGCACCGCTTTTGTAACGAACAGGGCAACCATTCTGTCCAGCAAAAGTGTTACCAAAATATGGCAGGAGGCTCAGCTTGCCTTAGCCGTCGCAAATAACCAAAAGCAGGTTGCTCTCATTACTTCTCCAAAGGACAAAAAACCCTGGCTGCCTCCTGTACTCTTGGAAGGCAAGGGTACCTTAGGTTTTCTTTTCAAACAGGGCTCTCCGCAGGCGCATGGTGCAGAAGGTGCATGCTCACTCCAGCTCCCACTCCACCAGCTCTGAGCCTTCACTCTCAGCCTTTCCCAATTGTGCCCCATTTTATGTGGGATCATAAGCCCCAAGTGATCTTCCATTATGCTGCCATAGTAAACATAAAGTCTGCAGAGGACAGGAGCTGTACCAGCAAAAGCACTACAAGCATACGCACTATCAACCTTTCCATGCCTGCTTTTGGCCCAATTAATTTTGTCACTTTGTCACTTTGTCAGACATTTCTGGAGAAAAATGAGAAGGAAACAAACCCAAACAACAACAAACCCTTCAGAAAGTGAGATGCGCCTTTTGCCAGCCCATAAAATTTAGCACAGAAATAAGCACAGCGCAGTTTGTCTCATTTACAGTGAAGCAAAAGGGGACAAGATTTTCTGCAGAATGTGAGCGAAATTATTTTTGGAAACCTCTCTCCCTTCCCCCCCCAAAAAAAAACAAGTGAAGTTGAAATGCTCATTCCACCTGAAGCTGTACTTTGGGTTTTCAAACATGCTTCTGATTTCCTGAGCTGCAACTCACTTGTTGTTTATATCCCTTTCCCCTCCCCTTAGGAAGTCCAAAGAGATGTTCAGAGCGCGCTCCATGCCTGGAGCCACACCTAGAATCCAAGCCAACACTTTCCCTCCCCTCCTCCAAATTCGAGAGCAGCAACAGCTGGAACTGTTTTAGACTGGCAGCCGAGTTTTGCGCGGGCGCTCGCCTTAGCTTTGCCTGTAAAGCTGCAAGAAGCTGGCCTCAAAGGTATGGCTGCGACCTCCCAGGACCACGGGCAAACACCAGCCCCAGCTCCCTCCTGGCAGAGTCAGGTGATGCAGTGGCAAAAGGCAGCCAGAGAAAGATCTCGAAAGGCAGGCTGTGAGAAAAGGCTTTTGTCTTGCTGGAGATGACAAAGAGCACACAGTTGGGTTTCAGATTTTCCCACTATCTTGGAACCTTAGCAGGAACACAATCAGCTTACCGTTAAGTTTCCTACTGTAAGGACAGAGTGCTTTTAGGAGCCTAGCATTACAGGGTGTGTTTGGGATGGTCATGGGGCCAGTCAGGCTCTTCTAGGCACAGCCAGGTCCTGCCAGGTGCAGTCAGGCCCTGCCCAGCGCAGGAGTAGCAGTGACCCCCAAGCAGGAGAGGGCTCAGGCCCGGCCTGTCACAGCGGGCAGGAGGGAGGAGGTGAGTGTGCCCTGTGAAGGAGGCCTGGCAAACCTGAGTGAAAGCTAAGCCGCCGTTAGTGCGAAAAATACAAGCAGGAATGTTCTGAAGGCTGGAGGACAAAGACAGAGTGCATGGCCTCAGGCCTCTGGAACACAAGGAAAATCCAGGATGTGCAGCAGAAGCAAAATAAACTTTTATACGGAACAGGAACACTCCCAGGACACGTGCATGCCCACATGTATGCATACATGTGTATGCAGCAACTGCCTGTTTCAAAAGCCACATCTAAAATTTCATTAAAAAAAGCCCAGCTGCTTCTTTACCCTGACTTTGTCTTTAAGGACTTAGCTAAGCTGAAGGAGTGGCCAGAAAAGAAGAAAAAAAAAACACTTCAACCCATCTCTCTCAAATTCTTTTATTTCAGCAATGCATTAAGCAATCTCCCTGCAGAGTTATTCTCTTCTTCCTGGTGTGGATAAAGCTCCCCCTGGGGAGCTCTGTAATTTCCAGCTTCTCCGAATTCAGGTATTAGTAAAGACCGCTTGGGGACACGCAACAATATAACTCTACATTTTCAGGCATTCGGAGAGAACCCCCTAAGGGTCCCAAGTTCAAATTTCTGAAATGTAGGCATTGTAAAAGGAACCTCGGGGGACTCCAGCAATAGAAATCTGCTGAATTCAAAGCATTTCCTAAGCCCTGGCAGGAGCCTTTGCTCCCACTGGAGGCTTTTTATAAAACATGTGTTGCTGACATGTTGACAGATTGCTCAGTGAAGTGTTAGGTGCATACACAGGCTGGCCATTTAGGGGGACATCAGTTTACCCTTCATCTCTACCTGAAGCACCATGTTTTATACATTACCCGAGGACAGGCAGAAAACAGACACTCTCCTACAAAGTACAGTATCACTTGGCAAGAGACACAAAAAAAAAAAAAAAAAAAAGGCCCCCACAAAACTGAAGACATTACATATATACATACACGCACACATCCGGGGAGACAGAGAGAGAAGGAGAGAGAGGGAGTCGCACCGAATCTTCCAAACATCAAAAAGGTCAGAAAATAAATTAAGTGTACAATACAAGGCCTAGGCTTGAAATTGCCTCCATGTATCAGGCCTGCCACCCCTTTCCTACACAGGCCAGAGCTCTGAGGGTATAATGAGCAAAGGAATTTTCTAATGACAGCTGACTGTTGGGAGGTAATCTGATCAAAGGCCGATATTAAATCCAACTTCTGCTCATATCAGGGTATTAGTGATGTACGACTTAATAACCCAGCAGCTCCAAAAGTGCTGCCGTGGCAACAGGATGGAAATTGGGATAATAATGTATTCATGGTGCTGGCGACCTGGGGCTGCAGTGCGTGCTCTCAGGGGAGGGCACTTCACCCTGAGCCAGACGTGTCTGGGCAAAATCACTTCACAAAGGACAGGAGTTGAATACTGAAGAGCTCTGGCACTGATGAGTGTGTCGATAAGGGGAAGAGTGGAATGAAGTGAAGGGAGGAAAGGAAAAACATTTTCAGCAGAAGAGCTTGAGTGGTGCTTCTCTGAAAAACTGATGGGGCTCAAGAAGCTCTCCCCGACAAGTACAACCAAAATGGATAATTATTAAATGAACATAAAACTACATTCTCTGCAAAGTGCTGAAGGATGGATAGCACCAGCTTACACAAAGTGACAAGATTTTCACATCAGGCTACATCTATCTTCCAGCACTTCCACTGTGCATAAAAGGGCCACTGCCTGCTACCATCAATATCCAAAATTCCTTTAACATTAAACAGCTTCTCAACCTTTCCTGCCCTTAAATCTCTCAAGGAAGAAAATCCAAGGAAAGGTCATACATCAGCCACACCTTTCTGGGTCTTGTAGCTGCATTTCCTGCATAAATGGAAATCTCCTTCACATTACTTTCCCCCCTTTCCCTTTTTATAATCACTACAGCAATGCATAAGATATCAAAAACACACATTTCTTTTCTTTTTGGTAAGAGACCAGAAAGAAACTTGGCAATAGAATACAGTCATTTCAGCACAACTATACAAATTAATCTAACATCAGTTCCTTTGATTCTCTAAATCAGGAAACAAAGATGGATATATGTGTTATTTGAATTCCATTTATTTTCTAGACAATAGACAGTGGAAAGAGGGTCTTTCTTTTATTCAAATATAATTCAAAGCCACTTTAAAATGCCCGAGTCATTTGGGTGTTTCTAGTGGCAGGAGCCCGAGGTACAAACTTTTGTTGGCGGTATTAGGGGAGGGGAACAGGCGATTTGTTTGATGGTCTCTAAGCCTCTCTCGCACAGCTTGCTGGGCTATCCTCTTGCATAAATTTCCAGCTATTCAAATCATTCACAAAACTACAGCAGAGCCCACTTCTGCTGGAGAGGTGCTGAAGCAATAGCTTTAGCAAGGGGAAAAAAACCAAACCAAAACAAAACAAGAACAACCAAAAACTGCTCGTGGCCACTGCATCAATCCCACAACATGGATCTCAGGGAAATCCAGCCCTGTTCTGTGTCCGTGACATGTAAGGGAGGAGGGAAGCGTAGAATCCCTGCTTCTATCTTCAAGCTGTACCTAGTGCCAACAATGTACACATTGTACTCTTAAGCGCTCTTCCTGCCTTTCCTAGTATTACAGATAATTTGCTAGTTTCAGAGTGTACTTATTACAGGACTGTCAGAGGAGTTTTTGTTTCAACAACACGTTAACTTTACTGCACTTATAAAAAACATTATGTGTCCCCTGTGATTCTGTGTGTTTAAGAGCAGCGAAATGTTATTGATCCCAGTGTGACAAATCAAGAGTTAGGTAATGTCTACAAAACTCAATTTTCTGCAAGACATAAAACCCTTTTTATGAAACCCTTCCTTAAGAAATTCAGGAAAAATACACACCAAAAAATTAGAGCAGAAAGGTCAGCAACTATTTTTTTAATTAATGTAATCCAATTCTAGCCTAATGACAGGCATATGACCACCGAGGCCAATTCAAACTAATATTTACTCTCGCTACTGTAAAACAGTATGTGAAAACTCTTGATTTCTAAAATCACTTTGATATAATTAAGAATCTTACTCAGAAAGCCCAGAAAAGTAAATTCAGCTTTCCTCTGGCAAGGATTCAGCGCTGACTACACTGTAAGTTTGGATTCATGCACAGCTTACATAATATGTAACATTTTCCAGGATTTCAGTTCAGACTGCTTATATACAACCCTAATGTACATTTACAGAGTGAGCTGGCTTTAAAAAAAAAATGTCAGCCATGAAAACATCCCATTCAATTTTTGTATCTTGGCCTTTTAGTAAACCAGTTCCCTTTTCTCAATGGCCGCATAGAAGCACTGGTGAAATACTAGGAGAGAGAGGGATTAAAAAGCTGCAGTAACAATCCAGCTGTAATTTGCATGAGATCCACTTGCAACTATAGAAATTTCACAGATATGTATATATACTGGGATTTTTTTTCCCCAACTGCTCAGGGACAGTAGGTAGTGGTACTGCATTTAATTAACAAGCAAATGTGATGCCCTCCAATGTGAACAATACTGAGCCAATCACTTATGTTCTTAAAAAACAGATGTATTACATGCAATGTACTGCTCCTGAATACTGGAGTATCCATTTTATATTCTTTTTCCAGCAAACCTGAATCTGTCATAAACCTCCACTTGCTCCCTACCCCCTTTTTTTCCTTTTCGGTTTTAGCTTCCACCTTAAAATTTGTTTTCCAGATCTGTTGGTAGTTCTCTCTATATTTCTTTTCTGTCTACTGCATTCATCATTATTCAGCTGCATTATAGCACTTAAAAAAAACATCCCAGCTTTGGAAAAAAAAGAAAAAAAAAAAAGAAATCATTTGATTTTCATTGCCCTGGAGAGAATTAAATACCCCCAAGGAAAAATTCTGGTACATTCTCTGCACACATTTACATGCAGCCAGTGAAGTAAACATTTCCATAATTGCTCACTTCAGAACACGTTACCCAGTTCCTAGGTACAATAACTGTCAGGAGTCAATGAGGAATAAAGAATTTTCCTGAATCCTTGCACATAACCTGACTAGCATTAATAACTCCACAGTTGTACATAAGTTAAGAAATGGATTACTGCCAGGCAACAACCTTGCTCTGAACACTTTGGGCACAATGCGTTCTTCAAATTTCCATTAGCAAAATAAATAACTATTTTAAAAAACCCTTAAAACTCAAGGCTGTTGATAACAAAGTGTGCTTCTCTCCCTGTTAAAAGTCATATAGTCAGAACTATAGTTTTTTCTTAATCTTGGAAATTATGGAAACAACATATGGCTTCCATTTACTTCCAATTTTACTTGTACTGTGAGCTTCTTTGGTGAAGTTGTCTTCTATTGCTAAATGACAAAATGAATGATGAAATTCAGTTGCTATGCTAGAAAAACAAAAAACAAACACTGGTGCCTAATCCCAAAGGAAAACTGGACTTCAGTTATGAATCATCCTTACCAGCAAATCTTGGACATCTTAAATAAAAGACTTTATATACTTATAGGAAACAAAATCTAAAAACTGTACTAGAAAGATCCTCCTCCTGCTCCTTGCCATTTGAATCCAAGGTTAGGGAGCACACCACGAACCTTCAGTGGTTATTTAAACAGAAGTTCCCTGCTACAAGGGACACCAATGAACAGCACTAACATCAAGTCTGCTCAGTTTTTATTACATGCTTGCAGAGCTCTTCATATTGCCAAGACCACAATGAAGAGCCCTGTAAACATGTAATAAAACCAAGCCCATTGGATGTTACAGTATTAGCAATTTTTCTAGAAAATGAAAGTATATCTGCTTTGTCATCAGACAGATTTTAAAAGCTCTTACCCGTTGTATGGTTACCCAATCCTTTTTAGATGTTTCGTCTGGAATCTGCCTAATTGGACTGTGAAGAAAACTCACCTAATTATTTTTTTAAATGTGACATTTTTGTGTTGTATTTTTTTTTAAATGGCTTATCTAGACAATCAACTTCTGAAGACAATAAAAGTGTAGCTCTGTGTGTTATAAAGTATTTATGATATTTTCAAGGAATTTTTTCACCCAGGCAGAAAATATCCTTTTAATAAGCCCTTTTTACTGCAAGAAGCTATTATTGGTCTCTTTTTTATTGTTGTTTTCATATTTTCAGCATAAACATAA
Source organism: Penelope pileata (assembly GCA_013396635.1). Taxonomy (NCBI): domain Eukaryota; kingdom Metazoa; phylum Chordata; class Aves; order Galliformes; family Cracidae; genus Penelope; species Penelope pileata. The sequence continues at coordinate 370,964 of WBMW01004192.1, forward strand.
TGGGAGAAAAAAAGGAAAAGAGAGAAAAGCAGTGTGAAGACAGTTGCACACAACAGAAATGTTATATAATCTGATAAAATGATGAATAAAATTAAAACTGGCTGTCAGGCAAAATGAAAAGCAATTTTGCTTACGATTTTCTGAGTGACTACGGAAAAGCAGCCAAATCTATGTACTGCACGCTGTCAGTAGTTTATGAATATACACAATAACGAAAAAGGTGCTTTGATTACAAAGAGTGCAATGATGAGCACAGCCTAAAATACTGAATAATGCACTCGATACAACTTCTCCTCTGAAAGCCTAGAGGAAATGTCTGAAACCTCTATTAAAACAGAAGAACAAACCAACAGAAGAACTCATGGATTGCGTATTTGGGAAATGCAGAATAATTCCTACTAGAGACTCCATTAATTAGAACAAATTCAAACTACTGCCCGAGGGCTGCAAGACACAAGGCTGTACTCTACTGCTGCATAAGCATAAGTCTTCCTGGGGTCAAAGGGACTCCGACACAAACACTGAAGGTAACATTTAACCCTCTGAGAGATTATGGTGCTGTTTGCTTTCAAATTACTATGTAAACCACAGCAAAACCCAAGCAACAAACAGCGACCAAAAGGGAACAATGTAACTGAAAGAGAATTTTTTAAAGGAATTTGGTGACATGGTATGTTCCACGTGACACTTGAAATCTAGGGCAATTTGGACCCATCTCCCATAAATGCATAATACAATATCCCTCTCAGACTATGCTTGCTCTCTCATCTAGCTGGAATTCATTTCGATGAAAGACGGACGGTGCAAAGTATATGATCTTCTCCTGAGCTTAGGCACAAGAGTCAAAATGGGGCTTGAAAAGAGACACTCTTGTTTGTCTCTCCATTCTTTCCCGTGATTCAGGGAGTTAACTGGTAGAATCAAGAAAGATTTCTTCCTTTTCTTGTCTTTAATGTGTAACTTGACTTATGAGGCTTTTTTCTCATCTTCTTACAGAGTAATGGAGATTGGTCACAATTAGCACAAAACGTGGGAGGGATGCTCTCCTCTCACCCTGGGTGCCTGCTGGTAGTGTTTACCCATACCCAGAGGGTTGAATTAATCACCCAATAAGGAGTTCAGGAAAGGAATCTTCCCACCAGGTGGGAGAGACCTTTCCTCTGCAGTATGGCAACATCTGCTTCCCATGAGCTTTTCAAGTTTTATTTTAAAAATACCCTGCTCCTGAAAGGACATTTTGGTGACAGCCTCAGCATCATCTGCTGTCTCCCTGTGGACAAGCGTAGTCGTGGCGTCTCTCAGTAGATGCTTTACAGCTTTCACTGTGAGCAAGATACTCCAACATTATACTGCTGATGGAGCATGAAAACTAGACACCACCTAGGGTACCATACCCTAGGAGAGCTGGTCATCTCAGTGGTGCAGGCTCACTCCTGCCCTTTATTCCCACAACAAGGCAAGTATCTTACAACAAGAGACTTCCTATCTGACAACAGTATAATCAGCACCAAAGCCAGTAACTAACACACGCTGTATGTTTATGGTTCACAAGGCATCACATTGTTAACGAGCAGATAAAACAAGAAAGGGCTGTTCTTTGTTTACATCGCTCCCCTCATAAGCAACAGATGTCCTGATAGACTAGACTGCATTGGCTTTGTTGGTTGAGAACCTCCCGCTGGCCCTGGATGAGAACCAAGCATCCATACTGATTTTGTTACAATTGTCAGCTACTTTTGTTACTACAAACCATGAACTGTTGCTGACTCATCTATGGTCCCATGGGCACAGAGGAAATAACGTATGGAGTCATGCAGTGACTCTATGTATTGTTTTCCTCCTAAGATGACTACTGCTTGTTCACCCAAGACTGCTTTCTTGTGGGGTACCACACAGTTTCCTGACATCATCCTTCCTGGTCACTGCGTACATGAAGAAATGGCCTGCAGAATCACCATTATTCTGATTTCTGTCTGTGACACTGAATGATTTACGTGTGCTTTTCCAGGACCAAGATTTAGGGGAAGGCGAGCCATCCAACACAGTCCAGCGTACTGGTAGTGAGTCACATTTAGTTCCCAGAGGCACAGAAAGACCATGCCGACTCTTTCCAAAGGGGCAAATACGCCTGAATTCTGTGGTGGTGTGCTGTGATCCTGCTGGGCTTTTGTGTTTCTGGCTATCCAGGAAAAAAACAGTGGTCAAACAACCTTCTTGCACAATATCAGAGGCTCTCATGTTTGATGTGTAGACTGAAGTATAGATTACCTCTCTATTCTCCTCCACAACTTCGTTATTACAGACACTTCAAAATTGCAGCTGACTACAGATGCAGACGCCCAGTTACTGAATATGGTGTTATAGAAGGAATATCTTTGCCCTGCATTGTCTTGCTTTTTGACCCTCAGATTCCTTTCAGCCATAGCTTGCTGTGCTGTTCTTATCCACTAGTCTTACTTAAAAGCTGGGGCCTACACATAACAAAGGACAGATTTCCTGAGGGGCTTTATTCAAAGAATGCTCCTATGGTTAGCTCCTGAAAAGCTGGCAGGTGACCTCTGTAAAATCTGCAATTGCATAAATTCAATTTCCCATATTTTATCATGGTTTAGATTTGATGCTTCAGAGCCAGTTTGGTGTGGGTTGTGTTTTGGCTGAAATGTGCTAGAGAAGGAAAGAAAAAAAGGAAGAAAGCTATCAAGGCTGCTTCAAAAGTAATGCTTCCTATGTTATTATGTTGGTCCACAACATCAGAGGTGGATGTTGGTGGTATGGCAGTAGAGGTTGAACCTTCCCACCAATATTCCATTCCATTTTGTTGCCACGCAACAGATGGCAGCAGAGGGGCAGTTTGACCAAATGGTGTCTGACATGGAAGCGCATATGAAGCAGAAGTATGGCAGTGAATTCCTTCACGCAGAAAAAAATTGCACCCATTGACATTCATCAATGCTTACTGAACGTTGATGGAGATCAAACAGTGGATGTGAGCACAGTGAGGTGGTGGGTGGTGTGTTTCAGCAGTGGTGACAGTGGCATGAAAGA